>CM044007.1:0-145000 GCA_024085815.1 Flaveria linearis | reverse complement strand
ACACAATAATTTAAAAACCATTGACTCTAACCCTCCAAGTTCTAAAACTAATGAACTTTTTTTAAGTAACCCCCTCCTTTAAGCATCTTTAAGAAGCACATAAGCTTGCAAAAACTTAATAAAGAGCATAAAAGGTCAAAATAGAGAAGTAGTAAAGGTATATCTTCTGACTAGTGGCATTTTGACCAAAATGTCAAGTCATCATGACAAACATATTGCTATTCTGACCAACCCTATACCAAACCAGTAATTTAATGAAATCCTAATGTGAACAAAACCCTATACCAAAGCAAAACTCATGCAATGTTAGCATCCCCAATTCGTAACCTTGCATAAGCAAATACTACAGAAACTACGTTCGTCTAATGACACAAATGGTCAGTGAGAATGTAGTGTGTTTTATGTTGGAATTACTAATGTTTAAAAAAAGTACAAATTATTCAAATACTTGCAATACAAGAGGTGTAGGTTTTGATCACTCACAAATGTTCCTTTATCATTAACTTACTGGTTATGGCTATGAACTCAAAAATAAATAAATAAATCATTTTTTGGCAAACAGCCTTTTTGTTTTGTTACTGGAAATGAAGACATTATAACAAAACCATACAAATTTTAGCTGAAACTACTTTAGAAAATAGCAGCAGTCTTGCGGCAAAATGAAAAGGCTATATTTCTATTGAGTTTATCATGACATGGTACAACCAAGGACTTCTGAATGAAGTAACTAAAATTTAACAAGGAAAATACATATACCTTTCCTACCATGTGAACCTCATGGGAGGAATTTTGAAAAGGCTGTCTTGTAAGCAATACAAGATCATTCTTAACACAGGCCCTAGAACCTTCTAAGTCTCTGTCATCATGAACACAGCGAACAAGATGAAAGTCATCAACTCTTTCCACTGACATAACATACAGACTTCCGCATGACATTTCATCTGCAGAAGCCATCTCTACGAATGAATTATGTAGCTGTGCTTTTAAGCTCTTCTAGCACCAATGGATGAAAGACTGTAACGTAGTCATCAGGAGATTGAAAATAAACAGGAACCTCTTCAAATTCCCAGCCAAAGCTGATGATGCTAACCCAACTGTAGCATAATAATCAATCTCTAGGATAGGTCTATACCAATCATCTAGCCTTACAAATTTGAACCTTTGTCGTCCACCACGCAGCCTCTTGGATTGAGAAACTCTGCTTTCAACTGGTAAGTTTAGTTGAACAACTTTCTGTTTTGGACCACTAGTGTTTGGTTTCCTTAGGTGTGATTGATGATGTCTTGCAGATTTTAATGCAAATTCCCATGGATCATCTTTAGCATCAAATACCAACTCTTTGATGACCCTATCACACTTTGCTGAAGCCTTTTTGATACTTTGGCTCGAAGATGACCTAAAATCAGCAGTTATATTTTTCAAGCTCTGGTATGGAACTGAATTGTCCGTCATGGAACTAATATTTTCTACAGATGAGTTTTCTTTACTTGTGCCTTGTACAAATTTCCCTTTGACCACAGAAGACTTGTCTATATTACTCTCTATATCCAGCTTATGATCCACTAATCCTATAGTTTCAATGGAAGAACTTTTACTAGCTTTGTTCATTTGTGAACTCTTTCAACATCTTGTGAATTACTTGCTTCACCACCATGAGAATCACTGAAAGTATCAACATCTTCTCTTACATCAATCTCATCATTTGAAGGAACTATCACAATCTCTTTCTCTGTTGTGGCACCAAAAGCTGATTCCAAAATCTGTAAATCTGACTCCTTTGAGATAGATTCACATGGTTTTTCAAGCAAACACTCCTCATGTAATATGTCCTCAGGTTGAGACAATGATGCTTTAAAGTTTGATTTTCCATATGTATAACAAGGTACATTGGCATCATTCTCCAATAAAGCAAATAGGCAAAGTACCTGCTCACTTAATTCAGCGATTGGAATGTATTCTGCAACCAAGTAGCAAAACATGAACTTCAATTTGTTGATAATGAAGATAATAGCAAAACATAGTAACCTAAAAAGAACAATATAACAACACACCACACTTGAAAAGTTCTTCCATGGCCACGATAGCAGATGTGTTATTAACATACGTCTCCTTAAGTGGATAAAGCAAAGAAAGCACTGTTTGTTTCCAATACCGATGTACAACGGCCAGCGTAGACTTCCCCTAGTACATTAAATCCTGAACCCATTTATAGCTAGTTGAATTCTTCATTAAAAGGTCCGAACTTCCTGGTATTTTGTGCATAGATTTCTGGAGCTTTTAGACAACAACAGGCAAGCATTCAAGTAATTGGACACAGGTCATCTGAAACCACAGAAAAAAGAATGTTCAACTTTATCAGTCATGCTAAGACCCATGGTTGCTAGTTAAGCAAATTATCAAACCTCATATCACATAAAGAATAGAAAAGAATTAGCATGATCATCCAGGTAAATCCTCCAGTACAGGTCAAATCCATTTGAAGATGAAAGGCAAATACTCTTACACCGTTGTCCCTTTTGGGAATTGAGCGCCGCAACCTCTTGGTGGCCCCCTAGACAAACAGTTTTTTTGCTATTTGTATTTTCTAACACCTATCCGATTTGCAATGTTATTTGGTAATAGCAGGACATATGACTCTTTTGAACTGATGTTTTGAAAAAATACACAGTTTCACTAAACATGTTTTTGGTTTGTAGTAAAAAGATATCACAACCCAGCCTATTTACATTACAGATAACATAAAAGGTAGGTGCTAACAAAAGTGCCATAGTTATTCAAATTCAAAGGTATACAGAATTCAAAATGACTTGCCACAGAAATCAAACAATATAATTGCCTCTTTGAAAGGAAAAATACTCATACAACCTCTTGGTCTTTAGGCCATCTTTGACACTGCTAGGAGAAAGGCCTGTAATGGGAAAAATAGCCTTTCATTTGCTTAAAAATAGTTTAAAAAAAGGGTTCTTTATTCTATGATTGAGTAGTTGGTTAGCTTGTTTATTTTAAAATAGAGCTAGAGAGAGAGAGAGTGAGAGAGAGAGTGTGTGTGCATACATGCATTTACCTTCCTCCAGTTTCGTTTGCCTACCGGTAACTCTACTCATTTTTATCAGATAAAAAATCACATATGGCAGGCAAAAAGTCTTGCTAGAATAGTACATGAAGATTAGAATTCAATCATGAAATTTCATTTTATGCTTCTAACCAACCTCCCCTGGTGGCTCTGCCCTATCCATTTTGATTACTGCAGTATATAATTACGATAACAAGAGAGGGATGACTGTATCCCAATGTTCATACTTCATAGATGCTTGCAGTGACATTACGTCCGCACCTTCGAAATAAAAAAATAAAGGCCTATATGTGCCTTTTAGTTTTCAGCAATAAACGTAAAAATAACTGACGTGTTCTCCCAACCATTAAAAGCACGATAACTCGAGTGGAATCACGAGTGCAGCAAGTGAACAAAAGAGACCACAAGGACATCACAAAGGAAACATGACAGGGACGTCGTGAATTTAGGTGGTGTCCTGGAGGAGAATGGCACTACCCGCCTAAGTTTAGATCATGACTTACGGGTTCTAGAACTTTCCAACAAAACATAGCTGAACTAATCTTGAAGCGTGAAGGGTTGTCCAGAAGACTCTAGAACGCTCTACACATTGGTCTAAGGGAGGTGTGGAGGCATCTTAAAAATTGATGGGGAAGTCAAGATCTTTCCTTAGAAACATCTAGACTTGGTTGCAAATATGGAGATGTATAGAAACCTTAGGACAAGGACGATTGTACATTATTATATTTGTAAGAATCTAGATCATGAGCTAGTATAATTAGGCAATTAGGGTGAGAAAATAACAAACTTAGCTGAACCATAACCAAATTAACCGCATTAACCAAACCAAATTAACCGAACCAAAGTTTAGGCATAACCGATCAACCGCACTTCACGGTTCAGTTTCGGTTTGATTTACAAATTAACCTAACTAACCGCATCGAACCAAATGCCATTAGTGTACAAAAAATTTAAAATACTACTCATCATTTTACTAGAATTCCATAAGTTCACCTTTTAAATTCACATTTGTAAATATATATTTATGTAGTGGGATTTCGTTGTGTATGGAAGGAAACAAGCACAAGTAATGCAAGATGTGCGCACACATTGTTGTACTTGTATGCACACCCTGACTTAAGTTTCAGTTTTGGTAGGACCTTAAAAACAGACTATGTCGTCAAAACACCCGTATAAAGTTGGCCTAAACCTAGCCTAATAAAGTTTATTAGTTAAAATTTGGTTGAAAAGCCTATGTTAGATTTATCGATTAATTAACCAAAATTAACCATAATCGGCGGTTAACAAAAGTGTGATGAACCTAAATATCAGTTGAAGTTTCTGTTTTAAAAATGGTATTAACCGAACTATCGGTTTCGGTTTCAAAAATGGTCTTAATCACACCGAACCGCACCGTGCACACCCCTAATAGGCAAGGATGGCTCATTTGTCAAACGATCTCACTAAACACATAAAACCCACAATAGTAAAGCTATCATAAAAACCTTTGTAAGCTTTCATTGTTAACATATATTTTAATCAATACAAGTGCAGTTGACTATTTAGCTTGCATTCAGCAACTCGTCACTTAGAATCGTTGCAACATTGATTCAAAGGCTAATCTTAGAACACATCTAAGAGCCACACGCAAGTCAAAATAATCACTAAGTGACACTTAATAATAAAAATGTGACAAGAATATAAGCTTTAGACCAAAGCTTTTCAGCCTAGACCAAAGTACCTTTGGATTCAAGATTTAAGTTGAAGAAGACGAAATGGTGTATAGCTTATTAGATATTTAGGATAACATCCAAGATCCCTTGACAATCTTTAGAGTATAATAAATATTGAGCCCGAGCCTGAGCCTGAGCTTCACGTATCGAGCTCGAGCCGGCTAGCGAGCCTAAACGAGCTTTTTATTTATATATATTTTATTTAATTAATTAAATACATTATATAAATGCAACATCAACAACCATACCAAGTAAATCCCACCAATAGTACACAACTATTGGTAGGGTCTGGGGACGGTGAGATGTAGGCAAACCATACGTTATCTCAATAGATAGGTATGTTGCTTCCAACGAGACCCGCGACTCTTAAAACCATAATCATATTCAAACCATGTGAATCCACTCCATATCAAGTCAGAGCACACCATGAGAAGGCAGTGATTAGAAAACAAGGAAGTGCCAGCGTCCTTGTCCCAGCGTCGAAGTGAAGTTCCTTGTCTCAGCATCCTTCTCGTCGAACGGTCGATTCTCTAAGAGAAGGCAGTGATTAGAAAACAGGGAAGTGCCAGGCTCGCCGCTTTAGGTTGTGGGGCTTACTTCCTAGCCCCAAACACTAATAATAATGATAGTAATAAGAATATTTAGGGTTTTGGGGTTTTGGAGTTTAGGCTTTAGGTTTTGGGGTTTAGGGTTTTGGGTGTTCGGGGTTCGGGGTTCGGGGTTCGGGGTTCGGGGTTCGGGGTTCGGGGTTCGGGGTTCGGGGTTCGGGGTTCGGGGTTCGGGGTTTGGGGTTTGGGGTTTAGGGTTTAGGTTTTTTTATGGAAAAAGGGCAGTTCCCTGGCAAACTCTTATTAAAAAACAAACAAATTACGAACAAAGGCAACTAGTCACATGGAAATAATACCATGTAAACTAGCTCCAAGAGAATAAGAAACCTTAAAAGGACATACAAATTAACTATGACTATGATTTTCCTAGCCCAAAGGAATCCTAAAAAGAAACACCAAAAAATACAAATATCAAGGAGGGCTTTACTAATGACCCAAATACACATACAATCAAACATATATTCCATAGCAAGAAAATCTTCCAAGTTTTGATATTGCTTTCTATCCATGAAAATTCACCCCTTATTCAGCCTTTTTTTCCAATCGTAACCCATGGCTTTGTTCCACATAGTGCATTCAATAATCCCATTCCATGAGTATTTGCAATTTTTACTCTTATAATCCTTTTGGACTACTTCTCGATAGGGGCCCAATAAGTAATCTAGTTCTTGGAATGAATTCTATACTTTCCAGCCCAAGTTATTATAAATTCCTTTTAGGCCTAGCCCAAATATTCCACGTATCAACATTAGCCCAAGTCCAAGCAGTAGCATCCCGCCTAACTAACGCTTATGTTAGCCCAATTACTCTGAATTCCCCATCTATTATAGGCTTGCCCAATCCATCTTCTAATAAAGGCCCACCAGTGTGTAACAATGATGATAGGCCCATTATTACAAATTTCGCTGGCATATGTGATATGTCACACCCCAGCTAAGAGCGGAAACACGGGGATGCGAGCGAGACGGGATCGTCATAACACATGGTTAACAATAGAGATGCAATATATATGTAATTGATGACATAGCGTGTCCTGACGACACCCGGCACAAATGGAGACTTGTGTCGTGTTTAGTCAATATCCACGACAGTATAGCCATAAGCATAAACAGAAACTTGTAATTGATTCACATAAACGATTCACATAATCACAAAATTGTATTCTTGTATGAAATTCCCACAACCCAGGAACAAGTATCCAAAAGAATGTTAATTGTTTAATGGACTGCAACAATGTATAAAATATTTGTTCATCATGTATGTTCAGTCTCAAAAATGCATCCTAGGGTCTCCACTAAGGCAGCACTCCTAGATCTTCAGTTCTCATTGTTACCTGAAAAGATATGCTCAAAATTGTCAACAATAATGTTGGTGAGCTTCACAGGTTTAAATTGTAAACATGTAATTGATGCTGTATAGTGTTTGTAGTGGAATACTGTGCATACAGTTATAAGCAAGCAAAAATCACATACCATGAGTTTTATACAACCAAACCTAATGACGTACACACAACAACTTGTCGGAATATATTCACCCAAGGCCCGTTCCTGGCAGTGTGATGGTACTCACGAGTAACCATCTGTCAAGGGTGGGGGTGTCAACCCAGTAGTACTACTAATACCTATCCGTCGGTTCCAACACCGGAATTAAATGGTTGTAAGAAGAACCACATAGTAACATCATGTATGCATCAGATATATACTCACAAAACAGTATCACGTTGATTCCAAGTATGAAAATTGTAAGTATGTTGTACAGCGTTGAAAACGGGTGAGCATACTTTTCCCCTATGTTTGTAAAAGATTGAAACATTGTATAAGCGTAAAAAGGGGCCACGAAACTCACTTGTTAAGTGGTAAGTATGTATGATGTAACTTCCCAAACTTGTATGTATGTATGAACGGCCAATCACCTATTGACAGTTATGTTAAGCATTAATAATGCGTCTGATGTCAACAATATTGTTTAGTTGGGTCGGGTCGTATCGGTTCGGTCGTCGGGTTGAACCCCCACGACCTCGTGTGCTCGGGTTGAACCCGAGCACCTGAAACCCTAGAATTCACAAAATTAAAACGAGCAAAAACGGACGACCAATATCGTCTACCTGCTTGAAACGTGTTGTCTAGGCTGTAGTAGTAGTCTAAACGGTGAAATTACGAAGAAAACGGGGCGGTTCTAGGTGCAAGGAGATGGAAGAAATGTGGAGAAGAAGATAAGGAAGAAGAAGAAATTATGAAGACTAGGGCTGGTATGTGGGTATTTATACCCAACCCTAGTTTGGCAATTTGTCACATTTAGTCCCTACACTTAGCCCCCGAGTTCCCAAACTTGTTTCGGTTGAAAACGACGTAAATACACGTGTTATATTAATTATAGGGAAGTATTTAATGTTGGTCGTATCTTAAAAATGATGTTATTAATGATGTTTATATTATATAACATAATTTAGTTAGTGATGTCGTCGGTGCTATTCATAAGCGTTTTAAGTGATATGGATATAAATAACGATACACCACTGAAAAAGAGAATAAATCAAGTATGATATCCACACGAATGGTTTATAAGGGCGAGGAATGAATGTTCTAAGAATAGTTAATGGAATTCACGTTAAATGACGGAACTTGTGGTGACCGATGTCACATGATACAAGCCCAATACATATTCCAGTTTCTTTTGTTGAACGTGAACCATCCTTTGTCATGCATAGTCTCCATTCTTCCCTTCAACACCATCAATGTAATGTTATAATTCCAGGCTGCATGAATAATCCTCGTCACCTTCCCAATCCCACCCCATATCCAAAGTTGGATAGACACAAGAAATTTATGAAATAAAAAGGCTGACACAAAAAGAACTAATTGGTTTCTATGCTTTGGATAGAGCAGAAAAATGGAAAAATATTTGGGGAGGAGATTAAGGATCAAAAATTCCAAAGCACAGTCCTTCCTTATATCTCCTGGGCGAATGCTCATTATCAGCATATACACTCTATCTATTCCCCAAAACTCCATCGCAGAAGCAATACCCCTAGTTAAAAATGAACTAAGGGTGCTGCAGACTCTCAAAGAGACCTATAAAAATAAAATTCCTACAGCATTTAGGATAAAGTGGGGGGGGGGCAAGAAGCAAAAAGACATAAGATGGTACTAATGACACAACAAAAGAGAATTAATCCTACCATACCCTTCCACTTACTCCCTCTCCAACCCAAAAAGTCCACAACCCAACCTACCTTACCAATAGAACTATAAGCACTCAAATTAATATTTGCGGTCCCAAACCTTAAACCACCCCATGGTCCCCATCTCACATTGACCATGTCACTCACCAACCCATCCATCCCACACTCAAAACACACAGATAATATAACCAAAGATTTCAAGAAGGGAATTTCATGATCTTGTACTCTTTGTGAATATATCTAAAGAACAGAATGAGGAGTAGCCCCAAGCTCATACGCCATTCTCCATCCAGACCAAAGCAGTCAAATAGTCTAAAATCATTTATTAGCTCCACCCTTCTTCTTATTAAATTTCTCATGCACTTGAAATCCCCATATTTTGCTTCCCTCCATAGTGTCCTAAGAAGCATAAGTTTTTAACCCCAACAGACGGTTTCTAATATTTTCCTTAATTTTCTTGCACAATTCATCAACATTTCTATGTTTGTCTTGAAAACTTCTTAGATTTCTTTCTTTCCATATAAAGTAAACCCCAGCTGCCAATATTAATCTTTGTAGAACACTTTTAAACCTTTTATTGATAGGCTTGTCAACAAGGTATTCAATACATGCCACCAGGTCATCAGGGAGATCATTCATTCTTGTCATGCACTTAATTTTATTCCAGACTTCCTTCGGATACTTGCAGTCAAAGAACAAGTGGCCATGAGAGTCATTACAACTATTACAAAAGACACACTACATCTGTTTTGTATTATCCCACTTCATAAGTCTGTCCTGAGTAGGAAGCCTATTTTTGATAGCCATCCATATCACAAAGTATGCCTAGGAATACATTGGCTGAGCCAAAGCAGCTTCGACTATTTAACCTCATCATGTGTCCCACACAAATCATAAAAAGCAGTTCTTGTGAGAAATTGACTGGTCTTATGTCACACCCCCGGGCCCAGGTAGGCTGGGACGTCACAGATTAGCAACAACATACATGGCAGCGGAAACAAACCAATATAGGAGCTCAAAGGGAGAGAACATCACATGACATTTAAAGTTTTAAAAGACACCGGGCTGGAAACAGATCCAACCCCAAATGTTTACATAGTTCAACAAAATAAAAATAGTCATTGAATCAAATTGTTCAAGTCAGGATTTTAGTCACACAAGCAAATGCCATGGTCTCAGGGTTGAGTCTAAGTCTTCCATAATAGCTAAGAGTCTTCACGGGTTACGTGAAACATGCTCAAAAGAAAATAGTGTCAACTAAAAAGTTGGTGAATTCGAGTGCTTAAAGTTTCAAAAACAATAAAAGGAACTCTTAAAGTCCACATTAAAGGTTTTAGAACCAAGTGTGAAAGCTTATGAAAAATCTCATTTGATTTTAAAAGCATCATTTTTAGTATCAGTCATCTTGGGGTATCACAATCAACCCTGCACTTGGTCCCCGGTTGGCCTCTTCTAAACTTGTGTTTAACCGGATATTCCCGAAGGAAGGAACCAAGCCTCAAATCAGTGAACCATACCTGCTAGGATGGTTCACCATAGTTTCTTAATCAAAACTTGTTACATGCCACATACGATCTCTCAGGATCTCAGTGGGGTACCTCCCTGTAGCGGGAGCCACTGTGTGTGGGGAATTCCCCAAATAGATCTATCCATATAAAACAAGCGGTTCACAAAAGAATTAATGATCATGATATAAGTGTCAGCAGGTATCCAAAAGTCCCACATACAAGCATCAAGTAAAGCACAATCATAGTTCATAAAACAACAGAGCATGTTTCATCCCAAAAACAGTAAGTAAAAATGGATCACTAGAACTCACCTTAGATATTAAGCAAAAGAATCTCCTCGTGTGCCGGGAATATCTCAAGTCTAGCACCCTAAAATGTATATATTAAGTGATTAGATACTGCTCTAAACCTATTTAAGGTGCAAAAACAGTGCCTAAATCTTAGTTTGTCGGGTTCGGCTTTGATTCGAATAGGGTTTGTGTAAAAAGTTTCCTTTTATGGAAAGTCAAGGTTTCTCATACAATTAAGGGTTTCTACATTACTAAGTCAAGAATATATGGTAAATATGATATTCAAGTGACTAAAGTGCTTATTGGAGTCGATTATGAAGTTTAACAAAATTTTACAGTTTAGCCCCTGAAGTTTCAAAATTGACAGTTTCTACCCTTAAGTTTGGTTTCTTGTATTCGATGACCTTTATAACCAAAAATCAGGTTCATGACCTTAATCTAACTTAATTTTAAGAACATATACCCAAATTTTTAGTTTATGGACTCGGCTTATAATTACTCGTTTAACGTTACCGGTTACGGTAAAACCGAAGGGTTTAAGATGGTTACCTATGAGTTTTCATGTTTTTGAGTCTAGGACCAGTAGCTAACTTTTTAAAGTCATTTTTATAAGTTTCCAACCTTTTAAATCACAAAATTTGCCTCTAGTAGTGGAAAGACTCGTTTTTACGTTTAAACCGTTAAAACGCGTTTTTAACCGGGTTTGACCATTTTAAAAGCTTGTTTGACCAACCTTTCTACTTTTGAAGTTATTTTATTATTTAACCTACTGAAATAACATGATTTTTATAGTTTCTAAATTTATACTCATTTTTCTTAGATTTTCCTCAAAACGTCTCTCGGTTAGCACCCGTTTTCACTTAAAAATCCATTTAAATTACCTTTTGACCACTAAAAATTCCCATTGACTCCATAACACTTCATTAATCCTTAATGGATCTGGAATTCTCTTTAAAAAGTTTATAGCCCAAGCTTTCTTATTTTTAAGTAGTTTTACCATGTTGTCGGGTCCCGAAAGTGACTAAAATGGGTCTAAACACAACATGTTCTTTATTCCAGAGATTAAACAATATTAACACTCTTAATATTCATCAAAACCTACTGAAATAACAGTCCCAAATCGTGGCCTAGTTGTTCTACACATCCATAGACTTTAAAATATATAGAAAGTGTCATAATCGACCATTACAAATGTGTAAATCGTTGTAACTTGAGTTTAACCATTACCAAAACTTTATCTAACATAAAAATCAGATTATTGTGGTGTTTAAAAGTCATTTTTTAGCAGGTTATGAACCTTGTTTGAGAGGGTTTTCAACAAGTGTCTAAAAGAGGTTGCTACTTGTAGAAAGAGGGGTTTTTCATGGTGTTCTTGTGCTAATACCTTCCATTCATGGTGTACACCCATTTGTAACATTCAAAAAAGATTACTAGGAGTTTAATGAGCCATTAGAAGGCAGGTTACAAGGTTAGTTCTCAAAGGTTACAAGGTACACAAGTTGGATGGTGCAAAAACACCAAAAATAGGGTTTTCAAGGGGTAAATCGAGTTCTACCCCTTAGAATGACTATTATTTCATGTGATATACCTTCAAGAACATTGGAAACTCCTCAAGAACAAGGTGATGGTGAGAGGTTTCTGCTACAACAAGAAAATGTAAGGGGCTGTTTGGCAGCCTCTTAATCAGACTCTTAATGGTTCAGATGCTGAATGGTTCAGCACTTAATGGTTCAGACTGTTTGTTTCACGAGCACATATCTGAATGGTTAAGACATTTGCCTCTAAATGGTTAAGCATTATAAAAATGCTAAATGGTTAAGAGGTCTAATGCTGAATGGTTAAGATCCCTTATCTGAATTGGTCAGACATTTGCCTTTGAATAGTTAAGTGATATACCAGCTCTTAATGGTTCAGACCTCTTAATGGTTTAGCACTTAATGGTTCAGACCTCTTATTGGTTCAGCACTTAATCATTCAGATACTACCAAACAGCCCCAAAGGTTTTTAGGTGAAAAATGAAGAAAACATTAGAAATGTCCAAAACCGAGCACATGGAGCTTACACTTGATGTAACTCACGGTTTGGATGGTGTTGATGGTCATGGATGACTAGAATCTCCTTGGACTTGGCTGTAGAATCTCGAACAAAGGCTGGAACCTCAAGTCTTGCAAGTTTCAAGCACCAAAACTTCACCAAATGGACACCCTACTTGCGGTTGAAGCTTGGCCGATGGGTGAATGCTTGTTGGTCGCGATTTGGAGCTGGAAATGGAGCTTGGAACCGTGAGTTGTGTGTGTGTTTTCAGCTGAGTTCGAGAGATAGAGAGAGAGGAGAGGAGTAGAATGAGAGTGTGTCTTGCAAAAAGTGAAGAATGCATGTGTAGTGAATGGGTGTTTAGGAGGGGTAGAGTGTAGTGGTAGACAAAAGCATTCATTGGTGGTTAAGGGGCAACCAAATTTTTCCTCTTGTGGGCATTTTTAATTTAAATTTTTAATATAGATAAATAATAATAGGTAGTGTTAATTTGTTGTGTAGTGTAGTATTGTGTAGAATATAAGATGGTATTATTTAGTTAGTTGATAATTGTTGTGCATGCATATGCATGCTCTAGCCGTGGGTTCCTAGTGTGTGCATGCACACATCCTTAATTGTTCCACGAATGTATTGATTTCATTGTAAGGGTGATTAATTAATATTCTCGGGCACTAATTTTCTAAAAGGCAAGACTTAAAGTAACAAAAATTCACAAAATCACATAGAATCATAAAAATGGATCAAATAACAAATGGTGATTCTAATATTATTGATATAATTAAATTGTTTCTATTATTAGTACTCATAAGATGGGAAATGATGCAATTAAGTTTGGGTTTAGAATAGTGACCTTGGGACCGGTTGTCACATTCTCCCACCGTTTAGGAAATTTCGTCCTGAAATTTTAGCTTCGATTAGAATCTGAACGGGTGGGTTTCAAGAGATGCGTGGTAGTTCTTCCTCATCTCGTCTTCACGTTCCCAAGTGAATTCCGGCCCTCGTCTCGAGTTCCATCTAACCTTGACCTTGGGTATGCGGCTTCGCCTGAGTTGCTTAACCAAGCGGTCCGTGATCTCTATGGGTTCTTCCACGAAGTTCAGCTTATCATTGATTCTTGTCTCCTTCAACGGTAGCTCTAAGGTTTTGTCTATCAGGCATTTCTTCAAGTTTGACACATGGAAGGTGTCGTGTATATAACTCAACTTCTGAGGTAGCTTCAACTTGTAAGCCACAGGACCAATTCTTGCAAGTATTTTGAATGGTCCAATGTATCTTGGGCTTAAATTTCCTCTTTTGCGAACCTCACGGTTCCCTTCTATGGTGCTACCTTCAGCATTACTCTGTCACCTATCTGAAACTCTAATGGTTTTCGTCTTCTGTCAGCGTACTTCTTTTGACGGTCCCTTGCTGCCCGTAGACGTTCCTTGATTTTGAAAATCTTATCGGTGGTCTCCAATACGATGTCTGGCCCCAATACTTGGCTATCACCAATTTCATTCCAACTCAATGGTGACCGACATTTCCTACCATAGAGAGCCTCACACGGAGCTGCATTGATACTTGCATAGTAACTGTTATTATAGGAGAACTCCACCAATGGGAGATGGTTATCCCAATTCCCACCAAAATCAATCACGCAAGTTCTCAGCATATCTTCTAAAGTTTGAATAGTCCTTTCGCTTTGACCGTCAGTTTGCGGGTGGTAAGCTGTGCTTAAGTCCATACGGGTTCCTAAGGCTTGTTGGAGTGATTTCCAGAAACGCGAAGTGAAATGACTATCACGGTCGGAGATTATTGATAGTGGCACACCATGCCTAGCCACTATATCATTGATATACAGTTGAGCTAATCTTGTCATGTCATAATCTTCCACTATTACCCAAATAGCATCATGACCTCTAGACGTTTTGGGTAACTTAGTAACAAAATCCATCGTGACGTTATCTTAATTCCATTCTGGGATTTCGAGCTGCTGTAACGTCCCAGACGGTTTTTGGTTTTCAGCCTCTACCATGGCACAAGTTAGACATTTTCCGACATAATCGGTGATTGATTTCTTAATTCCAGGCCACAGGAAAGTGCCTTCAAATCCTGGTACATTTTATCACTTCCAGGGTGAACCGGATATCTATATTTGTGGGCCTCGTCAAGAATTACCTCTCGAATTCCCCCATGCTTTGGCACCCACGTTCTCCCTTCGCACTTATATGTACCATCATTTCCTGTTTCAATTCGCTTTTCCATTCCAGTTAATCCTTCTCCTGCTAAATTTTCCTCCTTTAACGCTTCACTTTGAGCTTCTTTCAACCTTACAATTAAGTCAGTGTACACACTTATCCTTAAGGCTCGTACACGAAGAGGTTTTTCTCTCTCCTTTCTGCTCAAAGCATCAGCCACCACATTGGCCTTACCAGGATGATAACGGATTTCACACTCGTAGTCGTTTAACAACTCAACCTATCTTCTCTGACGCATGTTTAGCATCTTCTGGTCGAGAATGTGTTGCAAACTTCGATGGTAAGTGTAAATGACGCACTTGGTGCCATAGAGGTAGTGCCTCCACATTTTGAGAGCAAATACCACGGCACCTAATTCCAGATAGTGTGTAGTATAGTTCTTCTCGTGATTGTTTAGCAGTCTAGATGCATAGGCAATGACCTTGTTGCGTTGCATTATCACGCATCCTAGCCCTTGACGTGAGGCGTCATAATAGACTACGAAGTCTTCGACTCCTTCTGGAAGGTCCAGAACAGGTGCACTGCATAACTTTTCCTTGAGCGTCTCAAAGGCTTCATCTTGCTCTTGTTCCCATACAAAGGCTTTGTTCTTCTTAGTCAGTGAGGTCAATGGTTGCACAATGCGTTAGAAGTTCTTTATGAATCGTCGGTAGTATCCGGCCAGTCCTAGGAATTGCCTAATCTCAATGGGAGTTTCAGGAATCTTCCAATTCTTTATGGCTTCAATCTTGGAAGGGTCAACTTGAATCACATTCTTATTCACTACATGCCCCAGAAATTGGATCTCTCGCATCCGAAATTCACATTTTGAAAATTTGGCATATAGTTGCTCATTCTTGAGTAACTCAAGAATTAGTCTGAGATGCTTGTCGTACTCTTCCTTATTACTGGAGTAGATCAGGATGTCGTCGATAAACACTATCACAAACTTGTCGAGATATGGGCGGCATACACGGTTCATGAGATCTATCAATGCTGCTGGTGCATTAGTCAGTCCAAAAGGCATGACTAAGTACTCATAGTATTTAGCTCTCGGTAGTCAATGCACATGCGTAAGGTTCCTTCCTTCTTTTTCACAAATAGCACCGGGGCACCCCATGGAGAGACACTCGGCCATATGAATCCTTTGTCCAATAGTTCTTGAATTTGTATCATCAGTTCCTTCATTTCAGGAGGGGCGAGTCGATATGGCGCTTTGGCTACCGGTACACCGCCAGGCAGCAAATCTATTTGGAACTCAACTTGTCGACTCGGGGGAAGTCCCGGTAGGTCTTCCGGAAACACTTCAGTGTATTCAGAAACCACTGGGATATCTATAATCTTCTTCTTCTCTTTGGTCTTCATTACGTAGACTATGAAAGCTGAGCAACCCTTCCTTAAGCTCTTGGTAGCTTTTAAATGGGATATCATGGGGCATAAAGTGTTACTCCTTTCTCCTTGCACCACTAACACTTCCTTATCGTTCAACGGTATCTTGAGTAGGCTTTCATCACAAACAATTTCGACTCTATTCTTAGCTAGCCAGACAATGCCAACAACCACATCGAATCCTCCTAACTTAATGGGCATCAGATCTATTTTAAATGTAATTACATTTAGGTTCATTGTGCAATCCTTGATGATTTCGTTAGTTTCTAGGATGTTGCCATCAGCTAATTCTACGGTAAACGTATTGGCTAAGATACACGTATCTAGGTCAATCAAGGATCTAAAAGCACTAGAGATAAAACTATCAGTCGCTCCAGTATCAAACAAAACGGTAGCAGGATGATTGTTTACAAGGAACGTACCGTTAACCACATCAGGTTCCTTTCGGGCTCCAGCCAGATCCATTACGAATACTCTTCCCTTAGGCTTGTTGGGCTTGGCATCCTTATCTCTACCCAGCTTAGGACACTTGCTCCTCATGTGTCCTGGATCCCCACATTCATAGCATTGCTTCCCTGGTGTGTAAGTACAATCCTTGATCAGTTGCCTAGTCCTTTTGCACCTAAAGCAGGGTATTGGGTTGCATTCCCCTTGCTGATGTAGCTTGCACTTGTTGCAAAATAGGCTTGTCCCTGTGTACAGTCTCCGGGTCTTGCTTCCCTGATCATCACGTCTCGCACCTTCGAATCTCTTTCTTCCTGACCCGCTACTACTTCCAACTGCTTTCTTTGCTTCAAACCACCTTCTTTTCTCTCTAACAAACTTCTTCTTCTCATCACTGCTAATTTGCTCAGTCCATCCAGCCCTGAATAGGTCATCGGTCAAACTGCTGGTGAGGTCAACTGCGGATTGTAGAGTCAAGGGCTTGGAGGATCGGACCATTCCTCTAACTCTGGGATGTAGGCCCCAGATTAATCGTGCTACGCCTTTGGATTCGGGTGTCACCAGGTGTGGCACCAGCTGGGATAGGGCTAAGAAACGATTGATGCACTCCGTGTAATTGGGACCTTTCATCTCCAGGCTCAGGAACTCTGATTCTAGCTTCTCAAGTAAATTGATGGGGCAATACTTGTTGGTTATCAGCTCTCTAAATTCGGTCCAGCTCATTTGCATTGCAGTATTCTTTCCCCGAGCTTGTGTGATCATCTTCCACCACTCCAATGCCGATCCTTTCAGTGATTGAGAAGCAAATCTCACCATGTGGTCCAGTTTGCATTCGCTGATGTCCAGTACAGCCTCCATCTCGTCAATCCATCTGTAAGTCTCTATAGCACCCTCAGTGCCATAGAAGTCCTTAGGTTTGCATGCCATAAAGGTCTTATAGAAGCATCCATTCCTTAACGCCTTAGATTCCTCGCTGTTTTCAGTCCCATTACTACCTCCGGCATCATTCCGGTCAGCATTGATCTGAGCGATGATGGTTGGTATCGCATGAGCAATTTGCTGTGCTACGAGATTTGCTATCCTCTCGTCATTCCTAGGTTAGCATTCCCCCCGATGGGAGTCTGTGGAGGAGTAGGAGGTTGATTTCTAGTTCGCCTTGCTCCATCATGACGACCTCGGTAGGCTCCTTGTCTCCCGATACGTGTCCCTCTTCTGGTAGGCATTATGATAGTATCACAGATATAGTCATTTTAGCGTCTCATAATTTGTTTCAAACAATCTATGCATCAATTCCCTACAAGGCTTCCTCTATATGAGGAGAGAATACGGTGTATAATTATACACAACCTTCCAATTTTCCACAGATTACTAATTTAAACAGTTTAAATAGTCATCAAGAATGGCATGGCCCAACACCATGAAATACACAACACATGGCAGATAATCATAAATGTTTCAACAGCATTATATCGTAGAAATCAGTTCGAAATAAGACAAAGTCAATAGTATCAGAGTCTAGCTCTTACAAAGTGGAAGGTGCCATCACCCCCATAAATAATAATAATAATAATAATAATAATAATAATGTCAGATAATGATAAGATTGTTTCCTTCAACTATTCAAAGACAGATATCCTTCCTCCTTCTACATGTCACCTTCACATCCACTTCTTCTTTAGCCATCCCATCCATCCAGAGCTCTTCTTCTTCTGCTCCTGCTCCAATCTCTGTACCCCATGTGACGCCATCATAGCTTGGAATTGAGCAGACTAGGAGGTCCGGGTAGCGTGCTGAAGAGTCAGCTCATGGCGACGGACGGTCTCCAAGAGCTCCTCCAGTGCTGCATCAGTGGGTCCTACGTCACTTGCCCGGTGGCTGGATTGGGAGTATCAATCCCCTGCCAGTACGCTAGGGCCGTCGTACATGCTGTGCCTCGGAGGCATCCAGGGCTCCTCCTGTGGGTGGCGTCGGAGTGGCTCGAACGACGGTGGTGCGGGTATAGGAGTCCTAACAGGTGGTGGAGGAGGAGGTGGCATCCTAAATGATACCGAAGGTCCAGGTCTAGCACTCTTACGTGGACGAGTGATGGTACGTGCTCCCCTATTCCCAATAGACGGGATAGGTGAGTGGGATGGAGCGGCAACATGCGGCGAGTGGGAGCGTGTCCGGCTCCTGGAAGGTGTCGTCGAAGAAGAGTCCTCAGAAGCTTCAGTATCCTTAGACGTGACGGATATCCAACCCGGGTGTCCACACCTCCTAAGGTATTCTTCATACTCAGTGCACGGTTTTGCCTTCTTGGTGTCCCCTGTTGGTGCACTGCTCTCAGTAGGGTAAGCAGGTGCCTTTCCCTTGTCAGCCATAGTTTGTTTCCTGTAAAAAGACATCATGAGTAATTTGGTTTCTCATAGCTCATGATAGTCTTACTAATAATATTATACTCATAGTACTAGTGATGGCATTAGTATCAGGAATCTCTATGTATTCCTCATCAATAATATTAGAATCAATTGTTTCTCAAAATAATGTTAGGTAAAACAGTTCATCTTTAAAATCCATTTCAAATCCCCAGTCAAGATAAGTTTCAAAGTTCATCAGTATTAAACAGAAAAGCCCAAACATAACTTAGAGGTTCGTGATGGAAATTACGCGTCCAGTAAATTCATGATTACGTTGATCAAGTGTAATCATCAATTTAGCCAACCCGATCATTCCAACACTTTCCCACAAGGACAGTCCTAGGGTATCAGGGTTGTAGCCTAGGTTCTACTATGGTATTCCCGACTTCTCTACAACCTTTGGCTATGATACCAATCTGTCACACCCCCGGGCCCTGGTAGGGTGGGACGTCACAGATTAGCAACAACATATATGGCAGTGGAAACAAACCAATATAGGAGCTCAAAGGGAGAGAACATCACATGGCATTTAAAGTTTTAAAAGACACCGGGTTGGAAACAGATCCAGCCCCAAATGTTTACATAGTTCAACAAAATAAAAATAGTCATTGAATCAAATTGTTCAAGTCATGATTTTGGTCACACAAGCAAATGCCATGGTCTCGGGGTTGAGTCTAAGTCTTCCATAATAGCTAAGAGTCTTCACGGGTTACCTGAAACATGCTCAAAAGAAAATAGTGTCAACTAAAAAGTTGGTGAATTCGAGTGCTTAAAGTTTTAAAAACAATAAAAGGAACTCTTAAAGTCCACATTAAAGGTTTTAGAACCAAGTGTGAAAGCTTATGAAAAATATCATTTGATTTTAAAAGCATCATTTTTAGTATCAGCATCGTGGGGTATCACAATCAACCCTGCACTTGGTCCCCGGTTGGCCTCTTCTAAACTTGTGTTTAAACGGATATTCCCGAAGGAAGGAACCAAGCCTCAAATCAGTGAACCATACCTGCTAGGATGGTTCACCATAGTTTCTTAATCAAAACTTGTTACATGCCATATACGATCTCTCAGGATCTCAGTGGGGTACCTCCTTGTAGCGGGAGCCACTGTGTGTGGGGGTTTCCCCAAATAGATCTATCCATATAAAACAAGCGGTTCACAAAAGAATTAATGATCATGATATAAGTGTCAGCAGGTATCCAAAAGTCCCACATACAAGCATCAATTAAGCACAATCATAGTTTATAAAACAACAGAGCATGTTTCATCCCAAAAACAGTAAGTAAAAAGGGATCACTAGTACTCACCTTAGATATTAAGCAAAAGAATCTCCTCGTGTGCCGGGAATATCTCAAGTCTAGCACCCTAACATGAATATATTAAGTTATTAGCTACTGCTCTAAACCTATTTAAGGTGCAACAATAGTGCCTAAGTCTTAGTTTGTCGGGTTCGGCTTTGATTCGATTAGGGTTTGTGTAAAAAGATTCCTTTTATGGAAAGTCAAGGTTTCTCATACAATTAAGGGTTTTTACATTACTATGTCAAGAATATATGGTAAATATGCTATTCAAGTGACTAAAGTGCTTATTGGATTCGATTATGAAGTTTAACAAAATTTTACAGTTTAGCCCCTGAAGTTTCAAAATTGACAGTTTCTACCCTTAAGTTTGGTTTCTTGTATTCGATGACCTTTATAACCAAAAATCAGGTTCATGACCTTAATATAACTTAATTTTAAGAACACATACCCAAATTTTCAGTTTATGGACTCGGTTTATAAATTACTCGTTTAACGTTACCGGTTACGGTAAAATCGAAGGGTTTAAGATGGTTACCTATGAGTTTTCTTGTTTTTGAGTCTAGGACCAGTAGCTAACTTTTTAAAGTCATTTCTATAATTTTCCAACCTTTTAAATCACAAAATTTTCCTCTAGTAGTGGAAAGACTCGTTTTTACGTTTAAACCGTTAAAACGCGTTTTTAACCGGGTTTGACCATTTTAAAAGCTTGTTTGACCAACCTTTCTACTTTTGAAGTTATTTTATCATTAACCTACTGAAATAAAATGATTTTTATAATTTCTAACTTTATACTCCTTTTCTTAGATTTTCCTCAAAAACGTCTCTCGGTTAGCACCCGTTTTCACTTAAAAATCCATTTAAATTACCTTTTGACCACTAAAATTTCCCATTGACTCCAGAATACTTCATTAATCCTTAATGGACCTGTAATTCTCTTTAAAAAGTTTATAGCCCAAGCTTTCTTGTTTTTAAGTAGTTTTACCATGTTTTCGGGTCCCGAAAGTGACTAAAATGGGTCTAAACACAACATGTCCTTTATTTCAGAGATTAAAAAATGTTAAAACTCTTAATATTCATCAAAACCTACTGAAATAGAAGTCCTAAATCGTGGCTTAGTTGTTCTACACATTCATAGACTTTAAAATATATAGAAAGTGTCATAATCGACCATTACACATGTGTAAATCATTGTAACTTGAGTTTAACCATTACCAAAACTTTTTCTAAATTAAAAATCAGATTATTGGGGTGTTTAAAAGTCATTTTTGAGCAGGTTATGAACCTTGTTTGAGAGGGTTTTCAACAAGTGTCTAAAAGAGGTTGCTACTTGTAGAAAGAGGGGTTTTTTCATGGTGTTCTTGTGCTAATACCTTCCATTCATGGTGTACACCCATTTGTAACATTCAAAAAAGATTATTAGAAGTTTAATGAGCCATTAGAAGTCAGGTTAAAAGGTTAGTTCTTAAAGGTTACAAGGTACACAAGTTGGATGGTGCATAAACACCAAAAATAGGGTTTTCAAGGGGTAAATCGAGTTCTACCCCTTAGAATGACTATTATTTCATGTGATATACCTTCAAGAACGTTGGAAACTCCTCAAGAACAAGGTGATGGTGAGAAGTTTCTGCTACAACAAGAAAATGTAAGGTTTTTAGGTAAAAAACGAAGAAAACATTAGAAATGTCCAAAACCGAGCACATGGAGCTTACACTTGATGTAACTCACGGTTTGGAAGGTGTTGATGGTCGTGGATGACTAGAATCTCCTTGGACTTGGCTGTACAATATCAAAAAAATGCTGGAACCACAAGTCTTGCAAGTTTCAAGCACCAAAACTTCAACAAATGGACACCCTACTTACGGTTGAAGCTTGGCCGATGGGTGAATGTTTGTTGGTCACGATTTCGAGCTGGAAATGGAGATTGGAACCGTGAGTTGTGTGTGTGTTTTCAGCTGAGTTTGAGAGAGAGAGGAGAGGAATAGAATGAGAGTGTGTCTTGCAAGAAGTGAAGAATGCATGTGTAGTGAATGGGTGTTTAGGAGGGGTGGAGTGTAGTGGCAGACAAAAGCATTCATTGGTGGTTAAGGGGCAGCCGAATTTGTCCTCTTGTGGGCATTTTTAATTTAAATTTTTAGTTAGTTGATAATTGTTGTGCATGCATATGCATGCTCTAGCCGTGGGTTCCTAGTGTGTGCATGCACACATCCTTAATTGTTCAACTAATGTATTGATTTCATTGTAAGGGTGATTAATTAATATTCCCAGGCACTAATTTTCTAAAAGGCAAGACTTAAAGTAACAAAAATTCACAAAATCACATAGAATCATAAAAATGGATCAAATAACAAATGGTGATTCTAATATTATTGATATAATTAAATTGTTTCTATTATTAGTACTCATAAGATGGGAAATGATGCAATTAAATTAGGGTTTAGAATAGTGACCTTGGGACCGGTTGTCGCATCTTACCATTAGTAGTTCTCCACATGTAGTTGTCTTCTTTTCCATGGTTGAGGGTTGGAGGAGGACACACAAATAACTCAGGATATTTAATTTTCCACACCTCAGGCCAGTTCCATACTCCATCTGAACAATATCTTTGACTTTACAAGAATTATTCAGCCCCACTCTGTATATTACTAAAGTACTTATAAAAGCAGCCAGAGGACTAAGAGGATGCCAATTATCATGCCAAACAGAAGTATTACATCCATTGCCTAACAAGCTAACACAGAAAGGCTAAATTTCTTTTTTACACTGGATTATATTCCTCCAACTCCAACATGAACCATCTTTAGCTTGCATTTCCCAAATTTTCCTCCCTTTTAACTTGTGTGTCTCAATCCAACTTGTCCATATATTTTTATACCCAGATAATATATTTCATATCAGTTTAGTAACAAGGGCTTTGTTTCTTATTCTCAGAGATTTAATACCTAAACCTCCTTGAGATTTTGGTAAACAAACTTCAGAACAGCTAACTCTGACTCTATCCTTAATATTCTCCGTAGGGGCCCAAAGAAATCCATTCAGAAGTCTTTCCACATCTTCAATCACATTGACTGGTAAGAGGAAAACAGATGCCCAATAAATTTGCATTGAAGATAACACAGACTTAATAAGTTGTAATCGACCCGCAAAAGATAGAAATTTATTTTTCCAGTTATTAACTTTTTTCTTCACCTTGTCAATTAGCCCTTGACAATCTTTAGAGTATAATCTTTTAGACAACAAAAAGATCCCCGGGTATTTGACTGGAAGTTTTCCTTTTTTGAAGGGAAGAAGGTTCAAAATTCCGTTTTTAACCCCCGTAGGAACATGGCCAAAGTAAGTCATGCTCTTGTTGAGATTTGGCCAAAGACCAGAAACACCACTGAATTCTTCTAAGGCTTCTTTAATCAGCATAACAGAGGCCTCATTAGCAAAAGCAAATATCAACAAATCATCAGCAAAACATAAATTGGTGATCTTTAATTCACTGCATTTCCAATGATACTTAAAGTCTTCACTGTCATTAATTGTTCTCTTAATAATCAAAGATAGGACCTCCATGACTAAGGTGAAGAGATAAGGGGACAATGGATCCCCTTGCCTCAATCCCCTACCCCTTTAAAGAAACCACAACTCTCACCATTCACATTGATAGAATATGAAGCTGATCTTAGACATTGCATGACCAATACACCATACATGGATGAAAACCATATTTATAAAGACAGAATTAAAGAAAATCATGATTCACGGTATCATATGCTTTCTGCAAATCAATTTTAAGAGCAACTTTAGGTTCACCTCACTCTCTATGATAATGCCTCATGAGCTCCTGAGTAAGAAGAACATTATCAATAATTTGCCTTCCTGGTATGAAAGCTGATTGATTTAAATCCACCAGCAACTCTAGAGAGCCTTTGATTCTGTTACAAATAATCTTAGTGATGCATTTGTATATCACATTACAACAAGCTATAGGTCTGTAATCAGTTACTGAACGAGGGTGAGAACACTTTGGAACAAGAGAGATTAAGGTGGCATTAACTTCTTTTAACAATTTGCCATTCTTAAAGAACTATTTCACTGCAACACACACATCAGTTCCAACTATATCCCAAGCAGCTTTAAAGAATTTTCAGGTGTACCCATCTGGCCCAGGAGCTTTGTTATCATCAATATCGAACATGGCAACTTTAATCTCTTCATTAGACACCGGGATAATCATACTTTCAGTAATATTTCTTGGGAGAGTTTTTGTAAATAAAGTTTGAGGATCATTATCAACTTCAACCAGCGGGGCTTTACCCAAAAATTCACTAAAGTGTTTAACAAAAGCTTCCCCCACATAATCACCATCATATTCCAGAAGAATCAGTGATAGAGTAAATTCTATCCCTGCTTTGGTTTCCTTTAACTACTTTATGAAAGTAGTTAGTATTCTGGTCCCCAGCAGCAAGCCATTCAACCTTATCTTGTTGCTTAAGTTGAATTTCTTCATTCCTCATGGCTTCTTTCAGGGCATAGACATAGGCCATCTCTTCTTCCCAGGTAATAGCATTATGAGGATCTCTTTCAACTTCAATTTGAACTTTCTTCAACTCTTTTCTAAGGAAATCAACTCTTGTACTTAGTTGACCTTTTTCTCTTCCTAGATCCCTTAGAGGTTTCTTCAGTCTTTTTAATTTGGAAGTAACCACAAACATACCACATCCATTGACATTTTACATCCAGCCCATCTGGACAACCTGATGAAATTCCTTCTTGTTTGTTAGGAAGTTTTGAAATCTGAATGATTTAATAATCCACTTTCTTTTTCCTGGGATTTTCACAACACTTGGGGAGTGATCAGAAGTAGAATAAGGAAGAAATTTAGTCTGCACATCACGAAATCTTGTCATAAATTTTAAATTGCCCATAACCCTGTCAAGCTTTTTAAGAACCCCATCAACTCTGCTCGGATACTTATTCCATGTGAATTTCAGACCCGAACTAGGGAAATCTTCAATAGGGCAATTCATGCAGCACGTTTTAAGATCTTCCATCGAAGTACTTATGTTAGAAATACCCGTAGAACATTCATCAGGACTCATAACAGCATTAAAATCACCATTTATAAGCCATGGGTCATCCCTAACAACAGCTCCAAATTTTTCCAATTCCATCCATAAAGCTTTCCTTCCCCCAGCTCTGACATGCCCATAGACAATAGAGTAATAGGATTTTTGCTGCCCATCTTTTGTTTTAACTAGACAATTAATGACTTGATCCCTATGATCTATTACCATAAGCTCCATAATACTCGGGTTCCAGCCAACAATAATCCTCACCCAGTTTTGACTATATTCTTTATTTGAAACCCAATCCCAGTGTTTGAATACTCTAGATCACACCTTATGGAGGTTAGGGGATGTAACGTGAGATTCAAGAATACAACAAACATTAATATCATTCTTCGAAATCAAATTGAGAACTTGATTCTGAAGCTTCTTGCTATTAAGGCCTCTGACATTCCATGTAAGAATACAAGTCATACTTGGTTGTTAGATTTTTATGAGGACATATCATTCTGATAAGCCACTTGGATCACTCCAACATCATCCACAACCATAACATCTTCCTGATCATTGTTTAGTTTCATAGCTTGAGCACCATTATCATCATCTGAATCTATCTCAATATCTTCATCATTCAAGTCTTCATATTCCATTAAGTTTCTATTGCCCTCCACAAAGTTTGTTAACTAACACAGCATAGAGAAAAACTTTCGTTGACAAGGGGACCATTTTGCAAGGGTGCATATGTCTGGGATCATTCTTTTTTTTCTACCATATGCATCACTATATCTTCTAGAGCTTTAGACATCTCTGGCTTATCTTTACTCAGGATATCCACAGCTTCCTTAATACTCATCCCTTTAATCCCAGTAGGGTCTTTTAGGAAGGAAAATTGGCTATCAGAAGTTTTATTACCAGGCTGATCATGTTTGGATTTATCAGTTTTAGAGTTAGGGGAGGCCATGTTAACACAAGAAGCTTTCTTCTCCACAGATCTTGTTCTTGGTCTTTCTTTCTTCTGTTCTTGGCATTTTTTCACATCAGAGTTATTGACAGTCTCCTTTTTAAGAGGGAAGTTAGAACTTTTGCTGTTATTCTCATGATTCTTTAGCACCTCAAAGGAGTTGCTTAAGTTAAGTCCCTTCCCTTGTTTTTTTATTTTGACTTCATGCACACTTTGTTGCTTTGGCCTATACTCTTTTTTACAATCCGCACCTTTTCCCCCTTTTTCACCCTCTCTATTTTGCTTGTAGCCCGTACTTGAATTCATTACTCCTTCATTCACATCTTGTTTACAGGTTTTTAAGTCTTCTCCTTTAATCACCGTTTGTTTAGAATACCCACCACTACTCATTCTAACACTAGTATTCCCCTTCATTTGACTGTGCTCCTTTTCATCCATATTACCCCCACTACATTCTGTTTTTAGGAGATTGAGCCTTCATACCTTTTGTTTTAGAACATTCACTTACACCCTGTTGAGTCTTCATATTACCACCACTTTTGTTGGGACTAAGAGGGGAGTTAGTGTTCTTGCTGTTGGACCAAAAGAACCAATGAGCCAAGTTCAGGAAAACCCCTAAGTCCCACATGTCATCACAACAACTGCTGAAGTCCTTCATCAGCATTGTGACAAAGCCTGAAGAATCAACAGCTGAAGATCAAAGTTCTGAAGTACATCAGCTGAAGATCCCAAAGTGCTGAAGACAAGTACTGAAGTCCAAGTACTGAAGCTCACAAGTACTGAAGACTTAAAGTGCTGAAGACAAGTGCTGAAGATCAACAACTGAACTGAAGATCTAATGATCAACAACTGATGCACAAAATCTGAAGACCAAAGACTGAAGACATCAGCTGATGACAACTACTGAGGTCATCAGCTGATGAAACATCTGAAGATCAAAGTCTGAAGACAAGTGCTGAAGCTTCAGAGTTTGTCACAACAGCTGAACAAGTCCTCTTCAGTTGTTGTGATGGTTTTTCCTTTCAGTAGTTTTATAATTTTCCTTTCAGTAGTTTTGTACAACAGCTGAAGAGTTTGTTCTTCAGCTGTTATAGATCAATAGTTACAAACGACTGAAGAGTTTGTTCTTCAGTCGTTGTATGTTGTCAGTAGTTTTCTTTTTATGTACTTGTAACAATTTTTGTAAGAAGATGTCAGTTGTTGACATCTTCAGTAGTTTCTTTTGTTTCAGTAGTTTGTTAAGAATCGGTTGATGTCACTTTCAAGTGACATCATCACTCGTCCTTTTGCCGTCTATAAAAGGACGATGAACCATGTTGTATTAGGTGCCGAAACATGCCGAGACGTGCATTGTAATAAAATATATTTCTTTTGCAAAAGTTTCTCTCTCTTGTTTATGCTTTTACATGCAAAATCTTTTATGTTCTTGCAAAAATTGCTAATTCTCGTGCTAAATCCGCTGCGAATACAACCTAATTGATCAAACTAGAGGCTGCGATCCTGTCAATTGGTATCAGAGCTGGTTAATCATTGATCGATTTCACTATTGATCATTTGAAACTGCTCTTTTGATCTCAACGTTTGATCAAATTAGCAATTTGCAAGAATTAGCTACAGAGAGTGAGATTCTGCTGTTTCGGGCCATAAAATTGAGGTTTTTCATGGTTTTTGAACTAAATTTTTCTTGTTTTACTTGAACTTGTCTGAATTTCTGAGAATGACTACTCCTAATGACCCTCACAATACTGGTTCCTCAACCAAGCCTCCGATGCTGGTTAGGAATGAGTATAACATATGGCAAAGAAGGATGCTCCATCACCTATCTGTTAACAGCTCAGGTTGTTGGACATCTGTGGTACATTGTCCACATGAGCCTATGGTGAATGATCCGGAAACAAACAAGTTGGTTCCGAAGAAGAAGGAGCAATACTCTGATGAGGATAAGAAGTTGTTTGAGATTGATGCAAAAGCCCATGGGATTCTAGCCATGGCTATACCCAATGAAATCTATTCTGGTTTGATGCATCATGAAACTGCTTATGACCTATGGAATGCACTGAAAGAACAATTCGGTGGCACTGATGAGGTTCTAGCAAACAATAGGGAAATCCTCGCCCAACAATATGAGACATTTGCTCATAGAAAGGGTGAGACTCTGACTCAACAGTTTGAGCGATTTTCATGTTTAATCTCTGAGCTGAAAATGGTTAAACATGAATATACCAAAAGTCAAATGAACCACAGATTCCTCAGATCACTACCTGAGAGATGGGACACATACACAATTGTCCTACGCTCCAGTGTAAATCTGGATAGCTTATCTCTCACCCAACTTCATGGGAAATTGTTGACATTTGAAAGAGAGATTGAGCAGAAAAGGAAGCTGGCTTCATCTGGTAAGCTCACTGAAGACTTTGTACCAGGGAACACTGCCTTGGGCGGTCATGAGTCAGAATATGCTGCATCTGAGTGTCAATATGATGAGCATATTGATTTCTCTTCAAACACTTCTGATCCTGCATTTGTGAGTGTTGATAGTCAGTCTGGTGGCTGTAGTAGTGACAATCTATGCTTTATCATGGATGATCTGAGAGGGATTGCTGATGATGACTTAGAAGAGATGGATATTCTGAGCCAAATGGCCTTGATTAATATCCGATCTCAGAAGTTCTACAAAATAACTGGAAGAAAATTCCCAGGACTCTCTGGCAAAACCAAAGTTGGTTTTGACAAGAGTAAGTTGAGGTGTCACAAATGCCAAAGGCTTGGACACTTTGCAAGAGAGTGTAGATCATCTGGATCTAACACCTCTGCACCCTTTGTGACTTTTCCTAACAATAGTCAACAAAGAAGGCAACATCCTGTCAATTCTGGTCATCATTCACCTTCACCATCCCCAGCATATTTTGTTCCTCAGGGGCCAATGCCATATTCATACCCCTGCTACTACATGCCTCAACCTAGCCAAGTTCATACACATATTGCATCTCAACCACATGCTCTTCCTGAGCCTCAACCATCTTAATCTCATCCATCTCCACAACCTCAACAACAAAGCTTCTTCACCCCAGGAGTTGTTAACTGGAGCAGTTTACTAGATGACCTGTCTGGTAATGAACAACTGCTCTCAGATGCTGGTCAACATGGTGGTGACAATCCTTTTGGAAATATAGCTCTCATGGCTCTGGAGCCCTCTGATGAATCATCCTCAAGTGCTCCCTCAGAACAGGTATCACAGGTATCATCTGAGGCTAAGGCCAATTTATGTTCTGAAACATGCATAGCAGCATTTGCCTCCATCAGAGAAGCAAATGTGGCTTTAATTAATAAGAACATTGAGCTAGAACAAAATATTTCCAAAATAAAAGCTGAGTTTGAGTCTGTGCTTAAAGGTAAAAATGATGAGATTTACAAACTAAAATGCCAAATCACTGATGATAAGGCTAGGGAAGAGGTACTTTTAGAAAAGTACAAAGACCTCAAGGATACTCTTGCAGTAACCCAGGTAGAGTGTGATCGATGGGTGCAATCATGCAAGGGTTTTGAGATGCTTTTGAGTAAGCAATCTGCTTCCAATGTGAAGTTTGGCATTGGTTATAATCACACTGCTCCTCCAACTAATTATACTTCCAGAGCAGAAGTACAATCTGATGGAGACAGCAATAACCAATCCTTCTCATCATGTGATCTACTATCTGATACAACATCATCAGAAGTTGAAGTCAGCTTTCATGTTTCACAAAACCAATCAGCTGATGCTAAAACAGCTGATGGTTCAAATTTTGATGGTCACATGATCAAAAAGTTGATTAACTCAGGTGTTGTCTCTAGATGTACTGAAAGTACTGGAGAGCAAGTGATGACACCTGAAGTTCAAACCTCAACTGCTGTCAGCACTAAAGAGAAGAAAGCTGACAGTAGAAAAGGTTTGAAGACAGCTAAAGATGATGTCAGGAAAGCAGGTACTACAAGGAAGAAAACTGCTAGTACTGATAGCAAACAGCTGAAGAATAAGTCTTCAGCAGTTTCATCATCTTTAGTTGATGATCAACATAAGATAAAGAAGAATCCATGTGAAGTATGAGGCTTGTTTAATCATCTTACTGATGATTGCTGGTACAAACGGTGTTCTAAACTCAAACAAAAGGAGAAAATTAAAGAGGACATAAATAAAATGAAGAATGAGTTTGAGACCAAGTTTGTACTGGCAACATCAAAGCCTGAAATCCCTAAGCCCAAAGCTAAATCTAAAAAGATGGTAGGGGTTACTCAGGCAACAGCTGAGGTTGCTCAAAAGAAGATGATGCAACATAGGAATCCATCATCAGCAGGCCCCAATGTGTCTGAAGAGCTGAAAGCTTTATCACAAAGTCAGACATAACTGATGATGATGGTTCAACATCTAATGGGAAGAGTCAACCACTTAGATGCTCCTGTGTTGAATCCACAGAAGAGGAAATCCAAGCCAAAGGATTCCTCCTCTGCACCATCTCCTTCACCTCAGGCTATCACACATAACACACCTGTTAGTGTTGCACCTGCTGTTGAGAACAGACCCAAAACCAAAAAGGTTTGGGTCTCTAAAACTAACTAACATGTGGTTATGATTGCAGGGTTCTTCAACATGCCAAAGAAGCATCTGGTATGTAGACAGTGGAGGATCCATGCACATGACAGGAAGCAGCTCTCTTCTTAATGACTACTCTCAAGGAAAGAAGGGATTTGTTTCCTTTGGCAATGATGCAAAAGGTTACATCATCGGAAAAGGCTTTGTTTCCAATGGGGAAATAAGGTATGATGATGTTAACCATGTGGAGAATCTCAAGTACAACCTCTTGAGTGTCAGTCAAATGTGTGACAAAGGCCATGTTACCCTTTTTACAAGACAGAACTGTCGGATTCTGTCATCCAAAGTTCTAAATTTGATTGATAAGGTATTGGATGAATACACTCTCCTGAAGGCCAACAGGACAGGAAGAGTGTATGCCTTAGATCTTTCTAAAAAGATAGATCTAAAAGGCCATCCTTGCCTATTCTCTAAGGCATCTCCTCAAGAGTCTACTCTATGGCATAGAAGGCTGGGACATGTTAATTTCAAAAACATGAATCAGCTGATAAGCCACGGTTTAGTAAGAGGATTGCCTTTGAAGAAGTTCAAGTGTGAAGATAACTGCATTGCTTGCTTAAAAGGTAAACAACACAAAAGTTCATTCCCTTCAATAGAATAACCAAAGTCCACTGCCTGCTTGCAGCTCCTGCACATGGATCTCTTTGGTCCTGTAAGAGTGATGAGCATGGCTAAGAAGAAATACTGCCTGGTGATTGTGGATGATTACTCCAGGTTTGTATGGACTTTCTTCTTGCATTCCAAGGATGAAGCAGCCAAGACTATCATGAATTTTGTGTTATTTGTGGAGAAGCAGTATTCCCTGCAGGTCAAGTGTGTGAGGAGTGACAATGGAACAGAGTTTAGAAACCACACACTTGATGACTTCTACCTGTCCAAGGGAATTAAAAGGCAGTTTAGTATTCCTAGAACTCCTGAACAGAATGGAGTGGTTGAGAGAAAGAACAGGACTCTCATTGAAGCTGCAAGGTCAATGTTGGCTGACTCAGGGCTACCACTGACCTTTTGGGCTGAAGCTGTCAATACAGCTTGCTATATACAGAATAGAGCTTTACTGAATCAAAGGTTGATGAAGACCCCTTATGAGATTCTTCATCATTTGGCCCCTTTGATTTCATTCTTCAGAGCCTTTGGGTGTCCTTGTTTCATTCTCAACACTAGCAACCCATTCCAGAAGTTTGCTAGTAAGGTGGATGCAGGGTATTTTGTTGGTTATTCATCAACTTGCAAGGCATACAGAGTCTTCAACTGTAGGACAAAGGTAGTTGAAGAAACTTTGCATGTGAAGTTCAATGAATCTCCAAAGGACAAGATTCCACAAAACCCTATGGAGTTATTTGATCTGGACATACTGCAATATGTTCCTTATCAATCTCCAGTTGTTGAGCCTGTCAACAATTCACCACCTGGTGGTACTGATGATGATGAAGTTAGTACTCACCCCTCCAGGTTAAGTGACAATCTACCTGAGTCCACTATACCTGATGTTCCTATAGTCTCAGCAGCACCATCCACAATAAATGTTGATGAGATTTCTGTTTGCTCTACTTCATTTGAGCTGCCATCTCCTACATGGTTTCAGGAATCTCCATCAGCATCTGTTACTACTGATGGGACTACAAACACTTGCACAGATATTATAGTCTATCAAGAACTGAAGAATCACCCCACATCTCAGATCATTGGTGATATCAATGCTGGAGTTTCAACCAGGAGTCAATTGTCCAACTTCTGCTTCTATGCTCTCTTCATCAGTCAGCAGGAGCCAAAGAATTATCATGTTGCTTTAAGAGACAATTGATGGGTGGAAGCTATGCAGCTTGAGCTTCTTCAGTTCAAGAAACAGCAAGTGTGGGAGCTTGTTCCTTTACCCCAAGGTAAGTGTGCTATAGGCACCAAATGGGTATTTAGGAACAAAACAGATGAGAAGGGCCAAATTGTTAAGAACAAGGCCAGACTGGTTGTCCAGGGGTTTGCACAAGAGGAAGGCATCGATTATGATGAGACCTTTGCACCTGTAGCCAGACTGGAGGCAATCAGACTGTTCTTAGCCTATGCTGCCTTTCACAGTCTTAAGGTCGATCAAATGGATGTCAAAAGTGCCTTCTTATATGGAAAAATAAAAGAAGAAGTTTATGTGTGTCAACCACCAGGCTTTGAGGACAACAAACATCCTGATTGGGTGTACAAGCTTGATAAGGCTCTCTATGGCCTGAAGCAAGCTCCTAGAGCCTGGTATGAGACACTCTCAACTTTTCTTTTACAGAATAAGTTCACTAAAGGCACCATTGATAAAACCTTATTCATCAAGACTGTGGGACAGCATAAGCTCCTTGTTCAAATTTATGTCGATGACATCATCTTTGTATCATCTGATATCAAGTTGTGTGATGAATTTACAATGCTTATGAAGCAAAAGTTTGAAATGAGTGCTATGGGAGAATTATAGTTCTTTCTAGGGTTGCAAATCAAACAAAAGGCAGATGGAACCTTTATTCATCAATCCAAGTATACAAAGGATTTGTTGAGTAAGTTTGATTTACAAAACTGTAAGCACTGTTCTACCCCCATGAGCAGCACCACACAACTGGATACGGATCAGAAAGGTAAAGCGGTTGATGAAACCCTTTACAGATGTATGATTGGGTCCTTGATGTATCTTACAGCTTCTAGACCAGACATCATGTTTGCAACATGTGCCTGTGCTAGATTTCAGGCTGCACCTAAAGAATCCCATTTGATTGCAGTCAAAAGGATCTTTAGATATCTGCAGGGTACCCAATCACTAGGTCTTTGGTATTCAACTGGGCATTCTTGCAAGTTAGTTGCTTTCTCTGATAGTGACTATGCAGGATGCAAAGTCACCAGAAAATCCACTTCTGGTGGTTGCCAATTCCTAGGCAATTGTTTAGTTTCTTGGAAGAGTAAGAAACAAACATCAATGGCTACATCCACTGCTGAAGCTGAGTACATTGCTGCTGCAAGTTGTACATCTCAGATACTCTGGCTTCAGAACCAACTCTTGGATTATGGCATTATAGAGACTAAGACTCCATTATTAATGGATAGTGCTTCAGCTCTTTGCATTGTCAAAAATCCAGTCCAGCACTCAAGGACCAAACATATAGAGATCAGACATCATTTTATTAGGGATTGTTATGAAAAAGGTCTGATTGATCCAAAGTTTGTGCCTAGTGCTGATGAGCTTGTAGATATATTTACTAAGCCTCTAGATAGTACCACATTTCAAAACTTGGTACTAAAGCTTGGTATGCTGCAGCTAGAATAATTTGACCAATACTGATGCTCTCAGCTCATAACTACTGATGAACATTAGTATGCAAAGGTCAAATATAAGTACTGATGAGTAATTTAGTCTTCAGCATTTTTACAACTACTGAAGACTAAAATGCTTCAAAGTACTGATGTACATTATTTGTTGAAAACAGCTGATGTAGTGAGGTGGATTACAACTACTGATGTATTATTTTCAAACAAATAAGTACTGAAGAACAAATTTTGTTCACAAGTACTGATGTGTAATCTTACACAAGTACTGAAGACAAAATTTGTTCACCAGCTCTGAAGAGTATTTCATCAGCACTTGTGAACATCTGATCACAAGAGCTGAAGGCTTAAATATTCACAAGAGCTGAAGGGTCAATGAAACATCTGAAAGTCAGCCAAAGAGCTGATGAGTAAATGTGGAGGCAGCATGAAACAACTGATTTGACGGAAACAGCTGATGAGTAATTTTACTCTTCAACTGATGCCAACAGCTGCTGTTTCATACCCAAACAACTGAAGGACAAAACCATGTCTTAAGTAGTTTTACAACTACTGATGACTAACACCAAGTCCTCAGTTGTTTCAACAACTGAAGCAATACCATGTCTTCAGTAGTTCACAACTACTGATGTCAGTAGTTCACAACTACTGAAGGCTAACACCAAGTCTTCAGTTGTTACAACGACTGAAGATGAAAACTAGGTCTTCAGTAGTTTATAACTACTGAAGACTAACAATAAGTCTTCAGCCGTTTACAACATCTGAAGGACAAAACCAAGGTTTTAGTAGTTTCATCTACTGAAGACTAACAACAAGTCCTCAGATGTTACAACCACTGAAGGTTAAAACCACGTCATCAGTAGTTTCAACAACTGATAACTAACACCAAACCTTCAGTAGTTTTCTTTCAGCCTTTGCCATACCCTATAAATACCCAACCTTCAGAGCATTTACTCTTCACTTGACCTAACTTTTCAAAACCTCTGAACTTCTCACACACCATTAACGGCTGCCATGTAACTCAAACCTCGACACAACTATGTCGCTCATCTCACCAAATCGCCATTATGGCCCAAGTTTCACAATGCAGTCAATCTGATGACTGACTCCCCGTATCAAACGGCATTCCTCCTCAATCCCACCATATACACCGACTCCTTGGCGGAGTTCTGGACGAACATCATTGTCCAAACCGGAGAGAATGATGGCGAGGTCTCTCTCCGGTCCTCCGTCAATAACCACCCAGTGGTTATCACTCCAGCGACTCTTCGAGAAACCCTAAAGCTGGAGGATGCCACCTACCCAACCTCCTACCCCAAAGGGAACCTTGATCTATCCTTCACCGCTCATGACTATCAAGGTAACCTTTCTGCCTCAACCCTGCTGAAGAAACACTTCCCAGATCCACAACGACTCATTTTTCATATGGTGAATGTGTGTCTGGCTCCGAAGACATCCTTATGGGACCAGATGTCCACAAGGTGGCAGCAGGTATTATACTCTATATTTGAGAAACAACCTTTAAATTTTACTGATATAATCTTTTTGGAACTCAAAGACATGGCCTCTAAACATGTTGCTAACCGATGGATTTTATATCCTCGGTTCATTATGGCCATGATAGAGAACCAGCTTAATGCTGAGGGACTTGTTGGCACTGGGGTCCCTGCCATGGCTGTTTTAGCCGAGGTATACTCCAGGCACAACACCGACCACACACTCAAACAGGCTGGCCGGCTGCGAAAACCCATGCAGCAGGAACCCACAGCCTCCACCTCCAAATCCAAAGTCCCCACCAAGCCCAAAACCAAAAAGAAACCCAAAAAGGCTACTCAGGGAAATGAGTCCCCTGAGGATGCCCCTGAAACACAAACGCAGGATGTGGCTGCTGGTACGATTCTCCCATCAGCTACCATGACTCCACCAACCACAACCGCATAAGCATCCTCTCTACAGGAGCTTGATGCAACCTTTCAGGGGGCTACCACACATCTGGAACCTTTCTCAATTGAGAAGGTTGCCATTGAAGAGCACACTTCTCCCCATGTGCAATCTGCTTCAAGCCCATCACCACATGAAACCGCCCCACAAAGCCCCACACTCATAATAGCCAAAGTGCTGACCCATCTGAGGACTCCACCCTCTCCCTAGAAACCAATCATAACTGGGGAAACTCCAACCGAAGTGGGGGTGGATACAAGTGCCGGTGGGAGCCCATAGCACAGAGAATCACATATCCAATCTCCCAGTGTGGCTAGGGAGATAGGATATTCTGGTGAGGCTGCCACTTCCCCTGCATCAACATCTGAGCAGGGTGAAGCTGGTAACATAAATAAGACCTCACCAGAGGCAACTGCCGATGATGGATCCAATCCGGAGGCTGGAAGTCCCCAGAACCAAGAACAAGGGGCACATGCAACTACTGAGCCACACTCAGTGCATGTACATCCTGACACAGTCAGGAGGTCAGGTGATTTAGTGCAAACTGATGATGACCTGAGCTTCTTCTATGATGTAGTTGCTCACAACACTATCTTAGAGGATGAGGTAAGCAGACTCAAAGTGCTGCTTGCCAAGATGTCTCAAGATAGAAGTCCATCTGCCACCACTAGCCCACAGATGGCACCTTCACCCGAAGGTCTCCCACACACTCAGCCACTCCCACAAACTCGGCCACCAGCCTCTGCTTCTGGCACTAGTTCTCAGGACCACAACCCTCCTGAGCAACTAGCTGCTATCCTACAAAACTCCCTGCCTCTCATCACACCCATAATCACAGACATAGTAATGAAAACCATTGATGAGAGGCTTCCCACATATATACAACCCCAGGTGGAGATTGCCGTAGCTAAGGCGCTTGCTGATAGTCAGCCCCCAACCAATGCACCCAAAAAGGGGGAGACTTCAGTGCAAGCTAAGAGGAATAGGGGAGAGGAGGAGACAGAAGTAGGACCGAAGGGGGTGATTGAGAGGGAGAAGGTTGAGGACCCAAAGGGGAAGAGGAGGGAGAAGGAGGAAAGAGATGAAAGGATTAAGGTGCCTGAAATCCAAAAAGATTTCAGTGCCACCTACAAGAAGAAAAAGAAAGGAGAGGAGGGAGAGAAAGAGATTAAGGACACTGATCTAGCAGTCCTTATCAAGGAGGTTGATGCTGAGCATAGCCGATCAATGGACTCTGTCATTGATCAGCTGTTTAGGCAAGGCTTTGATAAGGACACTGCCTTGCTAGATCAGGAGTTAAGGAAAATGGAAATGAAGGAGGTAGAATACCGATGGACCAACTATAGCCAAGAGGAAAGAGAGAGACTTGAGGCTATGGTTAGGTTTATTTCAAAGTATCTAGGGAGACCAGTCCTAGATATCAAAACATGGACCAGGAACAGCATCTTGGATATAGCCACCAAGATCTGCTCGGCTGGTGAATTCACAAAAGGACTGGTCATAGAAGCCCTTACAGAAGCCAGGGGTGGGAACAGGACTTTGTTAGCCAAACAGACTAAACCTTCCCTTATCTCAAGATTGCTAGCCAAGCCTGCCCAATCTTCCACTCCAACACCAACCCAAACACAACCCACAAAACCAACCCCTTCACCATCAAAACCCACAGCCAGTGATCCACCTGTCACACCCCCCGCTGATAGCGGAAACACAGGGAATGCGAGCTAGACGGGATCGTCATAACACATGGTATATGATAGAGTAGCAATAAAAAAAATATGATGACAAGCGTGTCATGACGACACCCGAACACAAACGGAGACTTGTGTCGTGTATAATCAATGTTCACGACAGCATAGTCATAAGCACAACACAAATGATCATAAAAACATTGATAATAGCTTGTACTGTAATATTCCCACAACATGGGAACAAGTATACAAAAGATCATATTCATGTTCAAGCTTTACAAAAGTAATAACACAAAATTCATCCTAGGGTCTCCTCTAAAAGGCAGCACTCCTAGAACTTCAATTTCCTTGATCACCTGAAAAGTAATGCTCAAAACGGTCAACAATAATGTTGGTGAGCTTCGCAGGTTTAAATTGTAAACTTGTAATTGATGCTGTATATTATTTGTAGTGGAATACCGTGCATACAGTTATAAGCAAGCAAAATCACATACCATGAGTTTTATACAACCAAACCTAACGACGTACACAAAGAAATTTGTCAGAATATATTCACCCAAGGCCCGTTCCTGGCAGTGTGATGGTACTCACAAGTAACCATCTGTCACATCATGTAACATCATTGAGTAGTATAAAAATTGTATGTATAGTGTACAGCATTGAAAATGTGTGAGCATACTCTTCCCCCATGTTTGTAAAAGATTGAAACAATGTATAAGCGTAAAAAGGGGCCACGAAACTCACTTGTTAAGTGGTAAGTATGTCTGATGAAACTTCCCAAACTTGTATGTATGTATGAAGAGTCAATCACCTATTGACAGTTATGTTAAGAATTAATATTATGGGCTACTGTTAAGAATATTGTTTAAATTGAATCGGGTCGTTTCGGTTCGGTCGTGAGTAGTACACACACAAGCAGTCACACACATCTTAGCCTAGATTATTTTAAATAGTATGTGCCTGTTAATAGCGTTGACTTTAATCTTTGTGGTCAAGCTATGACACTTCATTAATATTACATTATCGTCGTGAGATCTCCGAAGAGGGGATCCACACACTCACACACCATTAAGTCATACAGTAGGACCGGACGCATGACTGACACTCCATTCACACGAGTGAACTTTCAGTTGTACGAATTAGCTACTTTCGTACAATTAAGCCTTCATTCGTGTGACTAAGCCTTCAGTCGTACCACGCAATACCAGTCGCACGACCCAACAGCCAACCGCGCGACTCGAAGTCCCTCCGCGCGAATCAGCTTCATTCGCGCGAGTGGACTCTCTTTCGCGCGACAGGCATCTGACCGTGCGACTCACGCACAATCGCACGCACATACTTTCGTATAGCCCAGTCACGCGACAACCCCTATCGCGTGACAACTCCAGTCGCGTGACAACCTCTATTTCGCACCCACCGACAGTCGCGCGACACAACCGCGCGACTTACCTATTCACTCATGTCTCAAGTCGCACACACACATGCAGTCGCACGCCCCTCTCGCGCGACAACCCCATTCGCGCCATCGGGAGTCGCGACGGCAGTGAGTTGCAGGTCGGCCTTCGGCTGCCCGATCATGAGTGTTACCCAACCAGAACCTCCAGAACTCATATTCTAACCTATCTAGACAAGAAGCACACTCAGAAACAAGACATGCAAGTCCATACGACCTCATGTGCTCGGATGAACCCGAGCACCCGAAAACCCTCGAAACGCAGCTGTAAAATCGAGTTAAAAACGAGGTAGTGAGGTTATCTACCTGCTAGGAACTAGTATTCATGATGGTACTCGAGATTTGAAGACGAAAATGCGAGAAACGGGTCGGTTTTGGTGTTGGTTTCTAGAGAGAGAGAGTAGAAGAGGAGGATGAAGTGGTGAGAGGGTGAAAAAGAGTGAAAGATGGCTGGGAAGGGGTATTTATACCCAGCCTAGTTTCTCAAAGTTTCAAGTTTAGTCCCCGCACTTTGCCCCGAGTTCCTAAATTTTGTTTCGGTTGAAAACGTTATAATTTAGTCTTGTTTTATTGATGATAAAATGTTATTTATGTTATTTATAAGTTAAAAATGATTTTATTCGTGAAATTTATTTTATTATAAGAATGACGTGTTTAGTGTTAACGGGGCAAATCTTGGAGAATGTCTTAAGATAATGACAAGTCAAGCAACAATACTACACATATAAGGGCAATTAAGTAAAGAAAATATGGTATTCACGTAATTGGTTTGTCAAAATAAGGAATGACTGTTAACAAGGTTAAGTAAATCACGTTTAAACAACGGACCTTTGGTGACGGATGTCACAGTATCCCCCAGTTGAGGGAATTTCATCCCGAAATTCAACTGGTGCTAGGCCCTAGAACGTCATCCGCGAATAGATGTGGATATTTGAGTCTCATCTGATCTTCACGTTCCCATGTAAGCTCTGGCCCTCGTTTGGAATTCCATCTCACACGGACGATAGGTATCTTGCTGCGCCTTAGCTTTTTGACCTTTCGGTCCATGACCTCAATAGGTTCTTCAATAAAACGAAGCTTTTCGTCGATTTTGATTTCCTCAATTGGTACGTGTAAGGACTCGTCTGCCAAACACTTTTTGAGGTTCGACACGTGAAAGTATCATGCACACCGCTAAGTTCTTGTGGCAACCTCAATCGATAAGCCACCGGACCGATTCTTTCTGTAATCTCGAATGGTCCTACGTATCGAGGGGCTAACTTCCCTTTCTTACCAAATCGTACGATCCCTTTCCAAGGAGAGACTTTGAGTAAGACATGATCCCCAACATTGAATTCAAGAGGCTTCCGACGGTTGTCGGCATAGCTCTTTTGGCGATCTCTAGCTGCTTTAAGTCGGTCTTTGATTTGGAAGATCTTATCAGTGGTTTCTTGAATGAGTTCGGGACCTGTTAGCTGGCTTTCACCAACCTTGGCCCAACATACAGGCGATCTACATTTCCGTCCATACAATGCTTCAAATGGAGCGCATCCAATGCTTGTATGGTAGCTGTTGTTGTAAGAGAACTCAATCAACGGTAAATGAGTGTCCCAGCTACCACCAAAATCGATTACGCAAGCTCTAAGCATGTCTTCCAATGTTTGTATAGTTCGTTCACTTTGGCCATCTGTTTATGGGTGATAGGCAGTACTCATGTCTAATCGAGTGCCCATCGCTTTCTGTAACGTCTGCCAAAATCATGAAGTGAATCGACTGTCTCGGTCAGATATGATTGACACCGGCACCCCGTGCCGTGTCACGACCTCTTTGATGTACAACCTTGCCAGCTTATCCATCTTGTAGTCTTCTCGGATAGGCAAGAAGTGAGCAGATTTCGTCATTCGATCCACCACGACCCATATCGAGTCGTGCCCACTTGGCGTCCTCGGGAGTTTGGTGATAAAATCCATAGTGATGTTCTCCCATTTCCACTCGGGAATTTCAGGTTGTTGCAATAGTCCCGATGGTTTCTGGTGTTCAGCCTTGACCTTTGAACAAGTCAAGCATTTGCTCACGTATATAGCAACATCTTTCTTCATACCAGGCCACCAGTACAGCTCTTTCAGATCGTGGTACATCTTGTCTGCACCAGGGTGAATAGAGTATCGAGTCTTGTGTGCTTCATCCAAGACTAGTGTACGTACACCTCCCCATTTGGGGACCCATATACGGTCTATGAAGTAATAAACGCCATCATCCTTGCGAGTCATTTGTTTATCCAACCCTCGGAATTCTTCTCCCGCAAGGTTCTCTTCTTTCAAAGCCTCGTTTTGTGCAATCTGAATCTGAGCCTTTAAATTTGTTTGAATAGTCAAACCTAGCGCTCGTGCACGTAATGGTTTCACACGTTCTTTGCGGCTTAAAGCATCAGCCACCACGTTAGCTTTCCCCGGGTGATACCGGATTTCACAATCGTAGTCGCTAAGAAGCTCTACCCAGCGTCGCTGTCGCATGTTAAGTTCTTTCTGATTCATGATGTGTTGAAGGCTCTTATGGTCTGTGTAGATGATGCATTTGGTGCCATATAGATAGTGCCTCCATATCTTGAGTGCAAATACTACAGCACCCAACTCCAAATCATGAGTTGTGTAGTTCTTTTCATGCACCTTGAGTTGTCGCGAAGCGTAAGCAATTACCTTATCTTTCTGCATTAGTACACAGCCCAAACCTTGATGTGAAGCATCACAGTACACCACAAAATCATCAGTTCCGTCTGGGAGAGACAATATCGGTGCGTTGCACAACTTCTCCTTCAATGTTTGGAATGCCTGTTCTTGTGCTTTCCCCCAATCGAACTTCTTGTCTTTCTGAGTCAACAAAGTTAACAGTTGGGCAATCTTGGAGAAATTGGCAATGAAGCGACGATAGTATCCGGCCAATCCCAAGAATTGCCGTATTTCTGAGGGTGTTTGGGGAGTATCCCACTTCTTCACAGCTTCAATCTTACCGGGATCCACATGAATTCCATTTTCGTTAACTACATGACCCAAGAATTTCACTTCTCGAAGCCAGAATTCACACTTCGAGAACTTGGCGAAAAGTTTCTCTTCCTTCAACGGTTCTAGAATCGTTTGGAGGTGTTTTTCGTGATCCTCTTTTGAACGAGAATAGATGAGTATGTCGTCAATGAACACGATCACAAACTTATCAAGGTAAGGCTTACACACCCGATTCATCAGATCCAAAAAGACAGCTGGTGCGTTGGTCAATCCGAATGGCATGACCAAGAACTCATAGTGTCCGTAACGAGTTCTGAATGCTGTTTTCGGAATATCATCCTCGAATACTCTTAGTTGATGATATCCAGATCGAAGGTCGATCTTAGAGAAATACGAGGCTCCTTGCAACTGATCGAATAGGTCGTTGATTCTAGGAAGAGGATACCGATTCTTCACGGTCAGTTTGTTCAATTCCCTGTAGTCAATGCACATACGGAACGACCCATCCTTCTTCTTGACAAATAACACCGGTGCTCCCCACGGTGAATGACTCGGTCGGATGAAACCCTTCTCCAGTAGTTCCTGTAGTTGGCTTGACAACTCTTGCATCTCCGAGGGTGCTAACCGATACGGTGTCTTGGCTATCGGTATAGCTCCAAGAACCAGCTCTATATGGAATTCCACCTGTCGTGGAGGAGGCAATCCAGACAAATCATCAGGGAACACCTCCGGGTAATCTCGTACAATTGGAATGTCTGCAATTTTGTCTCTTCTTCTTTCTTTTCTACGATATGAGCCAGAAATGTGTAACACTACTTTCGTAGACTTCGGCGGGCTTTCATGCAAGAAATGAGCTTTAGTGTTCTTCCCGGTCGTTCTCCTTGAATCTTGAGTACCTCCCCGTTTGGCATGGGGATTCGTACTACTTTCTCCCGACAAACAATCTCGGCTCCATGATTTGACAACCAATCCATACCCACTATCACATCGAAGCTGCCTAACTCGAATGGTATCAAATCTATGCTAAAGGCCTGGTCTTCTAACATTAGGGAGCAATTCTTAATAATCTCGTCTGCTTGTTCAACCCTACCATTGGCCATTTCTACAGAGTAACTAGTTTCTAGCCTACTAGCACTTAAATCAAGCATATGCACGAACTCAGAAGATATAAAGCTATTGTCTGCCCCAGTATCAAATAGTATGGATGCGAAATGGTGATTGAGCAGATACGTACCCGTAACAACGTTCGGATCCTGACGGGCATCATTAGCTCCAATGACAAAGGCGCGTCCCCGCGCAGCATTTCCTTGGTTTCCTTGACCTTGAGCGCCCGCTATGGCCATCACTTGCTGTTGATTATTCCCTTGTTGACCCGGTGCCCTGTTCAGTCGGGGGCACATGTTTCTGAAGTGATCGAGGCCTCCACATTCGTAACATGCCCTGGCGTTCCCGGCGGGGTTAACCGCGTTGACGGGTGCAACCAGATTCGGTGCCACTTTACAATCTCTTGCTAGGTGCCCCGGGCGCCTACAGTTTGCGCACACCCGGCACTGCATCTCCGGGGAATGATGATAGCTGCATCTGTCACATTTGGGGTGTGGCCCAACATACTCTCTCTTACCCGGTGTCACAGCCACAAAGTTTCTGGTGATCTTGGCCCTTTTATCAGATTTCCCGACACTGGACCGGCTAGTTTCCCCAACATCCTTTCGCTTCTCTGCTCCCTTGCCCAATACCCCTGTTCGTACCATCTCATCGGTCAGAGCGCCAGCCTTCGGAATTGCGCTCTGAATCGTAGGAGGAGCAGCTGCAGTTACCATTGCCCGTATTTGAGGCGCGAGTCCCCAAATGTACCTCTCAATCCTCTTAGATTCCGGAGTGACCAGGTGTGGAACTAGCCTAGCCAACTCGTGGAATCGGTCAGTATAAGTTGCATGCCCCGCCCCCACCATGGCATGATTCCAGAACTCATGCTCAAGCTTTTGCATCTCGTTGTGAGGGCAGTACTCCTCGGTAATCAAAGCTTTAAATTCATCCCAGGTCATCTGCATCGCAGATTCCCTTCCCCTAGCTTGAACCTGGGTGTTCCACCAGGTTAGTTCTCGGCCCTGCAGTGAGCACGTAACATACTTGATGCGTTGGCTGTCGAGGCATTCGCTGATGTCGATCACAGCCTCCATTTTCTCGAGCCATCTGATCAGGGCTATCGCCCCACCTTTACCATCGAAATCCCGGGGCTTACAGGCCACAAACTCCTTGTAAGAACAGCCCCGTTTGGTATTAGCAACCCCAGTTTCATTACCGATTGTACCACCATTCCCGGTCTCTTGGTTACTTTCATTCCCTATCGGGTTCCCATTACCCTCGTTCTCGTTACCACCATCCCGTGGGAGTGGTTTTGTTGTTGCAAAGCATCGCTCACTTGAGCTACAATAGTAGGAATCAAGGCAGTCAGTTGTTGAGCAATCAGGGTTGCCATATCAGGGCTTCCAGTCCCTTGAGTATTGCCAATAGGACCTTCATTTGCTCCTGAAGATCTGCCTCTGTCTCTGCCTCTGCCCCTCGGGGCTTCACTTCCGCTACTACTTCTGCGGTTAGATCTTCGAGGCGGCATGTTCAATTCATAAAAGAGGTAACGTATAAGCTTTAGTTACCTTAAGATACACAAGTAATCCACTCATCAAGTTCCAACGTTCGATGCTCCGGTCGGTCAAGACCACCATGCAGCCCATTTCAAGCATATTCTCGATATACCGGTGATGCTTATATATAGGGTTCCCCGCAGCGTTCCCACCACACCCACGATGTACCGAGAATGATGCCTAATCCGGTTACATGACATCCGACCTTCCTTTACATCATAATCCATCAAGTCAACTGAGAGTCCAAGCATGTAATCACGTATAGTCTAGCGAAGGTTGTCTATTTCGCGTCCTTGAAAGGACTCAGACATAGCCTCCTCGGGTCGGTCTCTCAGCGTATGAGGTCAGGCGCGATGTATGATCTGTGAAGATCTCTTCGGGTCTCAATACCCGAATTTTGGCTATGATAACTTGGCGCAGAGGGAACGGAAGATCCAATAGGAAGCACCTCATCAGTGACGAGCACAAGGCTCAAGCACAAGGTGAAGGATCACATAACAGAAGGATAATCAATCATGTAAGGAGGAACACATACACGAGATATATAAATGCACACAAGCTTAAGCATGCAAATCTACATGAAGGTTCCTAGGTTATAGTCTAGGTCAAGTGTAATTGCCTAATTCTCTATAACCAATGGCTCTGATACCAGTCTGTCACACCCCCGCTGATAGCGGAAACACGGGGAATGCGAGCTAGACGGGATCGTCATAACAAATGGTATATGATAGAGTAGCAATAAAAAATATGATGACAAGCGTGTCATGACGACACCCGAACACAAACGGAGACTTGTGTCGTGTATAATCAATGTTCACGACAGCATAGTCATAAGCACAACACAAATGATCACAAAAACATTGATAATAGCTTGTAATGTAATATTCCCACAACATGGGAACAAGTATACAAAAGATCATATTCATGTTCAAGCTTTACAAAAGTAATAACACAAAATTCATCCTAGGGTCTCCTCTAAAAGGCAGCACTCCTAGAACTTCAATTTCCTTGATCACCTGAAAAGTAATGCTCAAAACGGTCAACAATAATGTTGGTGAGCTTCGCAGGTTTAAATTGTAAACTTGTAATTGATGCTGTATATTATTTGTAGTGGAATACCGTGCATACAGTTATAAGCAAGCAAAATCACATACCATGAGTTTTATACAACCAAACCTAACGACGTACACAAAGAAACTTGTCAGAATATATTCACCCAAGGCCCGTTCCTGGCAGTGTGATGGTACTCACAAGTAACCATCTGTCAAGGGTGGGGGTGTCAACCCAGTAGTACTACTAACACCTATCTGTTGGTTCCAACACCGGAATTAATGGTTGTAAGACAGTCCACACAGTAACATCATGTATGTATCAGATAAGTACTCACAAGACAGTATCACGTTGATTCCAAGTATAAAAATTGTATGTATAGTGTACAGCCTGAAAATGTGTGAGCATACTCTTCCCCCATGTTTGTAAAAGATTGAAACAATGTATAAGCGTAAAAAGGGGCCACGAAACTCACTTGTTAAGTGGTAAGTATGTCTGATGAAACTTCCCAAACTTGTATGTATGTATGAAGAGTCAATCACCTATTGACAGTTATGTTAAGAATTAATATTATGGGCTACTGTTAATAATATTGTTTAAATTGAATCGGGTCGTTTCGGTTCGGTCGTGAGTAGTACACACACAAGCAGTCACACACATCTTAGCCTAGATTATTTTAAATAGTATGTGCCTGTTAATAGCGTTGACTTTAATCTTTGTGGTCAAGCTATGACACTTCATTAATATTACATTATCGTCGTGAGATCTCCGAAGAGGGGATCCACACACTCACACACCATTAAGTCATACAGTAGGACCGGACGCATGACTGACACTCCATTCACACGAGTGAACTTTCAGTTGTACGAATTAGCTACTTTCGTACAATTGAGCCTTCATTCGTGTGACTAAGCCTTCAGTCGTACCATGCAATACCAGTCGCACGACCCAACAGCCAACCGCGCGACTCGAAGTCCCTCCGCGCGAATCAGCTTCATTTGCGCGAGTGGACTCTCTTTCGCGCGACAGGCATCTGACCGTGCGACTCACGCACAATCGCACGCACATACTTTCGTATAGCCCAGTCACGCGACAACCCCTGTCGCGTGACAACTCCAGTCGCGTGACAACCTCTATTTCGCACCCACCGACAGTCGCACGACACAACCGCGCGACTTACCTATTCGCTCATGTCTCAAGTCGCACACACACATGCAGTCGCACGCCCCTCTCGCGCGACAACCCCATTCGCGCCATCGGGAGTCGCGACGGCAGTGAGTTGCAAGTCGGCCTTCGGCTGCCCGATCATGAGTGTTACCCAACCAGAACCTCCAGAACTCATATTCTAACCTATCTAGACAAGAAGCACACTCAGAAACAAGACATGCAAGTCCATACGACCTCATGTGCTCGGATGAACCTGAGCACCCGAAAACCCTCGAAACGCAGCTGTAAAATCGAGTTAAAAACGAGGTAGTGAGGTTATCTACCTGCTAGGAACTAGTATTCACGATGGTACTCGAGATTTGAAGACGAAAATGCGAGAAACGGGTCGGTTTTGGTGTTGGTTTCTAGAGAGAGAGAGTAGAAGAGGAGGATGAAGTGGTGAGAGGGTGAAAAAGAGTGAAAAATGGCTGGGAAGGGGTATTTATACCCGGCCTAGTTTCTCAAAGTTTCAAGTTTAGTCCCCGCACTTTGCCCCGAGTTCATAAATTTTGTTTCGGTTGAAAACGTTATAATTTAGTCTTGTTTTATTGATGATAAAATGTTATTTATGTTATTTATAAGTTAAAAATGATTTTATTCGTGAAAATTATTTTATTATAAGAATGACGTGTTTAGTGTTAACGGGGCAAATCTTGGAGAATGTCTTAAGATAATGACAAGTCAAGCAACGATACTACACATATAAGGGCAATTAAGTAAAGCAAATATGGTATTCACGTAATTGGTTTGTCAAAATAAGGAATGACTGTTAACAAGGTTAAGTAAATCACATTTAAACGACGGACCTTTGGTGACGGATGTCACACCACCCTTGCAGAAGAAGAGAAGGGTGTTGAGGCTGCAAGAAGAAGAGGAGGAGGATGAGGCAGAAGATAGGTTGCCTCTCTCTTTAGTCTTATCTTTATCAAAGCCAAAACCAAAGCCCATCACTCCCACCTCACAGATGGAAACTGTGAAGGTGAAGATAGAAGAAGAGCAGCTGCAAAAGCTCCATGATGATGAGATGCTGAAAAGCATAGACAAAACCTATGCAGCCTCTTCTTCTATCATAAATATGAGGAAGGAAGCTCTGAGACTACACACCTTAGCTAACACATTCCAATACCATAAGGAAAAGGTGAGGATTTGGCCTGATCCCAGGGTGGAACACAGAATCATAAAGAAGGATATTCCATCAAGATACAAGGGCCAAGTAAAAAGGATTGTAGATGAAGTAATCACTGTGGCCCTTGTAGTCTCACCCTGGGATATTCTGCAAGATTTCAAGAAAGCCTATGAGACTAACCAACCATCCCTACGTTTGTTGGAGAATAGGGTGGTAAGAAAAGGGTTAGTCTACAAGAGGCTTGAGAACTTCAGAAAAGATGAGCTCAACTTGTTGCTTGAGGGTGTTCACCCTGATGAATTTGTATATAGACAAATAACAACAGTTGAGCTCAAGAATGGAAAGCAGGCCAAATATGTCTCAGAGCTGTATGGTCGAGAAGGTTTCTTTGATGGTGAGGCTGAGGAACTTACAAAGGAAGAACAAATGATATTTGTTGAAGCCTACACCAGAGAAGCCTACCGACTCATACATGGGAGGTAGGTCTCATGGATGGGACAACAGCTCTGTGTCCAATTCCCCAAAACAGAGCTCCCATCCATACTTAGCCAAACAAACCTTAGAGACCTCTTCCCAGGCCTGTGCTTATCAGGGTCAACTTCTGATCTGATCCAGAAGGAAATAGACCAACAAATCTGCCAACAATAAGTGGGACCAAATAACTTTAGGGGTTTTGGCTGCATTGGTTCAGGGGGAGATTGTTGGACCAAAAGAACCAATGAGCCAAGATTAGGAAAACCCCTAAGTCCCACATGTCATCACAACAACTGCTGAAGTCCTTCATCAGCATTGTGACAAAGCCTGAAGAATCAACAGCTGAAGATCAAAGTTCTGAAGTACATCAGCTGAAGATCCCAAAGTACTGAAGACAAGTACTGAAGTCCAAGTACTGAAGCTCACAAGTACTGAAGACTTCAAGTGCTGAAGACAAGTGCTGAAGATCAACAACTGAACTGAAGATCTGATGATCAACAACTGATGCACAAAGTCTGAAGACCAAAGACTGAAGACATCAGCTGATGACAACTAATGAAGTCATCAGCTGATGAAACATCTGAAGATCAAAGTCTGAAGACAAGTGCTGAAGCTTCAGAGTTTGTCACAACAGCTGAAGAAGTCCTCTTCAGTTGTTGTGATGGTTTTTCCTTTCAGTAGTTTTATAATTTTCCTTTCATTAGTTTTGTACAACAGCTGAAGAGTTTGTTCTTCAGCTGTTATAGATCATTAGTTACAAACGACTGAAGAGTTTGTTCTTCAGTCGTTGTATGTTGTCAGTAGTTTTCTTTTTATGTACTTGTAACAATTTTTGTAAGAAGATGTCAGTTGTTAACATCTTCAGTAGTTTCTTTTGTTTCAGTAGTTTGTTAAGAATCGGTTGATGTCACTTTCAAGTGACATCATCACTCGTCCTTTTGCCGTCTATAAAAGGACGATGAACCATGCTGTATTAGGTGCTGAAACATGCCGAGACGTGCATTGTAATAAAATATATTTCTTTGGCAAAAGTTTCTCTCTCTTGTTTATGCTTTTACATGCAAAATCTTTTATGTTCTTGCTATAATTGCTAATTCTCGTGCTAAATCCGCTGCGAATACAACCTAATTGATCAAACTAGAGGCTGAGATCCTGTCACTTGCTTTTCTTAATAACTTGCTGAAAACCATCCATTCCATCAGTGACATCACTCAACTTCCCATTACTTCTAATCTGATTATCAACCTTCCCTTTCATAGCTCTGCTGACTTTTTCCTCCTCAGTCAGTGGACATGTCTTACAATCTTCATAGCTATGGCCAAATACTACACAATGTTTACATTTCGGGGGGTGCTTTTGATACTCCAAAACAACTTCCACACTTTGCCCATTCTAAACATCATCAGTCGGATATAAGGCTTTCACCTTAGTTGGTAATTCCTCCTTAGCCGGGATCTCAATTAAAACTCTAGCAAACCCAGCAGTCCCATTTTGTTTTACACATTTCTTAGTTGTAAATTATCAAATGTCAGAGGCTTACCCACACAACTAGCAATTTGGCATATACATTTGGTGTTCCATAGTTCTAGGGGGAGATTCTTCAATGTAACCCAGATTAGGATCCCAATCTGGGTTACATTGAAGAATCTCCCCCTAGAACTATGGAACCATATAAGATCCCAATCTGGGTTACATTGAAGAATCCCCCTAGAACTATGGAACACCAAATGTATATGCCAAATTGCCAGTTGTGTGGGTAAGCCTCTAACATTTGATAATATTACAACTGAGAAATGTGTAAAACAAAATGGGACTGCTGGGTTTGCTAAAGTTTTAATTGAGATCCCGACTAAGGAGGAATTACCAACTAAGGTGAAAGCCATATATCCGACTGATGATGTTCAGAATGGGCAAAGTGTGAAAGTTGTTTTGGAGTATCAAAGGCACCCCCCAAATGTAAACATTGTGTAGTATTTGGCCATAGCTATGAAGATTGTAAGACACGTCCACTGACTGAGGAGGAAAAAGTTAGCAGAGTTATGAAAGGGAAGGTTGATATTCAGATTAGAAGTAATGGGAAGTTGAATGAAGTCACTGATGGAATGGATGGTTTTTAGCAAGTTATTAAGAAAAACAAGAACACTAAATCCCCTCTTAGTCCCAACAAAAGTGGTGGTAATATGAAGACTCAATAGGGTGTAAGTGAATGTTCTAAAACAAAAGGTATGAAGGCTCAATCTCCTAAAAAACAGAATGTAGTGGGGGGTAATATGGATGAAAAGGAGCACAGTCAAATAAAGGGGAATACTAGTGTTAGAATGAGTAGTGGTGGGTATTCTAAACAAATGGTGATTTAAGGGGAAGACTTAAAAACATGTAAACAAGATGTGAATGAAGGAGTAATAAATTCAAGTATGGGCTACAAGCAAAATAGAGAGGGTGAAAAAGGGGGAAAAGGTGTGGATTGTAAAAAAGAGTATATGCCAAAGCAACAAAGTATGCATGAAGTCAAAATAAAAAAACAAGGGAAGGGACTTAACTTAAGCAACTCCTTTGAGGTGCTAAAGAATCATGAGAATAACATCGAAAGTTCTAACTTCCCTATTAAAAAGGAGACTGTCAATAACTCTGATGTGAAAAAAGGCCAAGAACAGAAGAAAGAAAGACCAAGAACAAGATCTGTGGAGAAGAAAGCTGCTTGTGTTAATATGGCCTCCTCTAACTCTGAAACTGATAAATCCAAACATGATCAGCCTGGTAATAAAACTTCTGATAGCCAATTTTCCTTCCTAAAAGAACCTACTGGGATTAAAGGCTTGAGTATTAAGGAAGCTGTGGATATCCTGAGTAAAGATAAGCCAAAGATGTCTAAAGCTCTAAAAGATGAAGTGATGCATATGGTAGAAAAAAGAATGATCCCAGACATATACACCCTTGCCAAATGGTCCCCTTGTCAACGAAAGTTTTTCTCTATGCTGTGTTGGTTAACAAACTTTATGGAGGGCAATAGAAACTTAATGAATATGAAGACTTGAATGATGAAGATATTGAGATAGATTCGGATGATGATAATGGTGCTCAAGCTATGAAACTGAACAATGATCAGAAAGATGTTATGGTTGTGGACGATGTTGGGGTGATCCAAGAGGCTTATCAGAATGATATGTCCTCACAAAAATCTAACAACCAAGTATGACTTGTATTCTTACATGGAATATCAAAGGCCTTAATAGCAAGAAGCAACAGAATCAAGTTCTCAATTTGACTGCTGAGAATAATATTAATTTTTGTTGTATTCTTGAATCTCATGTTACATCCCCTAACCTCCAGAAGGTGTGCTCTAGAGTATTCAAACACTGGGATTGGGTTTCAAATAAAAAATATAGTCAAAACTAGGTGAGGATTATTGTTGGCTGGAACCCGAGTATTATGGAGCTTATGGTAATAGATCATGGGGATCAAGTCATTAATTGTCTAGTTAAAACAAAAGATGGGCAGCAAAAATTCTATTACTCTATTGTCTATGGACATGTCAGAGCTGGGGGAAGGAAAGCTTTATGGATGGAATTGGAAAAATTTGGAGCTGTTGTTAGGGATGACCCATGGCATATAACTGGTGATGTTAATGCTGTTATGAGTACTGATGAATGTTCTACGGGTATCTCTAACATAAGTACTTTGATGGAAGATCTTAAAACATGCTGCATGAATTGCTCTGTTGAAGATCTCCCTAGTTTGGGATTCAATTTTGAACACAAGTTTGAGTCGGGGGTTCATTAGAAGCGGTTTCTGTATCGTAAAAAGTAGATGTAAGATTTGAAACCATCCAACCCCTCCCAGATCCTGCTTTTAGTAAGATATACTGGGTATGTTATTGTTGTTGTTGTTAATTTTGAACACAAGAAAAAATTGAGTGGAATAAGGAGTTATTTGTTTGTTGTGACTAGAGATGAAAAACAAGACCAGGTTGATAACTGGTTTTGTTTGATCACAAAAAGTCAAGCATATTAAGTTCAAACTGGTTCACGTTAGAACTGGTTTGCTAACGAAGTTTTGACCCGTTGTGAGTAGTTTGGGCTGGTACTTGACTAGTCCGGTATAATATAGTATATAAAACCCTAGCATGGTTGACAACTGGCCCAAAATCCTCATTTTCCACACAAAAACAGCCCGTGGGCCTTGTCCCAAATAACATATCAATTCATTTTAGACTAAAGTTTACTTTCAATTTTCGCCTTTTAACATTTCGTTTAAATTATCATTTCAATCTAAAAATCTTTTTTTTATCATTATAACACTTTAGTTTATCAAATGTTATTATTTCCATCCGTTCCACTAATATCTTTAAAACATAGAACAACAAATCATAAAGGTGTATATACGACAATAACAAACAGATGATCATAAGAAAATTTACAAAAGATAAAAATAACTTCTGAATTGGCAAACAATTGACAAAGAAAACCAATGCAAAGAATTATAACTTCAACAGTAACGGAAGTATCTGGATCATTCTGGTTCCATCGAAAACCAAACATCTCACAAAATCTCAATCACATAATAGATATAAAAACTGCCAAATATTCCTTTAAAACCCCATAGCAACACAATGCGCATACGTAAATCTAAACTTAATAAATAATAAACTAGAGGAAGTCATCGTTTCAAGGGCAAGAAACAGTAAACCAGAGTTAAAATGCTACTTATTCTCTTGATGTACGCATAAATCTCAATCTATCAAGAACATAATAGGATGAATGTAACAATATATCTTATCAAACCGATGATAACAAAATTGCAATACCAATTAAGCAAAATCAGTATAATATCGAAATACCTAGTAAACTTGCAATCAATAACGATTATTAAAGTCTGATATGAGATTGACAAGAAGATGAGTACCTGTTGATGCTGTTATGAAGAGGTTTAATCTGGTCAGTATCTACTCGTTAGTGTGATGATACCGAGCTTGCGATGTTATAAAGGTACCAATTCCAAAAACCTAATTCCATAAAATAAACATCCTGTTTATTTCAATGTTGCACCCTATGCTTTTGTTTTCTTACGAAGTAGCCCTTTTATCCTCTACTTCTTCCACAACATCCGGTTTACTTTGAAGTTGTACCCAATTAAGTCATGTGTCTTTTTTTTTCTCTCTGATTGGTTCTATATGGTTCTCTCTTTTTTAATAAGAAATTAGATAGCCAAAATTTTATTAAGGGATTCAATTTTGAACACAAGTTTGAGTTAGGGGTTCATTAGAAGCGGTTTTTGTATCGTAAAAAGTAGATGTAAGATTTGTCACCATCCAACCCCTCCCAGGTCCTACTTTTAGAAAGATATACTGAGTATGTTATTGTTGTTGTTGTTAATTTTGAACACAAGAAAAAAATGAGTGGAATAAGGAGTTATTTGTTTGTTGCGACTAGAGATGAAAAACAAGACTAGGTTGATAACTGGTTTTGTTTGATCACAAAAAGTCAAGCGTATTAAGTTCAAACTGGTTCAGGTTAGAACTGGTTTGCTAACAAAGTTTTGACCCGTTGTGAGTAGTTTGGGCTGGTACTTGACTAGTCCGGTATAATATAGTATATAAAACCCTAGCATGGTTGACAACTAGTCCAAAATCCTCATTTTCCGCACAAAAACAGCCCATGGGCCTTGTCCCAAATAACATATCAAATTCATTTTAGACTAAAGTTTATTTTCAAATTTCACCTTTTAACATTTTGTTTAAATTATCATTTCAATCTAAAAATCTTTTTTTTATCATTATAACACTTTAGTTTATCAAATGTTATTATTTCCATCCGTTCCACTAATATTTTTAAAACATAGAACAATAAATCATAAAGGTGTATATACGACAATAACAGACAGATGATCATAAGAAAATTTACAAAAGATAAAAATAACTTCTGAATTGGCAAACAATTGACAAAGAAAACCAATGCAAAGAATTATAACTTCAAAAGTAACGGAAGTATCTGCATCATTCTGGTTCCATCAGAAACCAAACATCTCACAAAATCTCAATCACATAATAGATATAAAAACTGCCAAATATTCCTTTAAAACCCCATAGCAACACAATGGGCATACGTAAATCTAAACTTAATAAATAATAAACTAGAGGAAGTCATCGTTTCAAGGGCAAGAAACAGTAAACCAGAGTTAAAATGCTACTTATTCTCTTGATGTACGCATAAATCTCAATCTATCAAGAACATAATAGGATGAATGTAACAATATATCTTATCAAACCGATGATCACAAAATTACAATACCAATTAAGCAAAATCAGCATAATATCGAAATACGGAGTAAACTTGCAATCAATAACGATTATTAAAGTCTGATTTGAGATTGACAAGAAGATGAGTACCTGCTGATGCTGTTATGCAGAGGTTGAATCTGGTCAGTATCTGCTCATTAGTATGATGATACAGAGTTTGCAATGTTATAAAGGGTACCGATTCCAAAACCCTAATTCCATAAAATAAACATCCTGTTTATTTCAATGTTGCACCCTACGCTTTTGTTTTCTTACGAAGTAGCCCTTTTATCCTCTACTTCTTCCGCAACATCCGGTTTACTTTGAAGTTGTACCCAATTAAGTCATGTGTCTCTTTTTCTCTCTGATTGGTTCTATATGTTTCTCTCTTTTTTAATAAGAAATTAGATAGCCAAAATTTTATTAAGGGATTCAATTTTGAACACAAGTTTGAGTCGGGGGTTCATTAGAAGCGGTTTATGTATCGTAAAAAGTAGATGTAAGATTTGTCACCATCCAACCCCTCCCAGATCCTGCTTTTAGTAAGATATACTAGGTATGTTATTGTTGTTGTTGTTAATTTTGAAAACAAGAAAAAATTGAGTGGAATAAGGAGATATTTGTTTGTTGCGACTAGAGATGAAAAACAAGACCAGGTTGATAACTGGTTTTGTTTGATCACAAAAAGTCAAGCGTATTAAGTTCAAACTGGTTCACGTTAGAACTGGTTTGCTAACGAAGTTTTGACCCGTTGTGAGTAGTTTGGGTTGGTACTTGACTAGTTTGGTATAATATAGTACATAAAACCCTAGCATGGTTGACAACTAGCCCAAAATCCTCATTTTCCACACAAAAACAGCCCGTGGGCCTTGTCCCAAATAACATATCAAATTCATTTTAGACTAAAGTTTATTTTCAATTTTCGCCTTTTAACATTTTGTTTAAATTATCATTTCAACCTAAAAATCTTTTTTTATCATTATAACACTTTAGTTTATCAAATGTTATTATTTCCATCCGTTCCACTAATATCTTTAAAACATAGAACAACAAATCAGAAAGGTGTATATACGACAATAACAGACAGATGATCATAAGAAAATTTACAAAAGATAAAAATAACTTCTAAATTGGCAAACAATTAACAAAGAAAACCAATGCAAAGACATATAACTTCAACAGTAACGGAAGTATCTGCATCATTCTGGTTCTATCAGAAACCAAACATCTCACAAAATCTCAATCACATAATAGATATAAAAACTGCCAAATACTCCTTTAAAACCCCGTAGCAACACAATGCGCATACGTAAATCTAAACTTAATAAATTATAAACTAGAGGAAGTCATCATTTCAAGGGCAAGAAACAGTAAACCAGAGTTAAAATGCTACTTATTCTCTTGATGTACGCATAAATCTCAATCTATCAAGAACATAATAGGATGAATGTAACAATATATCTTATCAAACCGATGATCACAAAATTACAATACCAATTAAGCAAAATCAGTATAATATCGAAATACTGAGTAAACTTGCAATCAATAACGATTATTAAAGTCTGATTTGAGATTGACAAGAAGATGAGTACCTGCTGATGCTGTTATGCAGAGGTTGAATCTGGTCAGTATCTGCTCGTTAGTATGATGATACAGAGTTTGCAATGTTATAAAGGGTACCGATTCCAAAACCCTAATTCCATAAAATAAACATCCTGTTTATTTCAATGTTGCACCCTAAGCTTTTGTTTTCTTACGAAGTAGCCCTTTTATCCTCTACTTCTTCCGCAACATCCGGTTTACTTTGAAGTTGTACCCAATTAAGTCATGTGTCTCTTTTTCTCTCTGATTGGTTCTATATGTTTCTCTCTTTTTTAATAAGAAATTAGATAGCCAAAATTTTATTAAGGGATTCAATTTTGAACACAAGTTTGAGTCGGGGGTTCATTAGAAGCGGTTTATGTATCGTAAAAAGTAGATGTAAGATTTGTCACCATCCAACCCCTCCCAGATCCTGCTTTTAGTAAGATATACTAGGTATGTTATTGTTGTTGTTGTTAATTTTGAAAACAAGAAAAAATTGAGTGGAATAAGGAGTTATTTGTTTGTTGCGACTAGAGATGAAAAACAAGACCAGGTTGATAACTGGTTTTGTTTGATCACAAAAAGTCAAGCGTATTAAGTTCAAACTGGTTCACGTTAGAACTGGTTTGCTAACGAAGTTTTGACCCGTTATGAGTAGTTTGGGTTGGTACTTGACTAGTCTGGTATAATATAGTATATAAAACCCTAGCATGGTTGACAACTAGCCCAAAATCCTCATTTTCCACACAAAAACAGCCCGTGGGCCTTGTCCCAAATAACATATCAAATTCATTTTAGACTAAAGTTTATTTTCAATTTTCGCCTTTTAACATTTTGTTTAAATTATCATTTCAATCTAAAAATCTTTTTTATCATTATAACACTTTAGTTTATCAAATGTTATTATTTCCATCCGTTCCACTACTATCTTTAAAACATAGAACAACAAATCAGAAAGGTGTATATACGACAATAACAGACAGATGATCATAAGAAAATTTACAAAAGATAAAAATAACTTCTAAATTGGCAAACAATTAACAAAGAAAACCAATGCAAAGACATATAACTACAACAGTAACGGAAGTATCTGCATCATTCTTGTTCTATCAGAAACCAAACATCTCACAAAGTCTCAATCACATAATAGATATAAAAACTACCAAATAAGCCTTTAAAACCCCGTAGCAACACAATGCGCATACGTAAATCTAAACTTAATAAATAATAAACTAGAGGAAGTCATCATTTCAAGGGCAAGAAACAGTAAACCAGAGTTAAAATGCTACTTATTCTCTTGATGTACGCATAAATCTCAATCTATCAAGAACATAATAGGATGAATGTAACAATATATCTTATCAAACCGAAGATCACAAAATTACAATACCAATTAAGCAAAATCAGTATAATATCGAAATACCGAGTAAACTTGCAATCAATAACGATTATTAAAGTCTGATATGAGATTGACAAGAAGATGAGTACCTGCTGATATTGTTATGCAGAGGTTGAATCTGGTCAGTATCTGCTCGTTAGTGTGATGATACCGAATTTGCGATGTTATAAAGGGTACTGATTCCAAAACCCTAATTCCATAAAATAAACATCCTGTTTATTTCAATGTTGCACCCTATGCTTTTGTTTTCTTACGAAGTAGCCCTTTTATCCTCTACTTCTTCCACAACATCCGGTTTACTTTGAAGTTGTACCCAATTAAGTCATGTGTCTTTTTTTTCTCTCTGATTGGTTCTATATGTTTCTCTCTTTTTTAATAAGGAATTACATAGCCAAAATTTTATTAAGGGATTCAATTTTGAACACAAGTTTGAGTCGGGGGTTCATTAGAAGCGGTTTATGTATCGTAAAAAGTAGATGTAAGATTTGTCACCATCCAACCCCACCCAGATCCTGCTTTTAGTAAGATATACTTGGTATGTTATTGTTGTTGTTGTTAATTTTGAACACAAGAAAAAATTGAATGGAATAAGGAGTTCTTTGTTTGTTGCGACTAGATATGAAAAACAAGACCAGGTTGATAACTGGTTTTGTTTGATCACAAAAAGTCAAGCGTATTAAGTTCAAACTGGTTCACGTTAGAACTGGTTTGCTAACGAAGTTTTGACCCGTTGTGAGTAGTTTGGGTTGGTACTTGACTAGTCTGGTATAATATAGTATATAAAACCCTAGCATGGTTGACAACTAGCCCAAAATCCTCATTTTCCACACAAAAACAGCCCGTGGGCCTTGTCCCAAATAACATATCAAATTCATTTTAGACTAAAGTTTATTTTCAATTTTCGCCTTTTAACATTTTGTTTAAATTATCATTTCAATCTAAAAATCTTTTTTTATCATTATAACACTTTAGTTTATCAAATGTTATTATTTCCATCTGTTCCACTACTATCTTTAAAACATAGAACAACAAATCAGAAAGGTGTATATACGACAATAACAGACAGATGATCATAAGAAAATTTACAAAAGATAAAAATAACTTCTAAATTGGCAAACAATTAACAAAGAAAACCAATGCAAAGACATATAACTACAACAGTAACGGAAGTATCTGCATCATTCTGGTTCTATCAGAAACCAAACATCTCACAAAATCTCAATCACATAATAGATATAAAAACTGCCAAATATTCCTTTAAAACCCCGTAGCAACACAATGCGCATACGTAAATCTAAACTTAATAAATAATAAACTAGAGGAAGTCATCATTTCAAGGGCAAGAAACAGTAAACCAGAGTTAAAATGCTACTTATTCTCTTGATATACGCATAAATCTCAATCTATCAAGAACATAATAGGATGAATGTAACAATATATCTTATCAAACTGAAGATCACAAAATTACAATACCAATTAAGCAAAATCAGTATAATATCGAAATACCGAGTAAACTTGCAATCAATAACGATTATTAAAGTCTGATATGAGATTGACAAGAAGATGAGTACCTGCTGATATTGTTATACAGAGGTTGAATCTGGTCAGTATCTGCTCGTTAGTGTGATGATACCGAGTTTGCGATGTTATAAAGGGTACTGATTCCAAAACCCTAATTCCATAAAATAAACATCCTGTTTATTTCAATGTTGCACCCTATGCTTTTGTTTTCTTACGAAGTAGCCCTTTTATCCTCTACTTCTTCCACAACATCCGGTTTACTTTGAAGTTGTACCCAATTAAGTCATGTGTCTTTTTTTTCTCTCTGATTGGTTCTATATGTTTCTCTCTTTTTCAATAAGGAATTAGATAGCCAAAATTTTATTAAGGGATTCAATTTTGAACACAAGTTTGAGTCGGGGGTTCATTAGAAGCGGTTTATGTATCGTAAAAAGTAGATGTAAGATTTGTCACCATCCAACCCCACCCAGATCCTGCTTTTAGTAAGATATACTGGGTATGTTATTGTTGTTGTTGTTAATTTTGAACACAAGAAAAAATTGAGTGGAATAAGGAGTTCTTTGTTTGTTGTGACTAGATATGAAAAACAAGACCAGGTTGATAACTGGTTTTGTTTGATCACAAAAAGTCAAGCGTATTAAGTTCAAACTGGTTCACGTTAGATCTGATATGCTAACGAAGTTTTGACCCGTTGTGAGTAGTTTGGGCTGGTACTTGACTAGTCCGGTATAATATAATATATAAAACCCTAGCGTGGTTGACAACTAGCCCAAAATCCTCATTTTCCACACAAAAACAGCCCGTGGGCCTTGTCCCAAATAACATATCAAATTCATTTTAGACTAAAGTTTATTTTCAATTTTCGCCTTTTAACATTTTGTTTAAATTATCATTTCAATCTAAAAATCTTTTTTTATCATTATAACACTTTAGTTTATCAAATGTTATTATTTCCATCCGTTCCACTAATATCTTTAAAACATAGAACAACAAATCAGAAAGGTGTATATACGACAATAACAGACAGATGATCATGAGAAAATTTACAAAAGATAAAAATAACTTCTGAATTGGCAAACAATTGACAAAGAAAACCAATGCAAAGAATTATAACTTCAACAGTAACGGAAGTATCTGCATCATTCTGGTTCCATCAGAAACCAAACATCTCACAAAATCTCAATCACATAATAGACATAAAAACTGCCAAATATTCCTTTAAAACCCCGTAGCAACACAATGCGCATACGTAAATCTAAACTTAATAAATAATAAACTAGAGGAAGTCATCATTTCAAGGGCAAGAAATAGTAAACCAGAGTTAAAATGCTACTTATTCTCTTGATGTACGCATAAATCTCAATCTATCAAGAACATAATAGGATGAATGTAACAATATATCTGATCAAACCGATGATCACAAAATTACAATACCAATTAAGCAAAATCAGTATAATATCGAAATACCGAGTAAACTTGCAATCAATAACGATTATTAAAGTCTGATATGAGATTGACAAGAAGATGAGTACCTGCTGATATTGTTATGCAGAGGTTGAATCTGGTCAGTATCTGCTCGTTGGTGTGATGATACCGAGTTTGCGATGTTATAAAGGGTACTGATTCCAAAACCCTAATTCCATAAAATAAACATCCTGTTTATTTCAATGTTGCACCCTATGCTTTTGTTTTCTTACGAAGTAGCCCTTTTATCCTCTACTTCTTCCGCAACATCCGGTTTACTTTGAAGTTGTACCCAATTAAGTCATGTGTCTTTTTTTTCTCTCTGATTGGTTCTATATGTTTCTCTCTTTTTTAATAAGAAATTAGATAGCAAAATTTTATTAAGGGATTCAATTTTGAACACAAGTTTGAGTCGGGGGTTCATTAGAAGCGGTTATGTATCGTAAAAAGTAGATGTAAGATTTGTCACCATCCAACCCCACCCAGATCCTGCTTTTAGTAAGATATACTGGGTATGTTATTGTTGTTGTTGTTAATTTTGAACACAAGAAAAAATTGAGTGGAATAAGGAGTTCTTTGTTTGTTGCGACTAGAGATGAAAAACAAGACCAGGTTGATAACTGGTTTTGTTTGATCACAAAAAGTCAAGCGTATTAAGTTCAAACTGGTTCACGTTAGAACTGGTTTGCTAACGAAGTTTTGACCCGTTGTGAGTATTTTGGGCTGGTACTTGACTAGTCCGGTATAATATGGTTATAAAACCCTAGCATGGTTGACAACTAGCCCAAAATCCTCATTTTCCACACAAAAACAGCCCGTGGGCCTTGTCCCAAATAACATATCAAATTCATTTTAGACTAAAGTTTATTTTCAATTTTCGCCTTTTAACATTTTGTTTAAATTATCATTTCAATCTAAAAATCTTTTTTTATCATTATAACACTTTAGTTTATCAAATGTTATTATTTCCATCCGTTCCACTATATCTTTAAAACATAGAACAACAAATCAGAAAGGTGTATATACGACAATAACAGACAGATGATCATAAGAAAATTTACAAAAGATAAAAATAACTTCTGAATTGGCAAACAATTGACAAAGAAAACCAATGCAAAGAATTATAACTTCAAAAGTAACGAAGTATCTGCATCATTCTGGTTCCATCAGAAACCAAACATCTCACAAGATCTCAATCACATAATAGATATAAAAACTGCCAAATATTCCTTTAAAACCCCGTAGCAACACAATGCGCATACGTAAATCTAAACTTAATAAATAATAAACTAGAGGAAGTCATCATTTCAAGGGCAAGAAACAGTAAACCAGAGTTAAAATGCTACTATTCTCTTGATGTACGCATAAATCTCAATCTATCAAGAACATAATAGGATGAATGAAACATATATCTTATCAAACCGATGATCACAAAATTACAATACCAATTAAGCAAAATCAGTATAATATCGAAATACCGAGTAAACTTGCAATCAATAACGATTGTTAAAGTCTGATATAGATTGACAAGAAGATGAGTACCTGCTGATATTGTTATGCAGAGGTTGAATCTGGTCAGTATCTGCTCGTTGGTGTGATAATACCGAGTTTGCGATGTTATAAAGGGTACCGATTCCAAAACCCTAATTCCATAAAATAAACATCCTGTTTATTTCAATGTTGCACCCTATGCTTTTGTTTTCTTACGAAGTAGCCCTTTTATCCTCTACTTCTTCCGCAACATCCGATTTACTTTGAAGTTGTACCCAATTAAGTCATGTGTCTTTTTTTTCTCTCTGATTGGTTCTATATGTTTCTCTCTTTTTAATAAGAAATTAGATAGCCAAAATTTTATTAAGGATTCAATTTTGAACACAAGTTTGAGTTGAGGGTTCATTAGAAGCGGTTTATGTATCGTAAAAGTAGATGTAAGATTTGTCACCATCCAACCCCCCCAGATCCTTCTTTTAGTAAGATATACTGGGTATGTTATTGTTGTTGTTGTTAATTTTGAACACAAGAAAAAATTGAGTGGAATAAGGAGTTATTTGTTTGTTGCGACTAGAGATGAAAAACAAGACCAGGTTGATAACTGTTTTGTTGATCACAAAAAGCCAAGCGTATTAAGTTCAAACTGGTTCAGGTTAGAACTGGTTTGCTAATGAAGTTTGACCCGTTGTGAGTAGTTTGGGCTGTACTTGACTAGTCCGGTATAATATAGTATATAAAACCCTAGCATGGTTGACAACTAGCCCAAAATCCTCATTTTCCACACTAAAACAGCCCGTGGGCCTTGTCCCAAATAACATATCAAATTCATTTTAGACTAAAGTTTATTTTAATTTTCGCCTTTTAACATTTTGTTTAAATTATCATTTCAATCTAAAAATATTTTTTATCATTATAACACTTTAGTTTATCAAATGTTATTATTTCCATCCGTTCCACTAATATCTTTAAAACATAGAACAACAAATCATAAAGGTGTATATACGACAATAACAGACAGATGATCATAGAAAATTTACAAAAGATAAAAATAACTTCTGAATTTTCAAACAATTGACAAAGAAAACCAATGCAAAGAATTATAACTTCAACAGTAACGGAAGTATCTGCATCATTCTGGTTCCATCAGAAACCAAACATCTCACAAAATCTCAATCACATAATAGATATAAAAACTACCAAATATTCCTTTAAAACCCCATAGCAACACAATGCGCATACGTAAATCTAAACTTAATAAATAATAAACTAGAGGAAGTCATCGTTTCAAGGGCAAGAAACAGTAAACCAGAGTTAAAATGCTACTTATGCTCTGATGTACGCATAAATCTCAATCTATCAAGAACATAATAGGATGAATGTAACAATATATCTTATCAAACCATGATCACAAATTGCATCACGCATAAATGCTCAATCTTGTGATGAATATGAGTCTGTATGTAACATTATTGTGATGACCGCTTGCGATTTATAAAGGGTCCGATTCCAATTGTGATGATACCGAGTTTGCGATGTTATAAAGGGTACCGATTCCAAAACCATAATTCCAAAATAAACATTCTGTTTATTTCAATGTTGCACCCTATGCTTTTGTTTTCTTACGAAGTAGCCCTTTTATCCTCTACTTCTTCCGCACTTCTTCCGCAACATCCGGTTTACTTTGAAGTAGTACCCAATTAGTCATGTGTCTTTCTTTTCTCTCTGATTGGTTCTATATGTTTGTTTCTCTCTTTTTTAATAAGAAATTAGATAGCCAAAATTTTATTAAGGAATTTGAACACAAGTTTGAGTCGGGGGTTCATTAGAAGCGGTTTCTGTATCGTAAAAAGTAGATGTAAGATTTGTCACCATCCAACCCCTCCCAGATCCTGGTTTTAGTAAGGTATAAGGTATGTTATTGTTGTTGTTGTTAATTTTGAACACAAGAAAAAATTGAGTGGAATAAGGAGTTATTTGTTTGTTGCGACTAGAGATGAAAAACAAGACCAGGTTGATAACTCCTTATTCCACTCAATTTTTTCATCTCTAGTCGCAACAAACAAATAACTCCTTATTCCACTCATTTTTTCTTGTGTTCAAAATTAACAACAACAAAAATAACGTACCTAGTATATCTTACTAAAAGCAGGATCTGGGAGAGGACTGATGGTGACAAATCTTACATCTACTTTTTACGATACAGAAACCGCTTCTAATGACCCCCGACTCACAAACTTTTGTTCAAAATTGAATCCCTTAATAAAATTTTGGCTATCTAATTTCTTATTAAAAAGAGAGAAACATATAGAACCAATCAGAGAGAAAAAAAAGACACATGACTTAATTGGTACAGCTTCAAAGTAAACCGGATGTTGCGGAAGTAGTAGAGGATATCGTAAGAAACACAAGCATGGGGTGCAACATTGAAATAAAAAGGATGTTTATTTTATGGAATTAGGTTTTGGAATCAGCACCCTTTATAACATCGCAAACTCGGTATCATCACACTAACGAGCAGATACTGACCAGATTCAAACTCTGCATAACAGCATCAGCAGGTACTCATCTTCTTGTCAATCTCATATCAGACTTTAATAATCGTTATTGATTGCAAGTTTACTCGGTATTTCGATAATATACTGATTTTTCTTAATTGGTATTGTAATTTTGTGATCATCGGTTTGATAAGATATATTGTTACATTCATCCTATTATGTTCTTGATAAATTGAGATTTATGCGTACGTCAAGAGAATAATAGCATTTTAACTCTGGTTTACTGTTTCTTGCCCTTGAAACGATGACTTGCTCTAGTTTATTATTTATTAAGTTTAGATTTACGTATGCGCATTGTTTTGCTATGGGGTTTTAAAGGAATATTTGGCAATTTTTATATATCTATTATATGATTGAGATTTTGTGAGATGTTTGGTTTCTGATGGAACCAGAATGATGCAGATACTTCCGTTACTTTTGAAGTTATAATTCTTTGCATTGGTATTCTTGTCAATTGTTTGCCAATCAGAAGTTATTTTTATCTTTTGTAATTTTCTTATGATCATCTGTCTGTTATTGTCGTATATACACCTTTATGATTTGTTGTTCTATGTTTTAAAGATATTAGTGGAACGGATGGAAATAATAACATTTGCTAAACTAAAGTGTTATAATGATAAAAAAGAATTTTAGATTGAAATGATAATTTAAACAAAATGTTAAAAGGTGAAAATTGAAAATAAACTTTAGTCTAAAATGAATTGATATGTTATTTGGGACAAGACCCACGGCTGTTTTTGTGTGGAAAATGAGGATTTTGGGCTAGTTGTCAACCATGCTAGGTTTTATATACTATATTATACCGGACTAGTCAAGTACCAGCACAAACTACTCACAACGGGTCAAAACTTCGTTAGCAAACAGTTCTAACCTGAACCAGTTTGAACTTAATACGCTTGACTTTTTGTGATCAAACAAAACCAGTTATCAACCTGGTCTTGTTTTTCATCTCTAGTCGCAACAAACAAATAACTCCATATTCCACTCAATTTTTTCTTGTGTTCATAATTAACACACAACAAAACATACCTAGTATATCTTACTAAAAGCAGGATCTGGGTGGGGTTGGATGGTGACAAATCTTACATCTACTTTTTACGCTACAGAAACCGCTTCTAATGAACCCCCGACTCAAACTTGTGTCCAAATTGAATCCCTTAATAAATTTTGGCTATCTAATTTCTTATTAAAAAGAGAGAAACATATAGAACCAATCAGAGAGACAAAAAAGACACATGACTTAATTGTGTACAGCTTCAAAGTAAACCGGATGTTGCGGAAGAAGTAGAGGATACCGTAAGAAAACAAAAGCATAGGGTAGAACATTGAAATAAACAGGATGTTTATTTTATGGAATTAGGGTTTTGGAATCGGTACCCTTTATAACATCGCAAACTCGGTATCATCACACTAACGAGCAGATACTGACCAGATTCAACCTCTGCATAACAGCATCAGCAGGTACTCATCTTCTTGTCAATCTCATATCAGACTTTAATGATCATTATTGATTGCAAGTTTACTCGGTATTTCGATATTATACTGATTTTGCTTAATTGGTATTGTAATTTTGTGATCATCGGTTTGATAGATATATTGTTACATTCATCCTATTATGTTCTTGATAGATTGAGATTTATGCGTACATCAAGAGAATAAGTAGCATTTTAACTCTGGTTTATGTTTCTTGCCCTTGAAACGATGACATCCTCTAGTTTATTATTTATTAAGTTTAGATTTACGTATGCGCATTGTGTTTGCTATGGGGTTTTAAAGGAATATTTGGCAGTTTTTATATCTATTATGTGATTGAGATTTTGTGAGACGTTTGGTTTCTGATGGAACCAGAATGATGCAGATACTTCCGTTACTGTTGAAGTTATAATTATTTGCATTGGTTTTCTTTGTCAATTGTTTGCCAATTCAGAAGTTATTTTTATCTTTTTGTAAATTTTCTTATGATCATCTGTCTGTTATTGTCGTATATACACCTTTGTGATTTGTTGTTCTATGTTTTAAGATATTCGTGGAACGGATGGAAATAATAACATTTGATAAACTAAAGTGTTATAATGATAGAAAAAAGATTTTTAGATTGAAATGATAATTTAAACAAAATGTAAAAGGCGAAAATTGAAAATAAACTTTAATCTAAAATGATTTTGATATGTTATTTGGGACAAGGCCCCGGGCTGGTTTTGAGTGGAAAATGAGGATTTTGGGCTAGTTGTCAACCATGCTAGGGTTTTTATACTATATTATACTGGACTAGTCAAATACCAGCCCAAACTACTCACAGCGGGTCAAAACTTCGTTAGCAAACCAGTTCTAACCTGAACCATTTGAACTTAATACGCTTGACTTTTTGTGATCAAACAAAACCAGTTATCAACCTGGTCTTGTTTTCATCTCTAGTCGCAACAAACAAATAACTCCTTATTCCACTCAATTTTTCTTGTGTTCAAAATCAACAACAACAACAATAACATACCCAGTATATCTTACTAAAAGCAGGATCTGGGAGGGGTTGGATGGTGACAAATCTTACATCTACTTTTTACGATACAGAAACCGCTTCTAATGGACCTCCGACTCAAACTTGTGTTCAAAATTGAATCCCTTAATAAAATTTTGGCTATCTAATTTCTTATTAAAAAAGAGAGAAACATATAGAAGCAATCAGAGAGAAAAAAAAGACACATGACTTAATTGGGTACAACTTCAAAGTAAACCGGATGTTGCGGAAGAAGTAGAGGAAAAAAGGGCTACTTCGTAAGAAAACAAAAGCATAGGGTGCAACAATGAAATAAACAGGATGTTTATTTATGCAATTAGGGTTTTGGAATCGGTACCTTTTATAACATCGCAAACTCGGTATCATCACACTAAAGAGCATATACTGACCATATTCAACCTCTGCATAACAGCATCAGCAGGTACTCATCTTCTTGTCAATCTCATATCAGACTTTAATAATCGTTATTGATTGCAAGTTTACTCGGTATTTTGATATTATACTGATTTTGCTTAATTGGTATTGTAATTTTGTGATCATCGGTTTGATAAGATATATTGTTACATTCATCCTATTATGTTCTTGATAGATTGAGATTTATGCGTACATCAAGAAAATGAGTAGCATTTTAACTCTGGTTTACTGTTTTTTGCCCTTGAAACGATGACTTCCTCTAGTTTATTATTTATTAAGTTTAGATTTATGTATGCGCATTGTGTTGCTATGGGGTTTTAAAGGAATATTTGGCAGTTTTTATATCTATTATGTGATTGAGATTTTGTGAGATGTTTGGTTTCTGATGGAACCAGAATGATGCAGATACTTCTGTTACTGTTGAAGTTATAATTCTTTGCATTGTTTTCTTTGTGAATTGTTTGCCATTCAGAAGTTATTTTTGTCTTTTGTAAATTTTCTTATGATCATCTGTCTGTTATTGTCGTATATACACCTTTATGATTTGTTGTTCTATGTTTTAAAGATATTAGTGGAACGGATGGAAATAATAACATTTGATAAACTAAAGTGTTATAATGATAAAAATGATTTTTAGATTGAAATGATAATTTAAACAAAATGTTAAAAGGCGAAAATTGAAAATAAACTTTAGTCTAAAATGAATTTGATATGTTATTTTGGACAAGGCCCACGGGCTGTTTTTGTGTGGAAAATAAGGATTTTGGGCTAGTTGTCAACCATGCTAGGGTTTTATACTATATTATACCGGACTAGTCAAGTACCAGCCCAAACTACTCACAACGGGTCAAAACTTCATTAGCAAACCAGTTCTAACCTGAACCAGTTTGAACTTAATACGGTTGACTTTTTGTGATCAAACAAACCAGTTATGTAAGGCCCTGTTCCTGGAGACCTCACAGTTGTCATTCACAGCGGTAATTACATAAAACATTACATATTATAAATTTGAGCAGCGGAAATTAATTTAAGAAAACCACTCATTCCATTATAAACACTGTTGTTAAGCAATACATTGTAGTTCATGAGTCGTAAAAGATTAGTGAATGAATTACAAAACAACAGTATTGTCAAAACACAAATGGATGTCTCTGCCCTGCCCGAGTAGCCATCCCCACGTGCCATCCTCAGCAACAAATTACCTGCCAACTGGAAAATAATAAAAGTCAGCGTTGCTGAGTGAGTTCTAGTTTTTATAAATAAAATACTTTACTTTTCATTTCAAACCGTTCATTACTTTCGTATGATCACACATCGTACGTACACTTAGGTAATATCATTATTATCTTCATCATCGTTCATTTCGTACTTTTATCATTATCTTTCCAAGTCTGTTGCGACAACAAAGTCGCTCGCCTCATTGGCAATCTCAAGGATTGCATGTCTTCCGGTCTGTTGCGACACAGAGTCGCTCACCCCATTAGCAATCTCAAGGATCGCATGTCATCCGATCTGTTGCGACACAAGTCGCTCACCCCCATTGTCAATCTCAACGATTGACCCTGTGTGCATCCTTCGGGGTAGCTAACCCGCATCACAGTTGAGCTAACGACAACAAGGTCGTGCACCTCTTTACACTCTGCTTGCAAGACTTTCGTTCATTCGTTTACGTACCACTTTTTTTTATCATTAATTTTTCACTTTATTAATGATAATAATTTTCTTTCTTGATCATGATCATACCACGTAGAGTCACACAAATAATATTAATAATTATGATAACAATTATAATAACCCTAATAATAATAACAATAATAATAATAATGGTCATAATGACAATCAAACATAATCATATGCATTAAATAAACCTTGGTCAACATCGGTCCAAAACCCTAAATGCACAGACTCCCACGAAAATTTGAAATAAATTCTAAGTGTTGGGCGCATGAGGACTATTTGGGCGTATGAACCCTGTTCAGGCGTCTCTAGTGATGTAGGCTCATCAGCCTACACTTAACCATTTTACTCTTAGGCGCATGAACTATTCAGGCACATGAGCCTATACTTAGGCGCCTGAATAAAAAGTTAGGCGCATGAGTACTATTGGGGCACATGAGGTCTTAGGCACATGGGAACACTTGGTCAATTTCAGCCTAATTCTAGGCGCATGTCTACTGTTTGGGCGCATGAGTTTCAGGCACATGGGACTTAGGCGCATTAGGTACTGTTCGGGCACATCAACATGTACTTAGTATTTCTAAGGAATTTCCTAGGCGCATGAGCCACTATTTAGGCACATGAGTCATACTTAAGTTTTTCTAAGGCAGTTTCAGGCGCATGAGGATACTGTTTAGGCACCTGAACAACACTAAAAAATTTCTAAGGCACTATTTAGGCGCATGAGCCTTATATAGGCGCATTAGCAACCTGCTCAACCTGTTTCTAAGCCGTTTTCAGTCCCAAACATCGTATTACCTTGTTCTAAGCATACACATACTATACTACGCATGAACTTAACATAACCATAACATTATATTCACCCAAAACATACCCCACCCACATACACATGCACATAAACATACGGGTAACATACCCAATCTCTTAAAAACATACGTACATGTATTTTCCAGCCCCAAATCATATACACATGTAAATGGGTTTCTAGAAACTCACCTTAGTTGTTTCAGGTTTCAAACTCTTCCGTTGAACTTCTCAGATGTTTTAACACCTAAAACACACTAAAACACACACCCGAACATGCAATAACACATATGAGCATATAACCGAGACTAGATCGACCAAAACGACTTAATACACTTAATCTTACCTCAAACTTCGAATTCTTCCTCTTTCTCTCTCTAAAGCTCGAAGTCTCTGCTGTTTCTCTCTCTCTCTCAAAAACCGAGACAATTGGTGAACTGAGGTGAGAGTGGGCGGCCATACCACCTTTTTCACCAGCTTTTATCACTTTTTTCCCTTTTTGACACTTTTGACCCCTCAACTTTGGGTTGACTTTCATTTCGTTCCTTTTTTTTCTCTTTTATCTTTTATTTATTTCTTTAGAAATATTCGGGTGTTACATTATTGATTGCAAGTTTACTCGGTATTTCGATATTATACTGATTTTGCTTAATTGGTATTGTAATTTGTGATCATCGGTTTGATAAGATATATTGTTACCTTCATCCTATTATGTTCATGATAGATTGAGATTTACGCGTACATCAAGAGAATAAGTAGCATTTTAACTCTAGTTTACTGTTTCTTGTCCTTGAAACGATGACTTGCTCTAGTTTATTATTTATTAAGTTTAGATTTACGTATGCGCATTGTGTTGCTATGGGGTTTTAAAGGAATATTTGGCAGTTTTTATATCTATTATGTGATTGAGATTTTGAGATGTTTGGTTTCTGATGGAACCAGAATGATGCAGATACTTCCGTTACTGTTGAAGTTATAATTCTTGCATTGGTTTTCTTTGTCAATTGTTTGCCAATTCAGAAGTTATTTTTATCTTTTGTAAATTTTCTTATGATCATCTGTCTGTTATTGTTGTATATACACCTTAATGATTTGTTGTTCTATGTTTTAAAGATATTAGTGGAACGAATGGAAATAATAACATTTGATAAACTAAAGTGTTTATAATGATAAAAAAAGATTTTTAGATTGAAATGATAATTTAAAACAATGTTAAAAGGCGAAAATTGAAAATAAACTTTAGTCTAAAATGAATTTGATATGTTATTTGGGAAAAGGCCCACGGGCTGTTTTGTGTAGAAAATGAGGATTTTGGGCTAGTTGTCAACCATGCTAGGGTTTTTATACTATATTATATCGGACTAGTCAAGTACCAGCCCAAACTACTCACAACAGGTCAAAACTTCGTTAGCAAACCAGTTCTAACCTGAACCAGTTTGAACTTAATACGCTTGACTTTTTGTGATCAAACAAAACCAGTTATTGTAAGGCCCCGTTCCTGGAGACCTCACAGTTGGTCATTCACAGCGGTAATTACATAAAACATTACATATTAATTTAAGAAAACCATTCATTCCATTATAAACACGGTTGTTAAGCAATACATTGTAGTTCATGAGTTGTAAAAGATTAGTTGAATGAATTACAAAACAACAGTATTGTCAAAACACGAATGGATGTCAGTCTTGCCCTGCCCGAGTAGCCATCCCCACGTGCCATCCTCAGCAACAAATTACCTGCCAACTGGAAAATAATAAAAGTTAGCGTTGCTGAGTGAGTTCTAGTTTTTATAAATAAATACTTTACTTTTCATTTCAAAACGTTCATTACTTTCGTATGTGATCACACATCATACGTACACTTAGGTAATATCATTATTATCTTCATCATCGTTCATTTCATACTTTTATCATTATCTTTCCAAGTCTGTTGCGACAACAAAGTCGCTCGCCTCATTGGCAATCTCAAGGATTGCATGTCTTCCGGTCTGTTGCGACACAGAGTCGCTCACCCATTAGCAATCTCAAGGATCGCATGTCATCCGATCTGTTGCGACACAGAGTCGCTCACCCATTGTCAATCTCAACGATTGACCCTGTGTGCATCCTTCGGGGTAGCTAACCCGCATCACAGTTGAGCTAACGACAACAAGGTCGTGCACCTCTTTACATCTGCTTGCAAGACTTTCGTTCATTCGTTTACGTACCACTTTTCTTTATCATTAATCTTTCACTTTATTAATGATAATAATTTTCTTTCTTGATCATGATCATACCACGTAGAGTCACACAATAATAATATTAATAATTATGATAACAATTATAATAACCCTAATAATAATAACAATAATAATAATAATGGTCATAATGACAATCAAACATAATCATATGCATTAAATAAACCTTGGTAAACATCGGTCCAAAACCCTATGCACAGACTCCCACGAAAATTTGAAATAAATTCTAAGTGTTGGGCGCATGAGGACTATTTGGGCGTATGAACCCTGTTCAGCGTCTCTAGTGATGTAGGCTCATCAGCCTACACTTAACCATTTTACTCTTAGGCGCATGAACTATTCAGGCACATGAGCCTGTACTTATGCGCCTGAATAAAAAGTTAGGCGCATGAGTACTATTGGGGCACATGAGGTCTTAGGCACATGGGAACACTTGGTCAATTTCAGCCTAATTCTAGGCACATGTCTACTGTTTGGGCGCATGAGTTTCAGGCACATGGGACTTAGGCGCATTAGGTACTGTTCGGGCACATCAACATGTACTTAGTATTTCTAAGGAATTTCCTAGGCGCATGAGCCACTATTTAGGCACATGAGTCATACTTAAGTTTTTCTAAGGTAGTTTCAGGCGCATGAGGATACTGTTTAGGCACCTGAACAACACTAAAAAATTTCTAAGGCACTATTTAGGCGCATGAGCCTTATATAGGCGCATTAGCAACCTGCTCAACCTGTTTCTAAGCCGTTTTCAGTCCCAAACATCGTATTACCTTGTTCTAAGCATACACATACTATACTACGCATGAACTTAACATAACCATAACATTATATTCACCCAAAACATACCCCCCCACACATACACATGCACATAAACATACGGGTAACATACCCAATCTCTTAAAAACATACGTACATGTATTTTCCAGCCCCAAAATCATATAACACATGTAAAATGGGGTTCTAGAAACTCACCTTAGTTGTTTTCAGGTTTCAAACTCTTCCGTTGAACTTCTCAGATGTTTTAACACCTAAAACACACTAAAACACACAACCCGAACATGCAATAACACATATGAGCATATAACCGAGACTAGATCGACCAAAAACGACTTAATACACTTAATCTTACCTCAAACTTCGAATTCTTCCTCTTTCTCTCTCTAAAGCTCGAAGTCTCTGCTGTTTCTCTCTCTAAAAACCGAGACAATTGGTGAACTGAGGTGAGAGTGGGCGGCCATACCACCTTTTTCACCAGCTTTTGTCACTTTTTGCCCTTTTGACACTTTTGACCCCCTCAACTTTGGGTTGACTTTCATTTCGTTCCTTTTTTTTCTCTTTTATCTTTTTATTTATTTCTTTAGAAATATTCGGGTGTTACATTATTGATTGCAAGTTTACTCGGTATTTCGATTATTACTGATTTTGCTTAATTGGTATTGTAATTTGTGATCATCGGTTTGATAAGATATATTGTTACCTTCATCCTATTATGTTCATGATAGATTGAGATTTACGCGTACATCAAGAGAATAAGTAGCATTTTAACTCTAGTTTACTGTTTCTTGTCCTTGAAACGATGACTTGCTCTAGTTTATTATTTATTAAGTTTAGATTTACGTATGCGCATTGTGTTGCTATGGGTTTTTAAAGGATATTTGGCAGTTTTTATATCTATTATGTGATTGAGATTTTATGAGATGTTTGGTTTCTGATGGAACCAGAATGATGCAGATACTTCCGTTACTGTTGAAGTTATAATTCTTTGCATTGGTTTTCTTTGTCAATTGTTTGCCAATTCAGAAGTTATTTTTATCTTTTGTAAATTTTCTTATGATCATCTGTCTGTTATTGTTGTATATACACCTTAATGATTTGTTGTTCTATGTTTTAAAGATATTAGTGGAACGAATGGAAATAATAACATTTGATAAACTAAAGTGTTATAATGATAAAAAAAGATTTTTAGATTGAAATGATAATTTAAACAAAATTTTAAAAGGCGAAAATTGAAAATAAACTTTAGTCTAAAATGAATTTGATATGTTATTTGGGAAAAGGCCCACGGGCTGTTTTTGTGTAGAAAATGAGGATTTTGGGCTAGTTGTCAACCATGCTAGGGTTTTATATACTATATTATATCGGACTAGTCAAGTACCAGCCCAAACTACTCACAACAGGTCAAAACTTCGTTAGCAAACCAGTTCTAACCTGAACCAGTTTGAACTTAATACGCTTGACTTTTTGTGATCAAACAAAACCAGTTATCAACCTGGTCATGTTTTTCATCTCTAGTCGCAACAAACAAATAACTTCTTATTTCACTCAATTTTTTCTTGTGTTCAAAATAACAACAACAACAATAACATACCCAGTATATCTTAATAAAAGCAGGATCTGGGAGGGGTTGGATGGTGACAAATCTTACATCTACTTTTTACGATACAGAAACCGCTTCTAATGAACCCCCGACTCAAACTTGTGTTCAAATTGAATCCCTTAATAAAATTTTGGCTATCTAATTTCTTATTAAAAAAGAAAGAAACATATAGAACCAATCAGAGAGAAAAAAAGACACATGACTTAATTGGGTACAACTTCAAAGTAAACCCGATGTTGCGGAAGAAGTAGAGGATAAAAGGGCTACTTTGTAAGAAAACAAAAGCATAGGGTGCAACATTGAAATAAACAGGATGTTTATTTTATGGAATTAGGGTTTTGGAATCGGTACCTTTTATAACATCGCAAACTCGGTATCATCACACTAACGAGTAGATACTGACCAGATTCAACCTCTGCATAACAGCATCAGCAGGTACTCATCTTCTTGTCAATCTCATATCAGACTTTAATAATCATTATTGATTGCAAGTTTACTCGTATTTCGATATTATACTGATTTTGCTTAATTGGTATTGTAATTTTGTGATCATCAGTTTGATAAGATATATTGTTACATTCATCCTATTATGTTCTTAATAGATTGAGATTTATGCGTACATCAAGAGAATAAGTAGCATTTTAAACTCTGGTCTACTGTTTCTTGCCCTTGAAACGATGACTTCCTCTAGTTTATTATTTATTAAGTTTAGATTTACGTATGCGCATTGTGTTGCTATGGGGTTTTAAAGGAATATTTGGCAGTTTTTATATCTATTATATGATTGAGATTTTGTGAGATGTTTGGTTTCCGATGGAACCAGAATGATGCAGATACTTCCGTTACTGTTGAAGTTATAATTCTTTGCATTGGTTTTCTTTGTCAATTGTTTGCTAATTCAGAAGTTATTTTATCTTTTGTAAATTTTCTTATGATCATCTATCTGTTATTGTCGTATATACACCTTTATGATTTGTTGTTCTATGTTTAAAGATATTAGTGGAACGGATGGAAATAATTACATTTGATAAACTAAAGTGTTATAATGATAAAAAAAGATTTTTAGATTGAAATATAATGTAAACAAAATGTTAAAAGGCGAAAATTGAAAATAAACTTTAGTCTAAAATGAATTGATATGTTATTTGGGACAAGGCCCACGGGCTCTTCTCGCCCCGTAAGAGCAGTAGAGTCGTTAGCGAGAGAGGCTGTGAGGTTCGTTCCCTTTGCCTTGGTGTTTCACGTATAGATTATAGGTTTAGGGTTTAGGGTTAGGGTTTAGGGTTTAGGGTTTAGGGTTTAGGGTTTAGGGTTTAGGTTTAGGGTTTAGGGTTTTAGGGTTTGGGTTTAGGGTTTAGGTTTTAGGGTTTAGAGTTTAGGGTTTAGGGTTTAGGGTTTTTTTTTGGGTAAGGGGACGGTACCCCGTAAACTTTATTAATAAATGAAATAAAAGAATACATGAACAAGCAAGGCCTAGCCTTGGACATACCCCAAGACTAAGGAAAACCTAAGCTCATGCAAAAGAATATATCCATATCAAGACCCACAAGCCAGAAATAAGCCCAACTAAAGATAGTGGGCCAATCACAAAAGACTAAATCAACTAAATAAAACAAAAAGCCCAAGTAATAGATCCAAACACCTAAAATAAGGCAATATAAAGTAGTCTAATGCCTTATTTGGTCATAAAAGGATCCAATCTGTCCATCTTTAAAATCTCCTTTTGAAGGCCCAATCCATAGCCCTTTTAATCTTTATGCCATCATTGTAATCTTCCAAGCCCAAATCCAAGACATTCCAAGCAGTACTGGGACCTTGAACAGCATCGAGATCTTTTAAAACCCGGCCCATATCTTCCAAATCAGCACCAATTCTCCCAGTATCTTCTATAACATCAAAGAACACATCTGGCTCTTCCAAATAAAGCAGCACCACCTTATGTACATCAGCAACAGCAACCAAAGCATCAACAATCTCCAAATTCTTTTCAGCAATGGCCATATCATCAAAGTCCAACATAGCAGAAGCAAATGGTCAACAGCAGCAGTGTAGTTACAGCAGCAGCACATGAAACATCAACAGCATCAAATCAGTAGCAGCATCAGCAGATTCAGCAACACTTTGAGTTTTTATAATTCAGTATATCTTCATAGACCTTTCCAAATTTTGTCATCAGCAAAAAAGCGCCAATTGTTGCCAACCCTGCATAAACCCAAACCAAAATTCCCAGTCCCCACCTACCTCACCATAACTACACTCACACTCAAAAAAAGAATAACAGATTAGTCCCATACCAATAACCCCCCCATCCCCCAATCCTCACCAGGGAGATCACACACCCATACCCCCTTCCCACCCCACTCATAATTTGAAGAGGAGATAGTGAATAAGGAAATTCATATGGAGAATCCTAATCTCTAACCCAGTTAACCTCCATGGAATAAACTCCCCAAGTATATAACCCATCATTACCAACCAAGCATTAAACCAGAATCCCACTGCCACTCCATAATAAGAATTTCCACAAACAACTCCAGAAGATCTGATATCATTGAAACATATACAATCATAGGCTGCTCTCTCATCCAAATGACACTACCAAATCATTGAGGCTTCTCTTATGAAAATTGACTTTCTCATGGTCAATCCCATCAGCCTAGTTCTCACACTTTCCTTAATAATCCTCACAAGCTCATCAACAGGTCTTTCTTTTTGTTAAAACATTCTAAGGTTCCATTCCTGCCATACATAATAAACCACAGCTCCAAAAACAACCTTCTAATTATACTCCAAATGGATTTATTACATGATAAACTACTCATATATGGCACCACATTATTCCATTTTTCTGGACAGTGGAATAATTTGGCCTTAGGCTTCATGATCTTCCATATCCTCCCAGAGTACACACATTCAAAGAACAAATGATCATGAGAATCTGTTTGTTATTTACAGAAAGCACAATAGATTCCTATTCCTCATACTCTCCCCCCTTACTAACCATATCTTGAGTTTTCAATCTCCCTTTAATTGCCAACCAAACTATAAATGCATGCCTCGGAATACACTGAGCAAACCAAACAGTATTGAACCATTCAACTAAAGGTTTATTATCATGAAGGTCAACAAACACAATTTTTGAACTGTAATTCAGAGCAGCTTATTACTACTAGAGCATTTCTACTTCACCCTGTCCTCCTTATCAGCAATCAGGTTAGAACTGGACTATTACATAAACCAGGGAACAGACTACTCCACTCAGCTGGCTAGGACCATTCACCATTGTTAATGACATCAGAAACTTTAGCATCCCTAGATATTTTTGCTGCATACAATTCCCTGTTAGTGATGAAATCTCCAAGTGGACTTAGTTCATGCCACTTATCAAACCACACAGAGGTGTTCTTTCCATTTCCCACAACAGAAACCCTAAACTCTCTAACTTTTTCTCTACATTGTAACAGTTTTCTCTAACTCCAACAAGAAGAGCCTTCTTTAATAGGGACTTCCAAAAATTCCTGCCTTTAAGCTTGTACACATGTATCCATTTTACCCAAAGAGAATCCTTTCTTGTGACAATATTCCATATATGCTTGGACATAAGAGCAACATTCCATATATCCAAAGCTTTAATGCTCAGCCCACCTTGCCATTTAGGAAAGTAAACTTCATCCCACTTAACTTTGGCTTACCTTTCTGCAAATCCCCTTGATTCCATAGGAATCCTTTAAACATTTGTTGATTTCCTTAGTGATTGAAACTGGAAGAATAAAAACCGAGACCAATACTGTTGGGTCTGAAGGATAGTCTAATATTATCAACACAGTCAAAGTCAACAAAAGTCAACGTCACGGTCAAAGTCAACAGAAAAGTCAAACGTCAAGTTCAAACGAGAACCGAGTGAAGATATGGAAGATATATTGTGTTTGAGACTTTATCGTATAAATATATTTGTGGAACAAAATATATTTTATCTTATTTTAGTCAAAAGAATACATGAACAAGCAAAGGCCTAGCCTTGGACATACCCAAGACTAAGGAAAACCTAAGCTCATGCAAAAGAAATATATCCATATCAAGACCAACAAGCCAGAATAAGCCCCAACTAAAGATAGTGGGCCAATCACAAAAAGACTAAATCAACTAAATAAAACAAAAAGCCCAAGTAATAGATCCAAACACCTAAAATAAGGCAATATAAAGTAGTCTAATGCCTTATTTGGTCATAAAAGGATCCAAATCTGTCCATCTTTAAAATCTCCTTTTGAAGGCCCAATCCATAGCCCTTTAATCTTATATGCCATCATTGTAATCTTCCAAGCCCAAATCCAAGACATTCCAAGCAGTACTGGGACCTTGAACAGCATCGAGATCTTTTAAAACCCGGCCCATATCTTCCAAATCAGCACCAATTCTCCCAGTATCTTCTATAACATCAAAACACATCTGGCTCTTCCAAATAAAGCAGCAGACCACCTATGTACATCAGCAACAGCAACCAAAGCATCAGCAATCTCCAAATTCTTTCAGCAAGGCCATATCATCAAAGTCCAACATAGCAGAAGCAAATGGTCAACAGCAGCAGTGTAGTTACAGCAGCAGCATTGAAACATCAACAGCATCAAATCAGTAGCAGCATCAGCAGATTCAGCAACACTTTGAGTTTTATAATTCAGTATATCTTCATAGACCTTTCCAAATTTTGTCATCAGCAAAAAAGCGCCAATTGTTGCCAACCCTGCATAAACCCAAACCAAAATTTCCCAGTCCCCACCTACCTCACCATAACTACACTCCACACTCAAAAAAAGAAATAACAGATTAGTCCCATACCAATAACCCCCCCATCCCCAAATCCTCACCAGGGAGATCACATACCCATACCCCTTCCCACCCCACTCATAATTTGAAGAGGAGATATGTGAATAAGGAAATTCATATGGAGAATCCTAATCTCTAACCCAGTTAACCTCCATGGAATAACTCCCCAAGTATATAACCCATCATTACCAACCAAGCAATTAAACCAGAATCCCACTGCCACTCCATAATAAGAATTTCCACAAACAACTCCAGAAGATCTGATATCATTGAAACATATACAAATCATAGGCTGCTCTCTCATCCAAATGACACTACCAAATCATTGAGGCTTCTCTTATGAAAATTGACTTTCTCATGGTCAATCCCATCAGCCTAGTTCTCACACTTTCCTTAATAATCCTCACAAGCTCATCAACAGGTCTTTCTTTTTGTTAAAACATTCTAAGGTTCCATTCCTGCCATACATAATAAACCACAGCTCCAAAAACCAACCTTCTAATTATACTCCAAATGGATTTATTACATGATAAACTACTCATATATGGCACCACATTATTCCATTTTCTGGACAGTGGAATAATTTGGCCTTAGGCTTCATGATCTTCCATATCCTCCCAGAGTACACACATTCAAAGAACAAATGATCATGAGAATCTGTTTGTTATTTACAGAAAGCACACAATAGATTCCTATTCCTCATACTCTCCCACTTACTAACCATATCTTGAGTTTTCAATCTCCTTTAATTGCCAACCAAACTATAAATGCATGCCTCGGAATACACTGAGCAAACCAAACAGTATTGAACCATTCAACTAAAGGTTTATTATCATGAAGGTCAACAAACACAATTTTTGAACTGTAATTCAGCAGCTTATTACTACTAGAGCATTTCTACTTCACCCTGTCCTCCTTATCAGCAATCAGGTTAGGAACTGGACTATTACATAAACCAGGGAACAGACTACTCCACTCAGCTGGCTAGGACCATTCACCATTGTTAATGACATCAGAAACTTTAGCATCCCTAGATATTTTTGCTGCATACAATTCCCTGTTAGTGATGAAATCTCCAAGTGGACTTAGTTCATGCCACTTATCAAACCACACAGAGGTGTTCTTTCCATTTCCCACAACAGAAACCCTAAACTCTCTAACTTTTTCTCTACATTGTAACAGTTTCATCTAACTCCAACAAGAAGAGCCTTCTTTAATAGGGACTTCCCAAAAATTCCTGCCTTTAAGCTTGTACACATGTATCCATTTTACCCAAAGAGAATCCTTTCTTGTGACAATATTCCATATATGCTTGGACATAAGAGCAACATTCCATATATCCAAAGCTTTAATGCTCAGCCCACCTTGCCATTTAGGAAAGTAAACTTCATCCCACTTAACTTTGGCTTTACCTTTCTGCAAATCCCCTTGATTCCATAGGAATCCTTTAAACAATTTGTTGATTTCCTTAGTGATTGAAACTGGAAGAATAAAAACCGAAGACCAATACTGTTGGGTCTGAAGGATAGTCTAATATTATCAACACAGTCAAAGTCAACAAAAGTCAACGTCACGGTCAAAGTCAACAGAAAAGTCAAACGTCAAGTTCAAAACGAAGAACCGAGTGAAGATATGGAAGATATATTGTGTTTGAGACTTTATCGTATTAAATATATTTTGTGTGAACAAAATATATTTTATCTTATTTTAGTCAAGTTTAATAGTCTAGGGGGCTAAATGTAATTAGTGAATATTAGTCTAGACTATAAATAGGTTAATTGTCATTAGTGTTGGTCAATGGTTGCATGACCAATGGATTGAGGGATTTACTTGTAAAAGACATCATTTGCATTCCAATTTGAAGATCAAAGGGGTATTGATTGTGATTATTATATTTGATCTAATTCTTTATGATTTGATTCAAGTTTGTTTATCCTGGAGCTACAATATGGTATCAGAGCCAACTTGAATCAATTTTGATTGTTAATTTGAAGATTTTGAGTTGCTGATTTGAAAAATACTTTGAAGTTTTAGAGAGAGAAAGGGGTTTTAGAGAGAGAAAGTAGATCTGAGTTCTTTTGTTCATCATGCATCCTAATTTTAATCAGATCTACACCAATTCATAATTGTATTACCACATTTGACATCAAATTTTACATCTACAAATCGTTTTACACGAGAAATTGAAAAAGAAATTCGAATTTAAAGTTGTTTCTCTCACACATAGTTGTGTGTGTGTTCTTGGTGTTCTTGGCAGCCTTGAAGAACCTTCAAATCTTCATCTTGCGAAACTACATCATTTGAACAAAAGTTCATCAGTTTCCAGCGAAACTACAAGTTTATCCGGCGAAAGTGCTGCCGAAACTAGTAATTTCGCTCGGTTTTCCGGCGAAACAAAGTGTTTTTCCGGCGAACTTGCCGGCGAACTTGTGTTTTCCGGCGAATCCGTCTTTATACCCAGCGAAACTAAGTGTTTCCATAAAAAAAATCACCTCCACAAACCCTAGCCACAACCACCATTATTAACAGCAAGAACCACCACCACACAGATCCAACACCATCAGAAATCCCAAACACCACCCACCAGAACTTACACTCCATCGCCAACCCTAACCTCTGTCGGCCACCTACCTGCTGCCACTTCAACCGCCTGCAACCCTTGTCCTCCCGCTGCATCACCCAACCGCGACCACCCATCTCACGACCCCCTTCCCACTTTCACCTTTCCTTTCGAGCTCATGACCACAACAACCTTCCACCTCTACCGATAATCCTCCGGACAGAACCTAACACCACCATCACAACCACCACCCTTACACACCGCCACATCCGCCTTCAACCCCACCGGAACCCCTAACTCCGCCGAACCACAACCACCACCGCAACCACCGTTTCAGACTACACGACACCTCCATCATAACAAAACAGTCTCCACCCCCTTTCTCAACCAACAATAACCCACCAGAAATCCCAAACACTTCCGTCACCACCATCAGATCTGCAACCCACTTTCACCACAAACCCGTCACCACACATCAACACCAAACCTCCACCTTTGATTTCACCAAGCAGAGAGTTGAGAAGAAACCATTTGGCAATGTCGAGTTTCTGATCGTCACTGAGTAGTATTTCTTGAATCTCTTCTGCATCATCCATAGGTGATTGATCGATTGTATGATTAAGAGTGTTTGGTGTTTATGTGAGCAAAATGTTTGTCTTCTTCGTGGGGATTGAAAAGGTTTCATGGGATTTGACAATTGGGTAGGGGACATATGGATAATGATGTAATGTAAAGATGAAGTAGGAAGTGAAACCATTGAGTAGTGTGATTACTGATAACTTGGGGTTTTAAAAAAATGTCAGAGAAAGGTTAACTTGGTACAAATAGCAGGAAATAAAAAAAAGAAAAAAAAGAAGAAAGTTGTCACAGGCTATCGCTGCCACCTTAAACTGGCCTTCTCATGCTAATTATGAGTTTCATTTCAGTTTAACATTAATCACAAAATGACAAATTTGAGTGTGATAAACTTAAGATTTACTTGGGTTTAAGGTTGAGTTTATCCATTGATGGCCACGTGTAGATGTTCTTTTCGTCCCGTGACAACTACCCTTTTATTAATATAACTTCAAGTCCTATGAAGCGGAAAACACGTTGATTAAAAAAAAAAAAAAAAAAAAAAAAAAAAAAAAAAAAAAACCAGTTGCTAAGATTGCATAGCGTGACATTTACAAATATATTTTTCCCGGGGGAGAATTATTTTACAATTTAGGAAAAATATTTTTGGGTGTTAAAGTGAACTTAATATATTAAGTGAAAGTGTCATTTTCTGACGATCTTGAATCAGACTATGGCATAATGGCACAAAGTCGGTTTGACTGTTTTGCAGATACAAAGAAGGAAACAACGCTACTCATTTGCATTGATCGGAGTGCTGAAATCAAGGATCAGAAGAAGAAATCAATCATGGTTTGGTGGCTGAAGCGGTTGAAAGTGATGATGACTTCCTTAAAAACTTTGATCCATTCAAAGAATTCTGGTGTGAAGCTCATGGAGAAGCTACCGCTGATAATGTTTGGTCAAGCCCGTGTGAAGTTCAAAAGGTTAAGGATTGTGAGATTGGTGAGAAGCTGGTTGGAAAAACTGTTGTTCAAGAAGGGTTAGTATGTGAAGTTGGGGTTCAGAAGGAAACAGTTGGGCAGGTGCCTAGGGATGTTGTTAAGAAACAGGTTGTCGCTGAGGAAGCTATGTATGCTGCTGAGAGTACAAGAGCTGAGGCTTATGAAGCTGAGAAGACAAAAATAAAGATGGAAGTAGTGATTGAAGAAGCCAAGAAAACAGTTGTGGAGGAGTACAAAAGGAACACTCCTTATTGCCAATGTGATCGTGCTCTCGCGGCAGAAAAACTGGTAATGGGTCTTCCTTATGATATTGTTGAAGTCATGTGTTCCTCCGCATGCAAAATCCGTTTAGTCGGTATATATAAAGCTAATAGGTTACTTATAATGAATGAAAATGAATTAAAGAAAACCAACAAAGAGCTTAAAATGAATGAATCAAAATATTTTATTAAATTGAGAGAAGCTTTAAAAGAAAATGATCATTTAAAACGAACTCTTCTTGAAAGAAATGTTGAAATTAATCTTTTAAACGAAAGAGTCACTTTGGCTGAATTTGAAACAAGCAAGCTTAAAACAAAGCTTAATAGATGGACCATATCTGGAATGAAACAGGAAGAGCTACTGTGTAAACAGAGGGGAGCTAGGATTAAAACGGGAGTGGGTTATGGTGAAAAACCATACGTCTATCCTCCTCCTAGCACCCATTGTTACTCTCCTATGCCTCAACCTCATCCATCTAATGATTTGATTGAAGCTGCAGAAACTAATAGTTTAAATGCAGGTTTAAGCAACGTTAAGCTTAAAGAGGTTAGAGATGTGCAGGATTCTCCTGTAGGTTTAGGATCTCTCAGGCAGGGGTCTGATAAGAAGATTAATGACGATTCTACCTCTGATGCTCCAAAATCAATATAAGTTGCTTCTCCAACCTTCTTCAACAAATTCAAAACAGGTAACATTCCTTCGTTTGTTCCTGTCAGGTTTGTCAAAGAAGGAACATTTGTTGAATCATCAGGCAATCAGAATCGTATAAGCGAAGCCAACACAATAGGAGATGTCAATCAAGATCCATTGGAAGCAGATTTGTGTATACGAGACTGGACAAGCTCAGATGATGATTCAAACATAGAGGATGGTGATGGTTCCTCACAGATCAAGATATCTCCTGACATTTTCAAGTCTCAAAAGCTTCCACAAGCTGAATTAAGACCAATACGGATCTCTTCTCCAACTGCAAAACAACCCAGTCAATCAGTGAAGATCTCATTCCCTGTTCAGCACGGGAAACTTCAGAACAAGCAAGAATCTACTACAAGCTCAAAGCAATCCTCATCCCCATCTGCATCACACGGTTCAGTCAAGCATCAAAAGCCATTCAAGGCTTGTTTTGAGTGTGGAAAAGAAGGTCATGTGGTGAAAAAATGTCCTCAACGGCTTGCTACGAATGGTAAAGGCAAAACAATTTGCTTCTCCAAATGTAAGTCTAAAAAGAATGTTCCAGACGGTAAAGGCAACACGAGTTGCTTCTCTGGATCAAGAGGTACACAACACACATCTTTGAATTGTTGGATGAAAAACCCTCCATCCAAACCTTTTCATGTGAAGCCGGTTTACATGATTCAAAGATGAAAATAACCAAAGGTTCAAAACCAAATTCTTTTCCTTCTGGTCTTAAACAGAAAATGTTTTCCAAATTTAATTCATTCAAATCCAAGTTAATTAAACCGAAACAAATTTGGCAAATTAAAAAGAAGGATACAGCAATCTCCGATTGTGTAAACGGTTGTGTGCAGAAGCTTGTTACTTATCTTGATGAAAAAGGAACTTCCAGGACTACGATGTCCTGGGTTCCTCTTTCTAACTAATCTGTTTATGAGTGCAGGAACAATTCAGGAGGACTGTTAGTAATCCGGTTTACTGACAGGGATTGTTCATAATTCAAATTTGAGGCGGAACATACAGGTTAAGGTCATGGTATTATATCCACAATCTGGATTTTTATCTGCATTCTCACAGTTCTCACTTCACAGTCACTGCACATTTCTTAAGAATTCATTTCTTATCTTCATATCAGTGTAGTTTGGAAGATCTTCTTTGGTAAATTTCTATTTTTGTACAGTCCTAAAAATATTAAAAAAACATAAAAAAATATATATTAACAAAAATTTAAAAAAAAGGGTTTGTTAAAATAAAAAATTTAGGGGGAGAGTATATCAAAATTAAATAAAATGAATAGAAATAAAAAGAGAACTGGGAACTTGATTCGAGATGACTGAGAAATGATTGTATATCATCTTGAAATACTTGTTCTTGCATGACTTCCATTTTAAAATGAGAAATGATAGTAACTGATGCTGTTATCTGATTCGCATCTTAATTTTAATTGCAAATAACAGAAAAACAAACAGATTCTTTAATGATATGCTTGGTAGGCTCAGCCTGAAGAATAAAGTAGACAGCAACATGATGATTTAAATTAAATATATGCTTAAGGATGTTTGGATTTACGCAATCATTTTGGCCTGCACAAAAACTGAGTCCCGACAAAAATTGGATTGAGAATTGATCTTTCACCCACCATGATGCAAATCATATAAAGCTATATCTCTATCTCTTTGCTATGTTTGGTGTATTTATGTGTCTTGTGTTTGTGCTAATCTCTTCTGCTGTACGGAAGTACTGACCTAGAGTGATGATCTCCTTTGTTGTACGATAGTACTGACCTGGAGCTCTCACCGGCACATGGTTAAATGGTCATCTCCTTTGTTATACTGAGTATAGACCTGGAGCTCTCACCATTTTGATCTAAGTCGTGTCAAATCATCTAACGATGAATTCATCACAGAATACAATATTCTGTTGATAATCACTTGCACACTAATGCACAAGCCTGGCTCTATAAAGATCGTAACAAAATTCAATAAATCCTGAGGTTCGGTGAGGGTTTTTGCCAAATGATTGTGGGGTCCTAGCATTCTAAAGTGCTTAATCGAACCTTAACGAATCATCTGCTGGTTGTTGAAAAGGATAGGGCATGGGTTTAAGTGGACAAATATATCAGCAATCGTTATTGATCTGTTTGAGAATTTTAAAATCATTCAAATACTGTGATTAGATTCAGTTATCAGTATGATCTCATTGCTTGTCGATGATTAATTTCATCTTTATGCTAAAGTATATTTTGAGGATGTGATCTCATGATTGATTCAGTTCTCGGTTATAAAAAAAATTTATTAATAGATATATAAAATTAAAAAAATGTATATATATATGTATAATAAAATATAATAATTTTTCATTTCAAATTTCTTTTAGGTCTTCCATATTATGCTATTCCAATTTTATCATTTTCATGCATTTCACGGGAAATTGCACACACAAACGAACACGGGTTCGCTTGTTTTCATAAACAGATAAACACGGGTTTATTTGTTTTGTTGAAATGATCTAACGAGAAACATGTAGAATGTGTTTGTGTTTGTGTTGCAGATTGTGCTACAAGAGATGGCCGATCATCACAAGAGCAATGAGCCAGACCAGAGAACCTGTTCCTCAAATTTACAGAAGATACCGAGCTAGGAATCCTCCTCCTACATCTTCTGAAGCACTCAGAGATTCAAGAAAGCGGTCTTCGTTATAACTAAGAGGATGCACACGACAAGGGGGAACATGGAAAAAGGGGGAACTTGTGAGAAAAAGATCTTCAGCAATAAAATTTGGGAAGCATCAGTCTAGGGGGAATATTGTTGGACCTCAACATTGAGACTGAAGCTTACCAAATTGAAGATCAAGTTCAGTTGACTTATCGGTACTGATCACGATGAAAGACGTTGATAATAATAGACTAAGGGGGAATATTGTTGGGTCTGAAGGATAGTCTAATATTATCAACACAGTCAAAGTCAAGAAAAGTCAACGTCACGGTCAAAGTCAACAGAAAAGTCAAACGTCAAGTTCAAAACGAAGAACCGAGTGAAGATATTGAAGATATATTGTGTTTGAGACTTTATCGTATTAAATATATTTTGTGTGAACAAAATATATTTTATTTTATTTTAGTCAATTTTAATAGTCTAGGGTGCTAAATATAATTAGTGAATATTAGTCTAGACTATAAATAGGTTAATTGTCATTAGTGTTGGTCAATGGTTGCATGACCAATGGATTGAGGGATTTACTTGTAAAAGACATCATTTGCAATCCAATTTGAAGATCAAAGGGGTATTGATTGTGATTATTATATTTTGATCTAATTCTTTATGATTTGATTCAAGTTTGTTTATCCTGGAGCTGCTACAAATACACCTGTATGGAGCTTAGAACAGAGGATATTAGCTGAAGTCTCCCTGCAAAAGACAAAGACTTATTCTTCCAATCTAAAATCTTCTTTTTAACTTTATCCACTAGAACATTACAATCTTTATGAAACAATCTAGTGGAAAGCAAGGGGACCCCTAAATATTTGATAGGAAGCACTCCATCTTGAAAAGGCATAATAACTTTGATATTATCTTTCACATCCAAAGGCACATTACCATAAAATGTCATGCTCTTGTTCATATTAGGGAATAATCCAGAAACCTCACCAAATTCATCAAGGGCTTCTTTTAAAATCCTAACTAACCCCTCATCCCCATGACAAACCATAAGCGAATCATCTGCAAAGCACAGATGAGTAATACCTACATCCTTACATTGCCAATGGTAAATAAAGCTTCCTCTTTCCCTAATCTTCCTCTTTATAATCAAAGAGAAAACCTCCATAACCAGTGTGAATAAATAAAGGGAAAGAGGATCACCTTGCCTTAAACCCCTTTTCCCCTCAAAATAACCTGTAAGCTCCCCATTAATAGACAAGCAAAATGAAGGGCTAGAAATGCATTCCATAATCCAGTGGACCATGCATGGATGAAACCCAAAGTTAATTAGGCAGTTTCTTAAAAAAACTCCATTCCACTGAATCATAAGCTTTTCTAATATCAACTTTAAAAGCCACCCTAGCTTCACCTCTCTCCCTGTGATAATTTCTCATTAACTCCTGAGTAAGTAAAATATTGTCACTTATCTGTCTCTAAGGGATAAATGCACTTTGGTTTTTATCCACCAACCTGTCAAGAATACTTTTCAATCTATTCACAATATCTTGCTGATGCATTTATAGAGCACATTACAACATGCAATAGGGCGGAACTCAGCAGCAGTGCATGCATTAGCACCCTTTGGGACCAAAGCCACAACTGTAGCATTTAACTCCTTTAACATCTTCCCATTTTCAAAAAATTCTTGAATAGCTCCACACACATCATCCCCAATAACATCCCAAGCAGCTTTAAAAAATTTAGAAGAAAACCCATCAGGTCCTGGAGCCTTATTATCATCTATATTAAACATGGCTGACTTAATTTCCTCTTTTGTAACTGGTTTCACCATTTCATCAGCTTCTTGAGTGGTCAACTTTCTGGTAAACAATCCAGGGGCATTGATCAAATGCCTGACCTGAGAGTTAGTAACCAAAATTCCTTTAAAATATTCCACAAAGCAGATGTTTAAATCCTGCCCATAGCACATATTCCCATCAGAATCATAAACCATCTCAATTCTTCTTTTATTAAGATTGCTATTAACCATCTTATGAAAGTACTTTGTATTTCTATCACTAGCACTAAGCCACTCCACCTTAGCTTTTTGCTTTAGGAATAACTCCTCATCAAGTAATGCTTCATTATACCTTTTAAGTTGGGACAACTCCATTTCCCTTAGAGACTCATTTTGAGGATCTTCCACCACCTTCTTTTGACTGGCCTCCAAATCTTCCTTACATTGATTAACTTTCTCAAATAAGTTACCCTGCTTAAAGCTCAACTTCCTTAATGGACCTTTTAGAGATTTTAATCTTTTAACAACAGAAAACAATCTAAATCCTTGCACCTGAACATCCCAAGTCTTCTTCATAATGTCCATAAAATCCACTCTTCTTGTAATAAAATTTGGAAATTTAAAGGATTTTGTTTGGATGGGGGAAAGTTCTGGAATATATAAGACAACAGGGGCATGATCAGATAGTAAGAAAGGTTGAAAAATAGCTTTTGCATTAGGGAAACAATTCATAAACTGAATGTTACCCATGACCCTATCCAGTTTTTTCAACAATCCATAAGTTTTCCCTGGTGCTTGATTCCATGTAAACTTTAAACCGGACATATTCAAATCATCCACCTCTAATTCAACTATACACTTCTTAAATTCCACTATTGCAGCAGTAAGACTAGATGAACCAGCAGACCTTTCACTAGGATCAGAAATGACATTAAAATCCCTAAGAATACACCATGGCTTATCTTTAATTATCATTTTATGATGTATCAATTCCCTCCACAAATGTCTCCTACCCATCATTCTCACATGCCCATATACAAAGGAACAAAAGAAACTTTTCTGTCCATTGTTAGGCACAATATGACAAAGAATAGTCTGACTAGTTTGACTAATCACCACTATTTTAGCATAATTAGCATCCCACCCCACAATTATTCTAGTGTACCCAAGACAACTAGAAGCATTAGACACCCAATCCCATCTTCCAAAGACTCTAGAACACACTTTATCCATATTCTTTTTGTGAACATGAGATTCAACCAAAGCACAAATACTAATACCATGAACACTAATAAATTCCCGGACCTGCTTTTGATTAGAGGCCTTATTTAGACCCCTAATATTCCAAGCTGCTAGCTTTAACATTATTGATTTATAGGAGAATTTGCTGCACCAACATTCCCTTGAGCAGCATTATCCTTAACTACAGACCCTTTAACCATGAATTCAGCCATATCATCATTATCAGACTCTACCTCTTCAGCAGGGATTTGATGGACATCACACTGCCAATAAAAGAATCTCCTTTGGTTTTCAGTCCAGCTATCAAGAAGAGCAATAGGAGGAGTAATATGTTTATCAATGAACTCCCAAACTTCATCCCTTTGATCTTGAAATAAACCAGTAGATTCATCAAAGTCAGCTGTAATATCTTCCACTTCATCATCATAGAACTCTCCCCCTTTCCTTAGAACATCAAATCTATTAGACACCTTCTTAGACTCCATTCCATCATATTTAACATTAACATTCCCTTGTTTAATCTTCTCTTTCTGATTCACTGTTTCATTATTCTTATTCAAGGTATCCTTATGGTTCACAACTTTGTTCTTATCACTGACTAACTCCTTTCTCTTTACACTATCATTCTCCTTCCCAGAAGTTGAAGCCACAGAGAAATTCCACTTAGAAATATCAACTACATTTTTGGGAACATATTTCATCTTTCCCTTTTTAACTCCATATTGACCACTGCCTTGCTGGTTTGGACCCTTTCGAATAAACCCATCTTGACTACCATTATTCCTACTATTATTGCCACCTTTACTCGGATTCCCATCAACCTGATTACCATTCTGAGAAGAATTTGGCTTAGGCCCCCCATATCCATTTAATCTATCAAAAACACTTGTTCTGCCCACAGGAGATCTTTCTACCCCTTTGCTGGTCATACTCTCCTTCATGTTCTTGTTAATACCACTCACCTGCTGGCTATTATTACTCTTAACCACCCTATTCTTCTTCCCCACAACCTGAAACCCCTCACTATCCACCTCTCTAAACTCCCTTCCCAACCCTGAGTGGGGATCCTTTCCATTCTCTTTTGACATCTGTTCATCTCTTGTTAAAGGTCTCTTGTCACATTTCTCGTACACATGCCCAAACACACAACATAATGAGCACCTGGGCGGCTTCCATTGATAATCAACTTTCAAAGATATACTCTTCCCAGGGGTCTTGCTCAGAGATGGATATTGAACTTTAACACTTTCAGGCAACTCATTATCAGCTTTTACTTCAACCAAGAACCGAGCATAACCTGCTCTGCCACTGTTATTTGAACACCTCTCATGTGTCATCCTATCAAATTCAATAGGGTCACCTACACAGCTTATAATAGAACTCAAACACTCCCCACTCCAAAACTCCAAGGGGAGATCCATGATAGAGGCCCAAACTAGGATACTTTTAGGCTCCTGTTTATGCAATTTCAAGTTCACCTCCCATCTCCTAACACATAATGGAATTCCATTAACTAACCAAGTTCCAAATTCTATAACCTTCATCAATCCCTCCTCATTATCAAATCGAAAGAAGAAAAAGCCTGAACTGTTAGATGCAATATCAATAATACCATATGCTTTCCACATTCGCTTTAGATGATAATTCACAGCTCCATAAGATAACCGAGAACCAATAGTATATCCATACAAAGTCAATGATTGAGCAGCAATATTAGGAGCCAAATGTTCCTTTTTCAGTTTTGCAATCCTCTCCCCATTCGGAAGAATCACAGGTGGAACAAAATGTAATTCCACTTTTTTCATCATGTTTTATTCTCCCCTAGCAGCCCCTAAATAAGTTTTCTTAGTGGCATTACCATCTCCCCTGATTCTTTAGAAGCAGCAAATACAATCTCAGGCTCACCACTACATCCTCCAGTATTATCAACAGAATTCAACTGACTAGCCGGGTTTACATTAAAAATTGGCTGATTAGACTCTTTAATTGCATCACTAAGCATATCACAATCATTTAATTGTCCCCCTTTCTCCTTTCCTAGATGACCAGGAGCAAATACAAGATCTACTCCATTCAAATTAGCCCCAAAACCCGAACCAAGAACAGGAGGTTTAGTAATTGGAGTACCTGGGCTGCCTACCCTTCGATTTTTAGTAAACAGCACCATTGCAATCTGCTTCACCCTTGGAGAGACATTCAATGGCCCCGTAGGAGTGTTAACTGAGACCAGAGCATCCGAATCCATTAGATAATGAACTTTTCTAGCAAAACTATGATTAGTAGGAGTAGCAAATCTTCAACTGTGCTTGATCTTAATCACATCTTCAGTTGTTAAACTCTTTTGCAATCATTTACGAGCAGAACGAGTAAGCCTAGCAGGTATCGATTTAGTTGGAGTGGCTCCCAAGTCCAAGGATTTAGTTTGATCAGTAGGAGCAATCACAGGATCAACCGAAGAATCCTGTAGAGGATGAATTTCAGTAGCAATTGTTGTAGAAGACATACCAGGATCAGCCATGGTAACATCAGAGATAGACTTTTCAGTCTGGGAAACTTTTTCCCCATCGCGACCCCCGCGCCCCCAATCGGGAGGATCAGGGGGCTTTAAATGATGAATTTGAGAAGAGGAATCTGTTATAGAATGATCCATGAAGTAATTAGAAGCAAGATGGATCAATTTCAGGAAGAATCACCGATTGGATCAGCCAAATCGGGAAGGAGAAGGTCGGGAAAAAGAAAATTGCCAAAATCGCCCAGAGCACCTATTCCTAGAGAGAGAAACCTAGAGAGAGAAAAAAATTGACCAAATGAGTTTCCTTAGGGTTTAGGGTTTAGGGTTTAGGGTTTAGGGTTTAGGGTTTAGGGTTTAGGGTTTAGGGTTTAGGGTTTAGGGTTTAGGGTTTAGGGTTTAGGGTTTAGGGTTTAGGGGTTAGGGGTTAGGGGTTAGGGGTTAGGGGTTAGGGGTTAGGGGTTTACGGTTTAGGGTTTAGGTTTAGGGTTTAGGGTTTAGGGTTTAGGGTTTAGGGTTTAGGGTTTAGGGTTTAGGGTTTAGGGTTTAGGGTTTAGGTTTTTTTTTTTAGAAAAAGGGCAAAGCCCTGGCAAACATTTATTGAACAAAAAAGAAATTACAAAGAAAGGCAACTAGCCACAAGGGATAAAACACCCATGAAAGATACTAGTCCCTAAAAATAAACCACTACAAGGGCCAAAACAAGGGATCAAAATAATCCCTCTACAAACTAACCTAGTCTGGGCCCAAAGAAAACTAAGAAAATAGCACCAAAATTTATTAAACTCTAATTGGGCTTTACTAATGACCCAAAAAGAGGTATACAAAACAAGCAAACCATCAAAAATTCAAATACTATATATATCCACTTGCATCTTCAAACTTGTAATGTCTCCACAAATTTTAAGTAAGCTAATGAAGAACTGGGCCTTCTAATATGACTCCCAATGACCAGCCCAACTCCAGGCCCAATCTTGTAATAAAAGCCACAACATCATACCCAAATCCCCCTCAAAATAGTCCATAAAGCCATAAATCATACCTAAAACACCCAATCCCTTAATCATACAACAATACCAAATAACTCTCCACATAGCAAAACCTCCACACAATAAAAGCAAAGCAGGAAGGTATTGGGCCTTCTTAAATGAAACCCAGTCCTCAGCCCAACTCCAAACCCACTCAAACTCGAAGAACCAAAGCAGCAAATCCATACCTCTCTCAAAATGGCCCATTATGCCATAGATCGGTCTAATAACATCCATACCTTTGGCCCAACAACAAAACCATATAAAATTCCATATCAGGCCAATTATATTGATTAACCATTCTGCCTTACACAAAGCCCATTTTCGGAAATCAGTGAACCAGCTCCAATTATTTAATAACAGCTGCGAATCTATATAAACTTTACTCACCAGAGCAGCCTTCCTCTTATTCCCTCTTTTAAACTTGTACCCATATGTATCAACAATTCCAGTCATATATATCATGATATGGCACAGCTGCCATATGTTTCTATTCCAAGCTTTACACCCCTAATTCTTCTTCCATTGAATCCAGTGATCCTCATTCATAATCATGCAAATTCTATCAATCAGATTGTCAGTTAAGAAGCTGGTCCAACAGTGTTCAGCAAATACAAACAACCAACAACCAATCATAAGACCATTAAACCATCTTTGATCCAGACTATTATCACAGCCTAATTCACTATCATCCCAATCCATATTTAACCTATCCCCAATGAAGAAAATATAGAAAGAAAAGAAAGGCTCAAAAAAATTTTTTACACATGTATAGGATTGATTCCTCCAATTAGCTCTGCCTATCCAACTATGAGAAGTTTCCAAAAATTTGTAGGAATCACCACCCTTATATCTCCTATGGTTTTGCCAACACCTGGCATGCTCTCTTTACTAGTATCCCCATGTAAATTCAGAAAAGTTGATAAGGGCAATAAACCACAACCATCAACCTTAAACATACCCAGATTTTTTCCTAAAGACCAACAGGAAATAGAGAGGAGCAAGAGTAGAGGAATACAGACAGAACAACTAGAGTCAGAACATGATAATCCTACCAGACCCTGATCACTCACCCTCCCCACACCATTAGTAACCCTGTCCCAAAACTAGACACACACCAGAAAAAAGAAGAATGGCTCAAAAAATCATTGACTTTGTATAAGGTTTGGATCCACCAATTAGATCTTCCTATCCATCTAGAATATATGAACAAAAAATTGGTGAATACCTCCATCCTTATGACTCCCAGGTAATTGCCAACTCCTGGCAAGCAATATCCCCAACTCCAAGCAGTCATATACAGAAAGGAGGTAAGATTATAATATCCACACTTACCATCCTTAAACATACCGAGAATAGTTCCTAAAGACCAAGAAATTATAGGGAAGACAAGAGAAAACAAATAAAAAACAGAATAACTAGAAGCAGTGAAGAAGAAAGTAAGCCAACCCTCACCACATCTCCCTCCCCTGCCCTTAGAATTCCTCCTATACTTCTTGATAAATTCAACCCAGCCAAGCCATAATCCCCAACTCATAAAAGAAATGACATAAACTACATTCTCTCTCAGAACCTTATTCCACTCATATATTTGATATGTAAGATAGCCAGTAAAAAGGAATTTCTTTTCATTGCAGCATTTGTGTAAACTTCCAATAAGCAACCTAATGAGAGACCCCAGAAAAATATAAGATAGATCAGTCTTCATCATATAGAGCTTTGATTTTTCTATTTAGAAGGATGCATCTTAAATCCCCAGACCTTACTATCACAAAGAGTATTAGGAGTTTCATATATGGTCAAACTCAGAAGCCTCATTCTGATAGTGTTTTTTATTTGAATGCACAGATCATTAACTTTCCTTTGCTTCTGTTGAAAAATTCTTAAATTTCTTTCTTGCCATATGAAGTAAATCATAGCAGCTAGCATGAGTCTTTTGCTGATACTTTGGAACTGTTTTGTGGTAGGTAAGGCCATTAACGTTTGACAGCAAACTTCTAAGCTTGGAGGAACTCCTTTTAATTTAGCTAACTCTTTCATCTTATCCCAAACTTCTTTAGAGAAAGGACATTCAAAAAACAGGTGAGAATGAGAATCTGGTTGAGTGTTGTAAAGACTACACATCATATTTTTAGAAGTATCCCATCTCATTAGTCTATCCTGAGTCAGCAGTCTCTTTTTAATAGCAAGCCAAAGAATGCAAGCATGCCTTGGAATATTTTGACTGAACCACACCAATTTAGCCCAACTCACAATAGGAATCTGCCTGCTAAGATCTTCATATACAGTCTTGGAGTTAAACCTCACCTTCTTTCCATCATTAGTTAACCAAGTAACTTCATCTGCTTTCAATGCATTGATAATAGGAGGAGGGAAGTCATATAAAACAGGATACTTTCTCTCCCATTCCTGTGGCCATAACCATCCACTAGCCCCCACAACATCTTTAACTTTACAATCTAAAGTAAGCCCCATATTATGAATCTCTCTTGGAGTTATCAATTCACTAAGAGGGCTAAGAGGGAGCCACTTATCATACCAAACCAAAGTAGAATTGCCATTACCAATATCTTTACAACAGTGGGATCTTATCAGTCTTTTGCATTGGAGGATATTTCTCTAACTCCAGCATGCTCCATCACTCTTATCAATTTCCCATATACTTCTCCCCTTAAGTCTGTATACTTCAATTCATCTGGCCCAAACATTATTTTGCCCATTTAGAATGTTCCATATAAGTTTGGCAATTAGGACTATGTTTCTAGTTTTTAAAGACTTTATTCCCAACCCTCCTTGTTTCTTAGAGAGGCGCACCTCTTGCCAAGCAACCCGAACTTTCCCTTTTATATTTTCTCCATGGGCCCATAAAAAACCATTCATCAAACTCTCTATGTTGTCAATAACATTAGCAGGCAATAAAAACACAGAAGCCCAGTACACTTACATAGAAGATAAGATAGACTTGATTAGCATTTTTAAAGGAAGAGGGAGGCCCAGCAAAAGACAAACTTTTATTCTTCTAATCATCAATCCTCTTTTTGAATTTATCAATAAGAATTTTGCAGTCTTTAGAATACAATCTCTTAGACAGAAGAGGGAGGCCCAAATATCTAACAGGAAGGGTACCTTCTTTAAAAGGAAGCAGCTGAAGGATGTTGCTTTTAATTCTAGGAGGGACATGACCAAAGTAGACAGTACTTTTACTCAGATTAGGCACTAAACCTGATGCTTCTGAAAATTCTTCTAGAGCCTCTTTAATCACATTAATGGAATAAGAATCAGCATGAGCAAATAAGAGGAGATCACCAGCAAAGCATAAATTTGTAATTTCTAACTTTCCACATTTCCAATGGTATTTGAATTGAGGGCTGCCTTTTATTTTCCTTTTGATCATCAAAGTTAAGACTTCCATAACCATGGTAAATAAGTATGGAGACATAGGATGCCCTTGTCTTAGCCCCTTCATACCTTTGAAGAAACCACAGCTAACTCCATTAACATTGATAGAATAGCAACCAGAAGTAACACATGTCATTATCCAGTGAATCATACAAGGATGGAAACCAAGTTGTTGCAGACAAAATTCCAAGAATTTGTGATTAACTGTGTCATAGGATTTTTGTAAGTCAATTTTCAGAGCAACTCTAGCCTCTCCCCTATTTCTGTGGTAATGCTTCATCAATTCTTGTGTCAGCAAAACATTATCAATAATTTGCCTCCTAGGGATGAAAGCAGACTGATTTTGACTAATAATCAGATCAAGAGCATTCTTTATTCTATTGCATATGACTTTAGAGATACATTAATATAGAACATTACAACAAGCAATAGGTCTATAATCAGCTACATTTCTTGGGATATCACATTTGGGAACTAAGGAAATCAGAGTAGCATTTATCTCTTTTAAAAGTTTACCATTGCTAAAGAATTCTTTAACAGCTAGACAAACCTCTTCTCCAATAACATCCCATGAACTCTTAAAGAATTTGGTAGAGTAACCATCTGGGCCTGGGGCTTTATCATCATCAATATCAAATATAGCCTCTTTAATTTCTTTACTAGATATAGGATGGATCATAGCTTCTGACACATTCAGAGGGAGTTTTTTAACAAATAGAGAATTAGGATCTTGAACAGCTTTAACATTGATAGACTTGCCCAGGAAATTGCTAAAATACTCAACAAAAGCTACTCCAACCCTGTCTCCTTCATAAAATTTATCCTCCATATCAAAAACTGAGTTAATTCTATTTCTGTTCTGCTTAGATTTAATAGTTTTGTGAAAGTATTGTGTGTTGTGATCACCAGCAGGAAGCTGTTCAATTTTAGCCATTTGTTTAAGATATCGTTCTTCATCTTCCACAGCACTCTTGACTGCATTAGCATATGCTATTTCTTCATCCTGGAGATCTTGATTAAAAGGATCTTTTTTAACTTCATTCTGTATGCTACATAACTCCCTTTTCAAACTTTTAACTTTCTCTTTAAGATTACGTTGATCCCTTCCCAGCTTCCTCAAATCTTTTTTCAAATCTTTTAGTTTGGTAGTAATAGAATACATGTGACATCCACGAATCTGCTTACTCCAAACTCTGCTTACAATGTTAATGAATTCAGGCTTCCTGGTGAGAAAATTCATGAATTTGAAAGGATATATCTTCCAAGCCTTCTTAGTAGGAACGGTAATGAATATGGGGGAATGATCTGAAGTATAAAAAGGCAGGAATTTAGTTTGCACAAAAGAATAAGAATCCATAAAGGCCATGTTGGCCATAGCTCTATCCAGCTTCTTTAACACTCCTTCCACTTTAACAGGAGACTTATTCCATGTAAATTTCATACCAGAGCTTGGTAAATCTTCAAGGCCACAGTCTTCACAACATTCTACAAGATCATTCATAGATGAGGAGGAATAAGAAGCACCTATGGAACATTCTAAAGGATGCAGAATAGTATTAAAATCTCCAACCACTATCCAAGGATCTTTATTGACAAACACTTTGAACTTTTTGAGAGATTCCCATAAAGGTTTCCTTCTAGGAGCTTTAACATTACCATATAAGAAAGAGCAATAAAACTGTTAGGAAGAACTCTTGATTTTGATAAAGCAATTGACAACTTGGTCTGACATATCTATCATCATACAATGGAATAAGTCTTCTGTGCAAACATGGCCTTTATGGATGATCTTGAATGATGTTGTGAAGACTATGGCCTTGAAGATTTACCAAGCTCTGGTATGAAATTTACATGGAATAAGTCTCCTGGTAAAGTGGAAGGAGTGTTAAAGAAGCTGGATGGAGCTATGGCCAACATGGCCTTTATAGATTCTTATTCTTCTGTGCAAACTAAATTCCTGCCATTTTGTACTTCAGATCATTCCCCCATATTCATTACCATTCCTACTAAGAGGATTGGAAGATATATCCTTTCAAATTCATGAATTTTCTCACCAGGAAGCCTAAATTCATTAACATTGTAAGCAGAGTTAGGAGTAAGCAGATTCGTGGATGTCACATGTATTCTATTACTACCAAACTAAAAGATTTGAAAAAAGATTTGAGGAAGCTGGGAAGGGATCAAGGTAATCTTAAAGGGAAAGTTTCTGATGTTTTAAGAGGGAGTTATGTAGCATACAGAATGAAGTTGAAAAAGATCCTTTTAATCAAGATCTCTGGGATGAAGAAATAGCATATGCTAATGCAGTCAAGAGTGTTGTGGAAGATGAAGAACGATATCTTAAACAAATGGCTAAAATTGAACGGCTTGCTGCTGGTGATCACAACACAAAATACTTTCATAAAACTATTAAATCTAAGCAGAACAGAAATAGAATTAACTCAGTTTGTGATATGGAGGATAAATTTTATGAAGGAGACAGGGTTGGAGTAGCTTTTGTTAAGCATTTTAGCAATTTCCCGGGCAAGTCTTAGGGTTTAGGGTTTAGGGTTTAGGGTTTAGGGTTTAGGGTTTAGGGTTTAGGGTTTAGGGTTTAGGGTTTAGGGTTTAGGGTTTAGGGTTTAGGGTTTGGGGTTTAGGGTTTAGGGTTTAGGGTTTGGGGTTTAGGTTTTAGGGTTTAGGGTTTAGGGTTTAGGGTTTAGGGTTTAGGGTTTAGGGTTTAGGGTTTTTTTTTTTAAAAAAGGCAGTGCCCTGACAAACATTTATTAAAAAGAATAAAGAATTACAAACAAAGGCAGTTGATGGACCGGGACATAGACCCATAGCCCAACAACCCCAATGAAACAAAACTCATGGGAACAACAAAATAAGACATAAAGCCCACCCATGAGGAAAGAACAACAACTAGGGACAAAGAAAAACTCCATGCCCAATATCCAAAACAGAAATCCCTAAATAACCCACAAATAGCAACATGAAATACTGATCCAACCAAAAACACAATAAAAACTGGCCCAAATATACTGCAGACCAGCTTTAGCATAGCCCAAAAAGATACATAAATCTTTAACATCCAGCAGCCCAAAATGAATAACCCAAGACAATCGAAGCACACCAACAACCAGCAGCCTAATGATCATCCAAAATGAGGCCCAGCAGATGTGCAACCACTCCAAAGCCCAATGAAAAAACACCCACCAAACCATCCTATATCTCACAATGCAATAGCCACCTAGAAGCATCCAATTCAAAGCCCAAACAGCCCACCATGATAAAAACATTGCACTCAAAAGCCCAACAACCTCAAAAACACTTCAGAATAGAAGGCCCACAAAATTCAGAGCCCAAAATGCTTTAAATCAGCATTTGTGAATCAACTCTTTTAAAAGCTGATAACCTTTGCTCTTCAGTTGTTCCGAGAAACAGCTGATGTGCATCAGCATTTTAATCAGTAGATGAAAATAGCAATTGTGCATCAGTAGCTTAAAATGCTGAAAAAACAACTGATCATCAGATGTTTTGAAAACAGCTGATGTGCATCAGCAGTTCTATATCAGTAGTTGAAAACAGCAATTGTAAATCAGTAATTTTAAATAGCTGAAAGCAGTTGTTCATCAGTTGTTCTGAGATTAGCTGTTGTGAATCAATAAAGAGCTGCTGCATTAAATACCACCATATCAACTAGAATTAAAATCACCCTATAACCACAGATCCATCATATCCAAACACCCCACCACCCCTCTTACCAATTGAACACCAATCAGCAATAACCAAGCAATAAGAAGACCTTTGCACCACCAATAATTCTTTTCCCAAAAATAAAAAGAATAAAGGCAATAGCAAATGATCATCCACTTCATAACCACCCTTGTAAAACAAGAATTCCACCAAATAAAATCACCACCACAACATAGATCAACAAATGAAACATCATTCCATCCCATTTCTACTCTGGAAGCAAAAATCCTTCTCAACCCTATATCCTCATAAATCAGACTATGCCAAATCTCCAGCAGCTTATACCAACTATCAACATAGCTACCCAAACACTTACTAATAAAACAATTCCATAACCCCCTAATCTCATAATGCCATATCTCACACCTGCTACAATAGATCACACCCTCCCCTTCCCAATCAAACAACTTCCTAGCCTCCCCTCCCCAACCCAATTGAGATCTTAACATCCCACCTACCTCACCATGTCTATACAACCAGCCATTTAATCCAATTGTACAGCAGCACCCCATCACACCTTTGCTTTCAACCATAACTACCTCCCCATTCCTGTCATACAAACTCCACCTTCCCCCTATCCAACCCATTTGAGAACCCAAAAACCCACCTACCTCACCAAAACTATATATCTCACCATATTTACTGTGAGTGCATAGAATGACTTGTGTACCAACCCTAAATGTCCCCCCATGCCCACGGAAACACTCAAGACACTCACCATCCCAATTCACACCCAGCCCCTCTCCACACAAAAAGATATAATACCAAAATAAGCAATATGACAAGGGAATTTCATCAAGACCATTCTGAAGTGTAGTCTATTTAAGGTGCTTAATCACACAAACAAAAACATCAATAAACCAGCATTCACCATCATCAAAAGCCTCCATCATACTACTACCACCAGAAAAACCCAGGAAACTTATAAAACACATCATCCTTTAACTTCAGAGCTCTTTTTAGGCTTCAAATACAACTGAAAGCCCCAAAATCTAGCAGCAGAAATAGAATCCTTTGTAGAATATATCTTTAAACTCATCAATCTCATTCTGACAGTCTTAGTGATTAAAGAGCATACATCATCAATAGATCTATTTCTTTTTTGGAAAATCCTCAAATTTCTTTCTTGCCATAAATAATAAACAATAGAAGCAATCACCAGCCTTTGAACAATGCTTTTAAATTTCTTGTTAACCACTCCTACACTCAAATAGTCCATGCACTGAAGAAGATCAGCAGGGGCACTACCAAGATATGCTCTATCCTTCAACTGCTCCCAAACCTTTTTACAAAAATCACACTCAAAAAACAAATGGCTATGGCTGTCTGGCTTCTCATTACAAAACCCACATCTTCTAAATTGTTACCCATCCCATTTATTAATCCTGTCTTGAGTTAAAAGTCTTTCTTTACATGCCAACCACAACACAAAAGCATGTCTTGGAATACTCTGGCTATACCAAACAATTCTAGCCCATTAAACCACTGAACCATATTGAGCCATATCATTATAAGTATCTTTGACTGAAAAATTCACTATCTTCCCTTCTCGAGTCTTCCACATCACTCTATCTTTTTTATTGTTCCTAAGACTTGGAGGATCATATTGGAATAACATTGGGAATTTGACTCTCCATTCTTCAGGCCATTTCCATTGTCCATTGTTAATCACCTCATTAATTTTACTATCCATAGCCAAATTCTGTCTAAAAATCTCTCTTCTTGACACAATTTTGCATAGTGGACTATTCTGGTGCCACATATCAAACCATGTAGATGTACTAGTCCCATCCCCAATTTGAGATATACAGTGCTTCCATACTTCCCCTCTACACTTCATAATGTTCCTCCAACTCCAGTACATCCCATCTTTTACATTTATATCCCAAAAACTTCTGCCTTTCAACCTATATGTACCAATCCACTTAGTCCATATAGTATCTTTACCAGATATTAGATGCCAAATGTGTTTGGAAACCAAAGCAAAATTCCTCACTCTTAATGACTTTATTCCCAACCCACCTTGTTCTTTTGGTAAACAAACTTCTTGCCACTTCACTCTAACTTTACCTCTGCAATTATCCCCTTGAGCCCATAAGAATCTATTCAGAATTCTTTCAATGTCTTCAATCACATTAACAAGCAACAAAAACATTGAAGCCCAATAAATTTGCATGGAAGAGAGCACTGATCTTATTAATTGAACTCTACCAGCAAAAGAAAGAGCTTTGTTCTTCCAATCATTAACTCTTTTTTTAAATTTTTCAATAAGGATGTTACAATCCTTAGAATACAATCTTTTGGAAAGCAATGGAACTCCTAAATATCTAACAGGAAGTTTGCCAACCTTAAATGGGAGAATTCTCATAATTCTTTGTTGAGCACCATGCTGGATATTACCAAAGTACATTGTACTTTTGCTCAGATTAGGGATAAGACCAGACACTGCTCCAAATTCCTCCAAACAATTCTTTATCAATCTAACTGAAGTATCATCAGCCTTTGCAAAAACCAAAAGGTCATCAACAAAACACAAGTTGACAATCCCCATTTTTTCACATTTCCAATGGTAACAAAAACCCTCTTGCTCCTTAATTTGCCTTTGAATTATAAGAGAGAGTACTTCCATCACTAAGGTAAAAAGATAAGGGACAGTGGGTCACCCTGTCTTAAACCTCTCTTCCCTTGAAAGAAACCATTTTGTTCACCATTAACATTAACAGAAAAGCATGTTGTGGTAACACAAGTCATTATCCAATCCACCATACAAGGATGAAAACCAAATTTGATCAGACAGTACTTTAAGAAACTGTGATCTACAGTATCATAAGCTTTCTGTAAATCAATCTTCAATGCAAGTTTTGGGGGCCCTCTATTTCTATAGTAATGTTCATGAGCTCTTGAGCCAGCAATACATTGTCACCAATCTGTCTCTCAGGAACAAATGCAGATTGATTTTGTCCAACAATACTATCCAAACACCCTTTTATTCTGTTGCAAATAATCTTAGAAAGGCACTTATACAGCACATTACAACATGCAATGGGCCTATATTCAGCAACTGATCTGGCCCCATTACATTTAGGAATCAGAGATATGCTAGTGGCATTTATTTCCTTCAACAATTTACCATTAATGAAGAATTCCTGGACTGTTTCAGTAACATCCTTGCCAATAATATGCCAAGAGGCTTTAAAGAATTTTGAAGTGAATCCATCAGGTCCAGGGGCCTTATCATCTTCAATATCAAACATGGCAGCTTTAACTTCTTCACCACTGACATCTCTAATCATCTCTTCAGCCATTTGAGTAGATATTTTCCTGGTAAATAAATTCTCAGGCTTAACAACCTGCTCCACCTTGACCTCTTTACCAAGGAACTATTGGAAATGTTGCACAAAAGCAAATCCCACATCACTCCCATCATAGTATTTACCATCACTTCCAACCACAGAGATTATCCTACTCCTCTGCTGCTTACTATTGACAACTTTGTGAAAATAACTCGTATTTTGATCCCCAGCTGCAAGCCATTCAATTTTAGATTTCTGCCTCAAATCTAATTCTTCATCTTCAATAGCCTCTTTTAAAGCTTTCATACATCCAATTTCTTTATCTCTTATCCCCTTATCTGAGGGGTTCCTATCAACCTCACATTGGACCTCAGATAATTCCCTTTCCAGCCTTTAACTCTGCAGTGCAGATCCCCCATACTCCTAACCAGGTTCCTCATAGGAGCTTTCAAACTTTTTAGTCTAGTAACCACTCCAAACATTTTACATCCACTTATCTTTGACTTCCAAGCTTGCTCAACACATTCCAAAAACTGCTCTTTTCTGGTTACAAAATTCTGGAATTTAAAAGGCCTAGGCTTCCACTTTTCCTTATAAGGAAAATTAATAACCACAGGAGTATGATCAGATGAATGAAATGGGAGAAATCTGGTATTAACATTTTGGTACTTGTTTAAGAATAAATTATTCCCCATAACCCTGTCAAGTTTTTTAAGAAGACTATCCACCTTCCCAGGAGCTTTATTCCATGTGTATTTCAGACCAGAATGCACTGTCTTCCACACCAATCTCATTGCAACAATTTCTAAAATCTTCCATAGAAGCAGTTATACCTGATGTTCCCATAGAAGTCTCATCATGATGTAATATAACATTAAAATCACCAGCAATTATCCATGGTTCCCCATTTGCAATGCCATTAAACTTGACCAATTCCTGCCAAAGTTGTCTTCTACTAATGCCCCTGACTTGTCCATAAACAAATGAGCACAAAAAATTGCATCTCCCATCTCTTGACTTTATAGAACAATGGATGACCTGATCAGTCATACTTATAATCATCAAATCAACCATAGCTGGGTTCCAACCGATAATAATTCTGACCCAATTAGAGCAATACACTTTATTAGAGAAGTACTCCCAAGATTTGAACACCCTATTACACACCTTCTAAAGATTATCAGCTTTCACATGGGATTCCAAAATACATCCAACACTGCAGTTGTTTTCTATCATTAAATATGTTTAGCACCATTTATAACTTTTAAGGGAGTCAGATACATTTGATTCCACATGCATCTTACTAGATGAAGGTTTAGCATTTCTTCCCTTATTATTCAACCCTTTACTCATAAATTTAGCTGTCTCATCTGTTACAGATTCCACTTTACTATCCTCCTCCATTTCTTCTTCAGTTTCTATCAAATTCCTCAACCCATCATAAAAATCATACATACAACATAGCTGGGAGTAATATCTTCTTTGATTAGGCACCCATTTAGCTAACATGAATATATCTGGTATTCTTCTTTCTTTAAAACTAACATCCACCTCCTCTTGCTGCTTACATGTAATTGGTATTCCATTGATGACAACTTTCTTTTGTTTTTGCTCACCCTCATGACCATCTCCATCTCCATTGGTATTGGTATTCCCTGCTTTATTGTATCTTCCCTATCATTCCCTGAACTGACATGAGTTAACTCTTCCAGAATATCAAAACCATTTCTAACCTCCAATTCATCTTCATTTTGCTTTTGTTGAGTGTCTTTCTTTATTCCTTCCCCCTTTACTCTATATTCCTGAACAATATTTTTGCCTTTCTTGTCTTTTCCTTTGCTTGAATAATACCCATCACCAAAAGCAGCAGCTATATTAACTTCCCTTCTTTGATCCCCATTTTTGACATTATTAAAATTGCCCCTTCTACTATTCCCATTGCTACCTTCATTTTGATTAAAAGTTCCCTTCATGTTCCCTTGCATCCCTTGGTTATTTTGAGTATGCCTTATCTTCCCATTCCCTTGCTGATTCATAATTCTGTTGTTATTCTTTTGATACCCACTCTTTTTACCAACCATTTAATACCCCTCATGATCAACAATCCCTCATTTGTTATTATTACTTTCATCTAATTTCTTGCTTTCTTCCCTTTCATATCTCTTTGCTTTGCTTCTTCTACAGACAGAGGTCTAACAAGACAGTCTTGATAGGTATGTCCAAAAACTTTACAATACTGACAACATTTGGGCATAGCCTGATATTCAACTTTGATTAAAGCTTCTTTCCCTGAGTAACAACTCCCAATAGGATAAACAGTTTTAACTACCTCTATTAATTTCTCCTTGACTTCCATTTCAACCAATATTCTAGCAAAACTACCAGCCTCATTATGATTGACACACCTCATTTTTGTTGCCTTATCAAACAGCAAAGGATTGCCCACACAGCTAGCAATGCTACATAAGCAATCAACATTCCATAACTCCAATGGAATATTTTTTCAAAATAATCCAAACAGGCACTGTTTTTGGTTCTATCTTTTCAAGGCAAATAGCTGGTTCCCACTGTTTTAAGCATAATGGGACATTATTCATACTCCATGGGCCCAATATCATAACTTCTTTTAGACCCTCCTCAGATTTAAATTTGAAGTAGTATATACCACTTCCATTGGCAGAAATATCAATGACACCATATTGTTTCCACATCTTATAAAGGTTATATCTTACAAAAGCCAAACTCATATCTTCCCCTACAAAATACCCATATAACATGTTATTGAATCTTTTCTTTGCTACCTCCAAATATTTGGGATCTACCACTGCAACAGCTTCTCCATTAGCTAAAATTGTTGGATGGGTGTACTTGATTGAATCAACTCCATCATCTAAGTTTTGACCTTCAAGAGCTGACATATAAGACACCCTTTTCTTTTGAATTAACTTCTCCTGTTCTGCTACTCCCTCTTTACTACCCCCTGCTTTAAAAATCATCACATCATCATCTAATTTCCCTTCTTCCTTTTTCAAAGCAGCTTTCATCTTAATCTTCATCTCTCTCTCTTTTTCCTTCAGTCTTTGCTTTTTATCAACTAGAATATTTAATATATCCTTCACAATTCTCTTCACATACACTCTTCTTTTTATGAATTGAGACAAACTTAAACCTCCATTAGTTTCCATATTTCTGATACTATCATCATTCATGCAACTCATTTCCTCCCCACTAGAGTTCATCTTCTTAACCTCCAAGATTTTACTAACAATTCTAGGAGAGCATAAGCTTTCCTCATCATCAAGAGTTTTCCCCATATTAAAATTAACAGTCATTAGCCCCTTCTTAAAAACTTTCTGATTATCCCCACTTTCATTTTTCCCACTGTTTTTATCATCATAATTGCCTTTCTCCCCTTGCTTTTTAGAAATCTTGAGCATCCTTCTAGTACTAGCACCACCTTCCTGCCTTTGCTTACCAATTACCTCCTCTCCCTCTATACCCAACCTATATCTCATTCTTTTTCCTTCTGAAAGCTGTCTATCAGCCAAAATATGCCCCAAAAATTTCTCCCCCATAAATTTTCTCAAAATCAAACTATCCCCATTAGAACAATCCATAGTATCTCCCACTATCAATTTATCATATAACACTTTCCTTTTCAACAGCATCTTATTATTTCTTCCAACTAAATGAAAATAGAAATTAATACTTCCACCTTCTCCATTATTAACCAGCTGATTAGTCATCTGCATTATAATGGCCATATCATACTCAAACACCTCTTCTACTTCATTTTCCTTACAGCTCATAAACATAGAACTATAAAATTCATGAAATTCATTAAACTCTTCCTTAGATCCAAATAAAACCATGGTATCTCCCCACATTTATCATTACAGCCCTTTTCACTGGTAATCCAGTTTGTTTCCCTGTCTCTTAACCCACCTAAACTCCCCTCGTCCACCTTTTCACCAGTACTACCCAGTAGCTTACCATATTTAGCTTCAAAATCAGGATTCCCTTTATAATATGCAATAAAATTCCTCATGATTTCATTAAATTGTTCATCAGAGCTCATATTGTTAACAAAGGGTTTAGGGTTTAGGGTTTGGGTTTCGGGGTTCGGGGTCGGGGCTCGGGGCTCGGGGCTCGGGGCTCGGGGCTCGGGGCTCGGGGCTCGGGGCTCGGGGCTCGGGGCTCGGGGCTCGGGGCTCGGGGCTCGGGGCTCGGGGCTCGGGGCTCGGGGCTCGGGGCTCGGGGCTCGGGGCTCGGGGCTCGGGGCTCGGGGCTCGGGGCTCGGGGCTCGGGGCTCGGGGCTCGGGGCTCGGGGCTCGGGGCTCGGGGCTCGGGGCTCGGGGCTCGGGGCTCGGGGCTCGGGGCTCGGGGCTCGGGGCTCGGGGCTCGGGGCTCGGGGCTCGGGGCTCGGGGCTCGGGGCTCGGGGCTCGGGGCTCGGGGCTCGGGGCTCGGGGCTCGGGGCTCGGGGCTCGGGGCTCGGGGCTCGGGGCTCGGGGCTCGGGGTTCGGGGTTTAGGTTTTTTTTTTTTTGGAAAAGGGCATAACCCTGGCAAACATTTATTCAAAAGAAGAAAAACTTACAAACAAAGGCAATTAACAATCTTAGCAATTTGTCTAAGATTATTAATCCCCAAGCAAGCAAGCAGAGAGGGCTGCAAGGCCATATAACCAAAAATGCAGACCTCCAACAAACATAGAATAACTCCTAAAGGACAAACATCATTGAGAGAGAAGAAGTCAAGACAAAAGAGAATAGAAAAAGCTAGAAGCAAAGTTAAGAATAACTACCATCAAAGTTCCTGCACTTCCTCCCCAACCCATTTTAGTATCTTCTCTTTTTTCCTGTGTAATAGACTCAATCAAGTGGACAAAGGCAGCAAAAATATATAGGACACAGCTAAGGGTTTGGGTCCACCAATAGGCTATGCCTAACTTGCTACAAATTATTATTGAAAAATTGGTGGACACCTCCAACCTTAAGTCTCCCTGGATGTTGCCAACTCCTGGCCTTGCCAACCACCTAATTCCCAACCAGGTAAATAGAGAGGTTTGCAGAGGCAAATTTCCAAATCTGCTACCCTCCAACAAAACCAGAGTATATCCTAAAGTCCAATCAATAATGAGAATAGAGGAGATAACACAACTGAAAAAAGAAGTTCTAGAAGCAGAAATAGGATAATCTACCATTAAGCTTCTTGCACTCCCTTCCCATCCCACATTATAATTTTCCCCAGCTCCCCAAGTGACCAACACAATCCAATGAACATATGCAGCAAAGATATATAGAATGTAAACAGGAATTTGGGTTTGGGTCCACCAATTGGCTCTACTTAAACCACTAAGAAACTGAATTAAGAAATTGGTGAATACCTCCTTCCTTATGTCTCCCTGGTTAATGCCAATCCCTGGCCTCATCTCACACCTAGATCCCCAACACTTATACGGAGAGATATGCAGGGGCAAGCTGCCAAACCTGTGAATCTCAAACATACCAAGACTTTTTCCTAAAGACCAATCAAAATAGAGAGAGGAGTAAAAATGAGTGATAAAACAAGAAGAACTAGAAGCAGCAATAAGAGTAATGTCCATCCATCTTCCTCCCCATCCTCCCTAACCCATAACTCCCAAAACCCAGAAGTCAAATTGGTACTAAACCAACCACCCCATATTCCCACATAACCCATAAAGATGTCACAAACCCAACCCATAAATTTCCTCATATCCCACTCATAAAAACCATGACCAAAAATATATGTCATAAGGTACTTCATGTCAATATACCCTATGCAAAAACTTCCAAATAGCAGCCTTTGAAGAACCATCCACCAATTTAACAGCACCATAAAGCCCCTTATCATGGCAGGTTCCTTTTCCTCCTATCTGGGTGCAATGCAAAGCCCCATACCTTACTATCCTCAGTAGTGTTTGGGGTTTCATAAATAGTCAACCCCAACAATCTCAACCTGATCACAGTTTTTATTTGGCTACATATCTCCTCAACACTTCTTTGTCTTTGTTGAAACAGTCTCAGGTTTCTTTCTTGCCACACAAAATATACCATAGCTGCCAACATCAATCTTTGTATAATACTAGCAAAATATTTGTTGATAGGCTTAGAACCAAGCCACTGAATACAAGTACTTAGATCAGGAAGAATATTTCCCATCTTAGCAAGGCTTCTCAATTCCATCCATATCTTCTTAGAAAACTCACAATTAAAGAATAAATGTTCATGAGAATCAGCTTGAGTATTGCAAAGACCACATAACAGTTGCCTTGAGTTGTCCCATCTTAGAAGTCTATCTTGAGTTAATAATCTTTGTTTAATAGCCAGCCACAAAATGAAGGAATGCCTTGGGATACTTTGACTAAACCAGACCAATTTTGACCAGGTAAGATCAGGCTGCTGCATACTAAGATCCCAATAAGCTGCCTTAGTTGAAAAAACAATATGTTTCCCATCTTTAGATTTCTAAACATACTTATCAGGTTCTTCAGTACTCAGCACAGGAGGTCCATAGTATAATAGGCTTTCTGAAGATCAATTTTAATGGCAACCTTTGCAGCCCCTCTGCTTCTATGATAATGTTTCATGAGCTCTTGAGTAAGGAGGACATTATCAATGATCTGTCTACCAGGGATGAAAGCAGACTGATTTTGACTAACAATACAATCAAGGGCCTCTTTTATTCTATTACAAATCACTTTGGTAATACATTTATATAGAACATTGCAACATGCTATAGGCCTGTAATCTGTAACTCTGCTAGGGTTCTCACATTTAGGCACCAAAGAAACTAAGGTAGCATTAATTTCTTTTAGAAGCTTACCATTAGCAAAGAACTCTTTAACAGCAAGGCAAACCTCATTCCCTATAACAGACCAAGAAGCTTTGAAAAATTTAGCTGTATACCCATCAGGACCCGGAGCTTTATCATCATCTATATCAAACATAGCAGCCCTAACTTCCTCATTCAGCACAGGACTCACCATCTTATCAGCCACCTCCCTTGGTAATGTCCTTACAAATAAAGAATTAGGATTCTGCACAGCTTTCATAGGCAACATCTTTCCCAAAAAATTACTAAAATGATTCACAAAAGCAGTACCAACATCCTCTCCTTCATAGAACTTATCTTCTATATCACACACAGATGTGATTCTATTTCTGTTCTGCCTTCCTTTGACCACCTTGTGAAAATACTTGGTATTTTGATCCCCTGCAGAAAGCCATTCAACTTTTGCCAGCTGCTTCATATATAATTCTTCATCTTCAACAGCATCTTTTACAGCTTTGACATACACTAGTTCCTCATCTCTTAAGTCTTGATTGTGAGCGTTCTTCTCTATTTCCATTTGTATAGCTTCCAATTCAGTCTTAAGTTTCTTAACTTTAGCCTTCAAATCCCCTTGGTCTTTTCCTAACTTTCTTAAATGCTTCTTCAACTCTTTAAGTTTAGATGTGATAAAGAACATATGACAACCCTTAATTTGCTTTCCCCAGACATTGTTTACTATTTGCAGAAATTCAGGCTTTTTAGTGAGAAAGTTCATAAACCTGAAAGAATGCAACTTCCAAACCTTCTTGATGTTGAAAGAGATTGTAATTGGAGAGTGATCCGACGTAGAAAAAGGAAGAAACTTTGTTTGCACCGAAGTATAATTATTCATAAAAGCCAAGTTAGCCATAGCCCTGTCAAGTTTTTTCAGCAGACCATCAATAATTCCCGGATTCTTGTTCCATGTAAATTTCATACCAGAACTAGGCATATCCTCCAATCCACAAATTTCACAACACTCCATTAGATCTGTCATTGAGGAAGTGAGCTGAGAAGAACTTGTAGAAATTTCAGAAGGGCTCAAAGTGGTGTTATAATCACCAACTACCAACCAAGGATCTTTGTTCACAAAAGCACTGAATTTTTTGAGGTCATTCCAAAGAGATTTTCTTCTAGGAGCTTTAACATGGCCATAAACAAATGAGCGGTAGAATTGATGGGGGGTACCTTTTATATTAAGAAAACAGTTTATAACTTGATCTGTCATATCCACCACCATTAGCTCAACACTGTTAGGGTTCCAACCAATTATAATTCTAGTCCAATTATTGCAGTGTTGCTTATTGGACACCCATTCCCAATTCCTAAAAATCTTGTGACAAATTTTAGACACATTAGGCTTTTTGACATGAGATTCCAATATACAGCAAATACCAATACCATTATCATTTATCAATTCCTTGACCTGATTTTGATGATCTCTATTCATAAGACCTGTAACATTCCAAGTAAGTATATTAGACATTATTAACTAGATTTGAAGAGACAGTAGTACCCCATACCTGAGTACCCTGTGTGTTTCCCTCACTATCCATCATCATGTCTATCTGCTCTGCAGTATCAACTTTCATTCCTTGAGCAGCATCACCACAATCAGACTCCACCTCAAAATCCTCAGAGATGTTCTCATAATCATCAATAATTTTGCATCCAGGGAGAAAATGCGTTAGAGAACAAAGGTGAGCATAAAACCTTCTTTGGGCATCTGACCACTTAGCAATTTCTTCCAAAGTAGGAACAGATTTCATTTCAACAAGCACATAAATCTCATTCTCCTGATCTTCTGTTAAGTTTTGTTTTTTATTAAACAACACATTTAATATTTTCTTAACATTTGAACCATTTCTTTCAGTGTCTACATCAATGTGAAAGTCTAGAAGGGGTTCAGGGCAAGAGTGATCAGACTGGCAATCTCCATTTTTGTTAGTGTGAACAGCTGTAGAAGTAGATTTTATATTTGGGTTGTAGGGTGGGTTAAATGTTTCTGGATTGGGAGATGTGATATTTTTATGTTTTTGGGTGGGCTGGACTGGCTTAGTAGATTTACTGGGCATGTTCTCACTCACTAATGTAGGAGGTTTATTATCATTTAAAGAATTCCTTTTGGATTTGGGATGCAAGGGGGTTTTTTTTTAAGGTGATCCAGAAATACTAACCTCAACATGCTTGCCTGCATTCTTTCCTTCATTCTGTCTTGAATACTGTTGTTGATACTCCTCAGCCATAACCTCATCTTGTAAATCAGACAAAACTTCAAAACTGTTACCTGAAACATGAGAGGTATTCACATTAATTGCAGAAGGTTTTTGCCAATACTCTTGCCTTGAACCTTTCTTTGTCTGTTGTTGTTTCCTTCCCTCAGTTGCATGAGATTTAATTGTAGCAACATGATCCCCATTTTTCACACATTTATTCATATCCTCCCCTTTAATTTCAGTGGTGTTAACAACTTTATTGAGACTCTCATCATTCCTGCTTCCATTCATTTTGTTTTGACCTTGATTCTTCTGAGGAGAACTATAAGACTTTGCTTCTTTTTGTTGTTTAAGAGGCTTATTATTCCTGCCAATCTGTTGAAAACCATCATCTATACATTTTCCCTTATTATTGTTGCCCCCTATCTTATCTTCTTGGATAATAGGTTTCATTGCTCTAAGAACTTTTTCATTGTCTGTCAATGGTCTAACTTTACATTTAGCAAAACTATGTCCAAAAACCAAACAATGGGTACATTTTGGAGGATGCTTTTGATATTCTACTCTGATTTCCACACTTTATCCAGCATCACCTCCCTCAGAAGGATACAAAGCTCTAATCTTGTCTGGGAAATTATCCTTAGCATGAATTTCAATTAAAACTCTAGCAAACCCTACAGAGCCAGTTCTCTTGACACATTTTTTAGCTGTAATGCCATCAAATACTAAAGGTTTTCCCACACAACTAACAATTTGGCATATACATTTCGTGTTCCAAAGTTCCATAGGAAGCTGTTTTAAAATAAGCCAAACAGGTATAGACTCTGGTTCAGTTTTTATAAGATTCATTCCCACCTGCCATTGTTTCAAACATAAAGGAACCCCATCAACAGCCCAAGGTCCTGATTTCAAGACTTCATTAACATCCTTTTCTTCTTTAAACTTGAAGAAGAAGACCCCTGAACCATTGGATGATATATCATCAATTCCAAATTGCTTTCACATTCTATATAAATTGTACCTCACAAATTTTAAGTTCATCTCAGCACCCACAAAGTACCCATATAGTTGAGACTTAAACTCCATAGTAGCTTTTTCAATGAAGCAGGGCTGAATCAAAGCCACCTTCTCACCATTCTCAAGAATAGTAGAAGGGCAAAACTCCACAGGTTCTGACATTTTAATTGGATCTTTCTTTCTAGCTCCATTAACAGCTGAAGCATAAGATTTCTTGGGCTGATTCTGAACATTCTCTTGCAATTGTTCATTCATTTGAATGTCTACCTTTACACCATCTCCATTAGTAGTGAAACTCATATTCTTTATAGCTGGCAGGGAACCCCAATTCTTTTGAGTAGAAGAGAATAAGGTGGCTGGTCTGGTTATGTTCTTTATCTTACTTATCTCTTCTTTCTTTGCTCTAGAAACTCTCCTAGAAACATCCTTCATGGTATTACCAACACTCTTCTTCATATCCTCTAGTGTACTAGCTGGTGTAGCATACTCCAAGTCACTCACCACACCAGGATGAAACCCAGTAGTAAGAACAGGAATTGTGCTATTCTTGTCAATCGCAGCAAAAGCATTGGAATATCTTCTAGATTGGTCCACAGTTTCATATGAATAGAAATGTTTTTTCTTTTTGCCAATACCAACTTCAATGTTGCTTTTTATATCCTGTTCACCATCAAATTCAATTTTGTCCCTACTAAGATCACATAAGTTGACTCTCTTACAAGCATTATTGTTAATCCTATCATTCAATCCCGGCCCCTCATTTTTCATATCCTCTCCCATGTGAGCTTCATTAGTATCCTTATTAGTAGTAGAAGATAAGCTAGATTTCAAGAGGTTACCGTACTTAGCTTTGAATGTAGAATCCAGAATATACATGCCAAAGAAAGATTTCATCATCAATAAGAATTATTGATCTAAACAAGAGCCTTCAACATACGCCAATACAGTAGCCTCAATAGTCTCTGAATCTTCAAATTTAACAATTGTGCATTTAGAAATAGACTCTTTCACCATCTTTGTAATAGCTTCTATCATAGAATCAGTTTGCACATCTTGTTTACTTGCATTGTACTCCATTTCAGGCATTATCGTTTTCAGAGGTGTCACATGAAGAACATTAGAAGGATACAAACCCTAAACCCTAGAATATCGTTTTAGGGTTTAGGGTTTAGGGTTTAGGGTTTAGGGTTTAGGGTTTAGGGTTTAGGGTTTAGGGTTTAGGGTTTAGGGTTTAGGGTTTAGGGTTTAGGGTTTAGGGTTTAGGGTTTAGGGTTTAGGGTTTAGGGTTTAGGGTTTAGGATTTAGGGTTTAGGGTTTAAGGTTTAGGGTTTAGGGTTTTTTTTTTTTGGAAAAGGGCAGTGCCCTGGCAAACTTTTATTAAGAACAAAAAGAATTACAGAAAAAGGCAACTAGCTTCATGAGTATAAAAACTCATGAAAAAAACTAGCCCCATTGAAAGAAAGCCATAATAATAGCTATCAGGCCCAATACAAATAAAATTAAGGAAGCCTACACATTTTCTAGCCCATAGAAACCCCAAGAAAAAACACCAAAAGTGTCCAAAGTTTAAACGGGCTTTACTAATGGCCCAAACACATTTATACAACAATCCAAAGAAACTAAGATAAAATTCCAAGCCCATATTCCATGAAGAGTCATTGTGATGCAGCCTCCACAAAATATAACGTATCCATAAATTTTTCCAAATGCTCATCCTGTGATTAGCAAACCAGGCCCCTTGTTGGGTCCAGCCCAATAAGCTCTCCATAATATCCCAGTTCAGACACAAATCCCAGCAGCCCGCCAAACCAATCATTTTTTCATCATTATAAGACATAGCCCATTTACTGAAAGGTATGGATCTTGACATATAATATTCCTGGCCCATTTGAATACACAAGTTGTTATTAGCCCAATCCTCAATCTCATATATATATCGAAGAACTCGGGCCTTGGCTACAATCTCAGCCCACCAAATTCTCATAAAACCAATATTTCGCCCCGTTATATATCTCCCAACTACTTTTATCCGCCAAGTTCTGTAAAAATCATAACGGTTCTTATTCCTTCGCCAAGTTGTTTCCATTCTTTGAACATCTTTGAGAGTTTGCCTTTCCAAATCATCCTGCTTCCTCTCATTAAAAATAGTCATATGGATCAGGTAAGTCTTGGTCCCAATAAGCATCATATTAACCCACAGCCAGTTCAATTCAAGTATAATCATCCATTCCCACCGGCTCCAGTTAAAAATCTTCCAACCCCAAGAAAGATTCCTCCCAACATCCCCAAGTAAGGAAGACTCAAATAAAATGTAGCTGAGAAAGGCTAACACACTATAGAAAAACTTAGGGTTTCTTAACCATGATTTGTGCAAAAAAATAAAAACAAAGTGTTTAGGGAGATAATGTGAATTGACAATCATGGTTAAGTCCTTCCTTATATCTCCCAGGTAATTGCTAATCTCCAGCATACAACTCTCACCTAATCTCCCAATATAGCTGGTGACCACAAGAATGTTAGTTAAAAATGAACTAGCAAACTTGTGTAAAAACTCAATAAAAGAAAAGTACAACAAAAGCATGTCCTTTGAGGGATACCCATACTGATAGTGGATACCCTAAATCCACACAAACTAATGGACATAAACCTTGAACAAAAAATGAGGTTTCTAACCAACAGTCTTCCTCTCCACCCTCCCCAATCCAAAAATTCCCCACCATATTGAATAATGAAAGAAAGTAAAGGCTCAACATAGTGTGTGACAGTCAAGTAGGTTTGATTCCCCCAATTAGCTATGCCTATCAAACTATGAAATGTAGTCAAAAAATTTGAGGGAATCTCCAGCCTTATATCTCCCAAGGTTATGCCAACTCCTGGCTTTCTCACTTTACTATTACCACCCAAATGCTGCAGAGAAATTGATAAGGGCAATATGCCAGCACTATCAATCTCAAACATTCCCAGAATTTTCCCTATAGACCAAAAGAAAGTATAGAAGATTAAAAGAAACAAGACAAAGACAGAATATCTAGAATCAGAACTTGATGATCTTACCTGTCCCTTATCTTTACTCCCTCCCCATCCCCATAATTTCCCTATCCCAAATATGAATTTATAAGAAAGGAAGAACAGTTTCAAATGAATGTAGACTCTAGGTGAGGTTTGGATCCACCAATTAGCTCTGCCTATCCATCTAGAAATAAATGTCAAAAACTTGGTAGAATCCACCATCCTTATATCTCCCAGGTTGTTGCCTTCTCCAGGCCATCTCTCTTTACTATTACCACCAAATGGATTCAGAAAGATTGATAAGGGTACTATACCACAAATACCAATCTTCAACAAATCAAGAATTCTTCCTAAAGACCAATGAAATAATTTGAGAAGAGAGAGCAATAATAGAAAGACAGAATATCTAGAAGCATAACAAGAAAGACCTACGATACCCTTATCACTACTCCCTCTCCAACCCAATTGTTCCCCATCCCAACATTTGACTCATGGAATAGATAGGATGGTTTCAAATTAATGTTGACTTTGAAAGGGGTTTGGTTCCACCAATTGGCACTGCCTAACCTTCTACTATTGATTATCAAAAAATTGGTGGATACCTCCAGCCTTATAACTCCCAGGTTAATGCCATCAACTAGCATATACACTCTCATGCCCCTTTCACAAGCAGGAAGAAAGGATGTAAGGCTATGATTCCCACACTTTCCATCCTTAAACATGCCCAGAGTTGTTCCTAAAGACCAACAAATAATAGGAGAGGTACACAAGACTAAAATAATGACAGAATAACTAGAGGCAGAGAATAAGTGTTTAACCCAATCCTTACCATTTCTCCTTCCCAAGTTCTTCCTCCCAATGTCATTTTTACTGAAATAAAGCTCTCTCATGATCACCTCACAGTTAAGCCCAACCCTTCCAATCCCTGATCCACTTTTCAAGTTGAAATTTTCACACACCAATTCCCCACCTAGCACCTTCTTCCATTCATTTAAGCGAAAAGTGAAACAAGAATTTATAATTAATTTCATTGTTTTGCTGAACTTGTTTATGATTCTAAAAAATACTCCAAAAAAGGCCCACATTATTATATAGCAAGGATCAAACCACATCATATCATAATTTGTTTCACAGTTTTGGTGGATGCACCTTGAAACCCCAGTCTTTACTATCTCTGATAGTATTAGGCGTCTCATAAATTGTCAGACTCAGAAGCCTCATTCTAACCATATTTCTTATCTGAGTACTCAACTCATCCGCACTTCTCTGCTTCTGTTGAAAAATTCTCAAGTTTCTTTCTTGCCAGATGAAGTAAACCATAGCAGCTAGCATAATCCTTTGGATAATACTTTGAAACTGCTTGTTGACAGGGAGTTCTATTAATTTCTCACAACACACCTCAATTTTATGAGAAAACTCTTTTAGCTTTGCTAGCTCATGTAACTTACACCAAACAGTTTTGGAATAAGAGCATTCAAAAAATAAATGAGCATGAGAATCTGGTTGGGTATTGCATAGACTACACACCAAGTTTTTAGAATCATCCCATCTCAAAAGTCTATCCTAGGTCAACAATCTTTGCTTAAGAACAAGCCACAGGATGTAATCATGTCTAGGAATATTCTGACTAAACCAAACCAGTTTAGCCCATCCCACAGTTGGTAAGTGTCTACTCAAATCTTCATATGCTATTTTTGTGTTGAATTCCACCTTCTTGCCATTATTATTGACCCATGAGTAAGTATCAGCTTTTCCTGGATTAAGAGTAGGAGGGGGGGAATGAAAAAGAGCAGGGAATTTGTTCATCCATTCCTGTGGCCATAACCACCCTCCATTTCCCACAACATCACTAACTTTACAATCAAGAGTGAAACCTTCATTATGGATCTCTCTAGGAGTTATGAATTCACTAAGAGGGCTGAGAGGTTGCCACATCTCATACCAAACTGAAGTGGAACCACCATTACCAATATTCTTATAACAATGCTTCCTTAAGAGCTTTTTGCAATGCAAAATATTTCTCCAACTCCAACATGTACCATCACTCTTATCAATTTCCCAAATACGTTTCCCTTTAAGTCTATAAACTTCAATCCATTTAGCCCAAACATTGTTCTTTCCAGTTATAAGATTCCATATGAGTTTAGCAATTAAAGCTAAATTTCTAGTTTTCAATGATTTGATTCCCAACCCCCCTGGCTTTTTGTAAGACACACCTCCTGCCAGGCAACCCTGACTTTTCCTTTTATATTTTCTCCATGAGCCCACAAGAAACCATTCATTAAACTCTCAATGTCTTCAATCACATTAGCAGGCAACAGGAACACAGAAGCCCAATACACTTGCATAGAAGATAATATAGACTTTATTAACATTAATCTTCCAGCAAAAGATAAACTTTTATTCTTCCAATCATGAATCTTCTTTTTAACTTTGTCAATCAGGATTTTGCAATCCTTAGAATATAACCTCTTAGATAAAAGGGGAAGACCCAGATATCTAACAGGAAAAAGACCTTCTTTAAAAGGCAGAAACTGGAGAATATTGTTCTTAATACTGGGTGGAACATGACAGAAATAGACAGTACTCTTGCTCAGGTTAGGGACTAATCCTGAAACACCAGAAAATTCTTCCAAGGCATCTTTTATAACATTGATAGAGTAGGAATCCGTATGAGCAAATAACAGCAAGTCATCAGTAAAGCATAAATTTGTGATTTCCAGTTTTCCACATTTCCAATGATATTTGAATTAGGGCCTAGCTTTTATCTTTCTTTTGATGATCAAAGTTAAGACTTCCATGACCATAGTAAAAAGATAAGGGGACATGGGGTCCCCCTGTCTAAGGCCTCTCTTCCCCTTGAAAAAACCACAGCTTTCCCCATTAACACTGATAGAGTAACATGCTGAAGTAACACAAGTCATGATCCAATGTATCATACAAGGGTGGAAGTTAAATTGTTTCAAACAGCACCCCAAAAATTTGTGATCAACAGTATCATAAGCCTTTTGCAAATCAATTTTCATGGCAACTCTAGGCTCACCTCTATTTCTGTGATAATGTTTCATCAGTTCTTGAGTTAAAAGGATATTGTCAATAATTTGTCTACCAGGGATAAAAGCTGATTGATTCTGGCTGACAATCAAGTCCAAGGCATTCTTTATTCTATTGCATATTATTTTGGAGATGCATTTAAAGAGCACATTACAACAAGCAATAGGCCTATAATCAGCAACTTTATTAGGATTATCACATTTAGGGACCAGAGAAATCAAAGTAGCATTTATTTCCTTTAAAAGTTTACCATTGCTAAAAAATTCTTTCACAGCCAAGGAAACCTCCTCCCCTACAATATTCCAAGCACTTTTGAAGAATTTAGCAGTATACCCATCAGGCCTCGGGGCTTTATCATCATCAATATCAAAAAGAGCCTCTTTAATCTCATCATTGGTAATTGGTTGTACCATAGCTTCAGAAACATTCATGGGAAGTTTTTTTAACAAATAAGGAGTTAGGGTCTTGAATATCTTCCACATGAACAGCATTTCCCAGAAACTTACTGAAATGTTCTACAAAAGCATCACCCACCTTATCCCCCTCATAAAAATTATTATTCATATCACAAACTGAAATTATTCTGTTTCTGCTTTGTTTAGATTTAACAACCTTATGAAAGTATTTAGTATTCTGATCCCCAGCAGAAAGCCATTCAACTTTTGATAATTGTTTTAGAAAAAGTTCTTCATCTTCTACAGCACATTTCACAGCATTAACATAAGCCATTTCTTTATCTCTGAGGTCTTGATTGTGTGGATCTTTTTCAACTTCACTTTGAATATTACATAACTCTTTTTTCAGCTTTTTAACTTTCATTTTCAAGTCTCCCTGTTCCCTTCCCAGTCTTCTCAGGTCTTTTTTCAATTCTTTTAATTTGGATGTAACAGAGTACATATGGCATCCCCTAATTTGTTTATCCCAGACTTTCCTCACAATATTAATAAATTCAGGCTTCCTAGTGAGAAAATTCATAAATTTGAATGGGAGAATTTTCCAAGCTTTTGTGATAGGGATGTGAATATAAATAGGAGAGTGGTCAGAAGTGCAAAAAGGAAGGAACTTTGTTTGCACATTATTGTAAGACTCCATAAAAGACACATTTGCCATAGCTCTATCTAGTTTCTTTAAGACACCACCCACTTTACCTGGAGATTTATTCCAAGTATACTTCATGCCAGAGCTTGGCAAGTCCTCAAGACCACATGTTTCACAACATTCTAATAAATCATTCATAGAAGAAGACATATAAGAAACTCCAGTAGAACATTCTGAGGGATTAAGAATGGAGTTAAAATCCCCCACCACTATCCAAGGATCTTTATTGACAAAGGTGCTGAATTTATTGAGAGAGTCCCATAAAGGCTTTCTTATAGGGGCTTTAACATTCCCATATAAGAAAGAGCAATAAAATTGTTGAAGGGTACTTTTAATCTTGATAAAGCAATTTATGACTTGATCTGACATATCTATCAGCATGCATTCAACATAGTTGGGATCCCAACCCACAATTATTCTCACCCAATTGTTACAGTATTCTTTATTAGAAATCCAATCCCATTTTCTGAACAATTTATGGCAAATTTTGGAGAGGTTAGCTTTCTTAACATGAGATTCCATTAAGCAACAAATCCCAATACCATTGTTATTTATCAATTCTTTAACTTGATCTTGGTGGTCTTTAGACATAAGACCTCTGACATTCCAAGAGAGAATGCTGGCCATATTAACCCTTCTTTTGAAAATTAGAGTCACCCAATTCACAGGCACTCTGGAAAACTTTGCTGCTATCCACCTTGATATTAGTATCCTCTTCAACATCAATTTTCATGGTTTGAGCATTATCATCCATATCCGATTCCACTTCATTCTCAGCTTTCCATTTTTCATATTCAGCAATAGCTCTACTTCCTTTTCCAAAACAGGTGATAGAACACAAATGAGAGTAAAAATTCCTTTGGCCCTGAGACCAATTGTGAAGAACCTCTTTTCCAGGTACCCATTTCTGATCAACTAGTAGGTAGATCTCATCTTCTTGTGCATCAGTTAGATTATGTTGTTTATTAAAGAGAACATTCAGGGTTTTTTTAACATTTGATCCTTGAATCACTACCTCATCATCTTAGGCAGGGCTTGTGGTTTTGTGTATGGGAAAAGTACTATTTTGAACTGGAGTTTTAACATGGGTAGAGGAGGATGTTTTTAGGGGAAGTTGTGAGGTTGATTTTTGGCTAGTAGTGGGTTTGGAAGAAGAAGCATTTGGATTTTGAATTGGAGTTGGGTTGTTCTCTTTTTGTGTTTTAAGGGGTGAAGTATGCTTATCCTGAGAATCCCTCCTATGAGCAGAGTTGTTAAAAGCTTGTTTATTCACTTGATATTGGTTTTTAGGCAAACTTTCAGATTTAATGCTATCAGTAATACATTCTGAGTCTTGAGCAAGACTAGCAAATTTGTTTTTGGATACAATATGATCTTTCTCCACTTTAATTGAAGTCTTCTGCCTATATTCCTGTTTAATACCCTTCTTCATCTGAACATTCCCTTTAACACCATTCATGTTAGGATACTTCCTATTATTCCCTCTCTTTTGGTTCAATTCCTCTTTCTTGATACTAGCAGCTTGATTTTCTCCCACATAAGGGTATTGTTGGTTATGCTTAATGGGGGAGTTAAGATTAGAGTGCATACTATTTTTTCCTTTGCTGTTTTTCCCAACTTGAATGAATTCATCTTCCTTATGATTGCCCTCTTTATTCATATCTCTTTGCTTCATTTTAATACTTTCTTCTTCTTTTTTAAGTCTAGCAGCTTTTTCCTCCTCTGTTTGTGGTCTCTCCTTACAATTAATAAAGTCATGCCCAAACACTTTGCAATGATTACATTTAGGAGGGTACTTTTGATAGCTCACATCAATAACAACACTCCCTCCTGTGTATATTCCTTCATTTGGATAAACAGCATTGACTTGTTTTGGGATATCATCATTAGCATTAATCTCTACCAGAACTCTAGCAAATCCAGCAACACCATTCTGTTTTGCACACCTTTCAGCCGTAATATTATCAAAAATAATAGGTTTACCAATACAACTGGTTAATTGGCAAATGCATTTTGTGTTCCATAGTTCTAAAGGTAGATTCTTCAGGGTAGTCCAAATAGAAACAGTGACAGGTTCAGCTTTGCACAAATGTTCTCCCACCCTCCATTGCTTTATGCATAAAGGAATACCATTAACAACCTAAGGCCCAGATTTTATAACCTCTTGTAATGCTGCTTCTTCATTAAATTTGAAAAAATAGATTCCATTTCCATTAGTGGCAATATCTTTTACCCCAAATCTACTCCACATTCTATACAAGTTATCTCTAACAAATTTTAGAGGAAGATCTTCCCCCACAAAATATCCATACAGTTGTGTTTTAAGGGCCATCTCAGCTTTCTCAAGGTAACTAGAGTGAATAAAAGCAACTTTCTCACCTGACTCAAGAATAGTGGGTGGACAGTATTCAATTGGTTCATCAAGGGTTACAGCTTCCTTTCTTCTATTTCCATTAACAGCAGCAGCATATGATTTATCCATACCTTTATTGTGTGTTGTTTGCTGTTGATCTTTCATTTGAACATCCACCTTAATACCATCAGAGTTAGCAGTAAAGCACAAATTCTTTATTGCAGGCATCTTTTCCCAAGACTTTTGAAATGCTTTAGAGAATACAAGAGAGGGTTTGGTCATATTTTTTATTTTATCCATTTCCTCTTTTTTGGCTCTAGCAACTCTCCTTGCTACATCTTTAACAGAATTCCCAACTGATTTTTTCATATCTTCCAAGGTGCTCTGAGGAGTAGCAAATTCAAGATCACTAGTAACACCTGGTTGAAATCCAGTCACTAGAACAGGTAGGGGAATACTTTTGGACTTATCAAAAGCCACTTTGTTTGCAAAATTATGCAGATAATCTTTACATTTCTTACTAGATGCAACCTGTTTTAGTTCATCTCTAGCTGCTACTAGAATTGGAATATGGGCATCATTCTGGTCCACCACAGATTGTTTAACTTTCTTCCCATTTGAAACTTCATCATACTAAGGATTGACAGGTATATCTTCCATATCAACATAGTGCTTGTTCATCTGACATATATTTTCCTTTTCAATTTCAGGAGATTGATGATCTTTTCTTCCCATATGATTATTCTTGTTACTTCTGCTTCTTTTATATGCCCCATTAGACTTCAACATTTTACCATATTTTTTTTCAAATTCATGATTGAGAATATAAAGTGATGTAAATGCATGCATACAAGAAAGAAACTCAGGATCTAGATTAGAACCATCCACAAAAGCAAGAACCGCATCTTTAATGTGTTTAGAATCAACAAATTGCTTATAGTCACCCTTTGAGATAGCCAATTTTAGCATATTAGTCATCTCCTCATTATTACAATCCATCCTAAGCATGGTATCATTGTTACAGATCTTTTCATTAGGTTGTAAGGTAGTTAGTGGAACAACATTAAGAACCTCATTATCATTTTTAGGGCAATTCATGGTATCCGAGTCCATATTGTTCATTGGATCATCATTCAACATAGAACAAGCTTGTTTAGAAGCCTTACCAGTATTGATATCCCTATCACGATCACAGCTTTGACTTTCCTTTGTATCCGATTGAATGTTCAGCATCTCGGAAACTTTGACATTACAATAACGATTGTCCAACTTCATAGAATTCTCCTTCAAATCCTTAGAATCAGTGTTAAGATTGCTAATATCACTTAGCAATACTCGATTACCACTTCGAGATGAAAACCTCCATGAGCCCCCCATCAGTTTGCGTGGATCGAGAGGTTTTTCTGGTAAATCTCCCATGTTATTGTTCCTTGCAACCTTCCCCGACGATCTAGACATGATCTAGACTCGATCAGAGAAAGAAATCCGGTCGAATTTGCTCAAGAAATGAACGAGAACAAGGAAATCGCCTGATCGCCCGCTCTCAAGAAATCGCACCTTAGAAAACACACACGCGCGCGCGTAGGGTTTAGGTTTTAGGGTTTATGGTTTAGGGTTCAGGGTTTATGGTTCATGGTTCATGGTTCAGGGTTCAGGGTTCAGGGTTCATGGTTCAGGGTTCAGGGTTCAGGGTTCAGGGTTCAGGGTTCAGGGTTCAGGGTTCAGGGTTCAGGGTTCAGGGTTCAGGGTTCAGGGTTCAGGGTTCAGGGTTCAGGGTTCAGGGTTCAGGGTTCAGGGTTCAGGGTTCAGGGTTCAGGGTTCAGGGTTCAGGGTTCAGGGTTCAGGGTTCAGGGTTCAGGGTTCAGGGTTCAGGGTTCAGGGTTCAGGGTTCAGGGTTCAGGGTTCAGGGTTCAGGGTTCAGGGTTCAGGGTTCAGGGTTCAGGGTTCAGGGTTCAGGGTTCAGGGTTCAGGGTTCAGGGTTCAGGGTTCAGGGTTCAGGGTTCAGGGTTCAGGGTTCAGGGTTCAGGGTTCAGGGTTCAGGGTTCAGGGTTCAGGGTTCAGGGTTCAGGGTTCAGGGGTCAGGGTTCAGGGTTCAGGGTTCAGGGTTCAGCGTTCAGCGTTCAGCGTTCAGCGTTCAGCGTTCAGGGTTCAGCGTTCAGCGTTCAGCGTTCAGGGTTCAGGGTTCAGGGTTCAGCGTTCAGGGTTCAGGGTTCAGCGTTCAGGGTTCAGGGTTCAGGGTTCAGGGTTCAGGGTTCAGGGTTCAGGGTTCAGGGTTCAGGGTTCAGGGTTCAGGGTTCAGGGTTCAGGGTTCAGGGTTCAGGGTTCAGGGTTCAGGGTTCAGGGTTCAGGGTTCAGGGTTCAGGGTTCAGGGTTCAGGGTTCAGGGTTCAGGGTTCAGGGTTCAGGGTTCAGGGTTCAGGGTTCAGGGTTCAGGGTTCAGGGTTCAGGGTTCAGGGTTCAGGGTTCAGGGTTCAGGGTTCAGGGTTCAGGGTTCAGGGTTCAGGGTTCAGGGTTCAGGGTTCAGGGTTCAGGGTTCAGGGTTCAGGGTTCAGGGTTCAGGGTTCAGGGTTCAGGGTTCAGGGTTCAGGGTTCAGGGTTCAGGGTTCAGGGTTCAGGGTTCAGGGTTCAGGGTTCAGGGTTCAGGGTTCAGGGTTCAGGGTTCAGGGTTCAGGGTTCAGGGTTCAGGGTTCAGGGTTCAGGGTTCAGGGTTCAGGGTTCAGGGTTCAGGGTTCAGGGTTCAGGGTTCAGGGTTCAGGGTTCAGGGTTCAGGGTTCAGGGTTCAGGGTTCAGGGTTCAGGGTTCAGGGTTCAGGGTTCAGGGTTCAGGGTTCAGGGTTCAGGGTTCAGGGTTCAGGGTTCAGGGTTCAGGGTTCAGGGTTCAGGGTTCAGGGTTCAGGGTTCAGGGTTCAGGGTTCAGGGTTCAGGGTTCAGGGTTCAGGGTTCAGGGTTCAGGGTTCAGGGTTCAGGGTTCAGGGTTCAGGGTTCAGGGTTCAGGGTTCAGGGTTCAGGGTTCAGGGTTCAGGGTTCAGGGTTCAGGGTTCAGGGTTCAGGGTTCAGGGTTCAGGGTTCAGGGTTCAGGGTTCAGGGTTCAGGGTTCAGGGTTCAGGGTTCAGGGTTCAGGGTTCAGGGTTCAGGGTTCAGGGTTCAGGGTTCAGGGTTCAGGGTTCAGGGTTCAGGGTTCAGGGTTCAGGGTTCAGGGTTCAGGGTTCAGGGTTCAGGGTTCAGGGTTCAGGGTTCAGGGTTCAGGGTTCAGGGTTCAGGGTTCAGGGTTCAGGGTTCAGGGTTCAGGGTTCAGGGTTCAGGGTTCAGGGTTCAGGGTTCAGGGTTCAGGGTTCAGGGTTCAGGGTTCAGGGTTCAGGGTTCAGGGTTCAGGGTTCAGGTTCAGGGTTCAGGGTTCAGGGTTCAGGGTTCAGGGTTCAGGGTTCAGGGTTCAGGGTTCAGGGTTCAGGGTTCAGGGTTCAGGGTTCAGGGTTCAGGGTTCAGGGTTCAGGGTTCAGGGTTCAGGGTTCAGGGTTCAGGGTTCAGGGTTCAGGGTTCAGGGTTCAGGGTTCAGGGTTCAGGGTTCAGGGTTCAGGGTTCAGGGTCAGGGTTCAGGGTTCAGGGTTCAGGGTTCAGGGTTCAGGGTTCAGGGTTCAGGGTTCAGGGTTCAGGGTTCAGGGTTCAGGGTTCAGGGTTCAGGGTTCAGGGTTCAGGGTTCAGGGTTCAGGGTTCAGGGTTCAGGGTTCAGGGTTCAGGGTTCAGGGTTCAGGGTTCAGGGTTCAGGGTTCAGGGTTCAGGGTTCAGGGTTCAGGGTTCAGGGTTCAGGGTTCAGGGTTCAGGGTTCAGGGTTCAGGGTTCAGGGTTCAGGGTTCAGGGTTCAGGGTTCAGGGTTCAGGGTTCAGGGTTCAGGGTTCAGGGTTCAGGGTTCAGGGTCAGGGTTCAGGGTTCAGGGTTCAGGGTTCAGGGTTCAGGGTTCAGGGTTCAGGGTTCAGGGTTCAGGGTTCAGGGTTCAGGGTTCAGGGTTCAGGGTTCAGGGTTCAGGGTTCAGGGTTCAGGGTTCAGGGTTCAGGGTTCAGGGTTCAGGGTTCAGGGTTCAGGGTTCAGGGTTCAGGGTTCAGGGTTCAGGGTTCAGGGTTCAGGGTTCAGGGTTCAGGGTTCAGGGTTCAGGGTTCAGGGTTCAGGGTTCAGGGTTCAGGGTTCAGGGTTCAGGGTTCAGGGTTCAGGGTTCAGGGTTCAGGGTTCAGGGTTCAGGGTTCAGGGTTCAGGGTTCAGGGTTCAGGGTTCAGGGTTCAGGGTTCAGGGTTCAGGGTTCAGGGTTCAGGGTTCAGGGTTCAGGGTTCAGGGTTCAGGGTTCAGGGTTCAGGGTTCAGGGTTCAGGGTTCAGGGTTCAGGGTTCAGGGTTCAGGGTTCAGGGTTCAGGGTTCAGGGTTCAGGGTTCAGGGTTCAGGGTTCAGGGTTCAGGGTTCAGGGTTCAGGGTTCAGGGTTCAGGGTTCAGGGTTCAGGGTTCAGGGTTCAGGGTTCAGGGTTCAGGGTTCAGGGTTCAGGGTTCAGGGTTCAGGGTTCAGGGTTCAGGGTTCAGGGTTCAGGGTTCAGGGTTCAGGGTTCAGGGTTCAGGGTTCAGGGTTCAGGGTTCAGGGTTCAGGGTTCAGGGTTCAGGGTTCAGGGTTCAGGGTTCAGGGTTCAGGGTTCAGGGTTCAGGGTTCAGGGTTCAGGGTTCAGGGTTCAGGGTTCAGGGTTCAGGGTTCAGGGTTCAGGGTTCAGGGTTCAGGGTTCAGGGTTCAGGGTTCAGGGTTCAGGGTTCAGGGTTCAGGGTTCAGGGTTCAGGGTTCAGGGTTCAGGGTTCAGGGTTCAGGGTTCAGGGTTCAGGGTTCAGGGTTCAGGGTTCAGGGTTCAGGGTTCAGGGTTCAGGGTTCAGGGTTCAGGGTTCAGGGTTCAGGGTTCAGGGTTCAGGGTTCAGGGTTCAGGGTTCAGGGTTCAGGGTTCAGGGTTCAGGGTTCAGGGTTCAGGGTTCAGGGTTCAGGGTTCAGGGTTCAGGGTTCAGGGTTCAGGGTTCAGGGTTCAGGGTTCAGGGTTCAGGGTTCAGGGTTCAGGGTTCAGGGTTCAGGGTTCAGGGTTCAGGGTTCAGGGTTCAGGGTTCAGGGTTCAGGGTTCAGGGTTCAGGGTTCAGGGTTCAGGGTTCAGGGTTCAGGGTTCAGGGTTCAGGGTTCAGGGTTCAGGGTTCAGGGTTCAGGGTTCAGGGTTCAGGGTTCAGGGTTCAGGGTTCAGGGTTCAGGGTTCAGGGTTCAGGGTTCAGGGTTCAGGGTTCAGGGTTCAGGGTTCAGGGTTCAGGGTTCAGGGTTCAGGGTTCAGGGTTCAGGGTTCAGGGTTCAGGGTTCAGGGTTCAGGGTTCAGGGTTCAGGGTTCAGGGTTCAGGGTTCAGGGTTCAGGGTTCAGGGTTCAGGGTTCAGGGTTCAGGGTTCAGGGTTCAGGGTTCAGGGTTCAGGGTTCAGGGTTCAGGGTTCAGGGTTCAGGGTTCAGGGTTCAGGGTTCAGGGTTCAGGGTTCAGGGTTCAGGGTTCAGGGTTCAGGGTTCAGGGTTCAGGGTTCAGGGTTCAGGGTTCAGGGTTCAGGGTTCAGGGTTCAGGGTTCAGGGTTCAGGGTTCAGGGTTCAGGGTTCAGGGTTCAGGGTTCAGGGTTCAGGGTTCAGGGTTCAGGGTTCAGGGTTCAGGGTTCAGGGTTCAGGGTTCAGGGTTCAGGGTTCAGGGTTCAGGGTTCAGGGTTCAGGGTTCAGGGTTCAGGGTTCAGGGTTCAGGGTTCAGGGTTCAGGGTTCAGGGTTCAGGGTTCAGGGTTCAGGGTTCAGGGTTCAGGGTTCAGGGTTCAGGGTTCAGGGTTCAGGGTTCAGGGTTCAGGGTTCAGGGTTCAGGGTTCAGGGTTCAGGGTTCAGGGTTCAGGGTTCAGGGTTCAGGGTTCAGGGTTCAGGGTTCAGGGTTCAGGGTTCAGGGTTCAGGGTTCAGGGTTCAGGGTTCAGGGTTCAGGGTTCAGGGTTCAGGGTTCAGGGTTCAGGGTTCAGGGTTCAGGGTTCAGGGTTCAGGGTTCAGGGTTCAGGGTTCAGGGTTCAGGGTTCAGGGTTCAGGGTTCAGGGTTCAGGGTTCAGGGTTCAGGGTTCAGGGTTCAGGGTTCAGGGTTCAGGGTTCAGGGTTCAGGGTTCAGGGTTCAGGGTTCAGGGTTCAGGGTTCAGGGTTCAGGGTTCAGGGTTCAGGGTTCAGGGTTCAGGGTTCAGGGTTCAGGGTTCAGGGTTCAGGGTTCAGGGTTCAGGGTTCAGGGTTCAGGGTTCAGGGTTCAGGGTTCAGGGTTCAGGGTTCAGGGTTCAGGGTTCAGGGTTCAGGGTTCAGGGTTCAGGGTTCAGGGTTCAGGGTTCAGGGTTCAGGGTTCAGGGTTCAGGGTTCAGGGTTCAGGGTTCAGGGTTCAGGGTTCAGGGTTCAGGGTTCAGGGTTCAGGGTTCAGGGTTCAGGGTTCAGGGTTCAGGGTTCAGGGTTCAGGGTTCAGGGTTCAGGGTTCAGGGTTCAGGGTTCAGGGTTCAGGGTTCAGGGTTCAGGGTTCAGGGTTCAGGGTTCAGGGTTCAGGGTTCAGGGTTCAGGGTTCAGGGTTCAGGGTTCAGGGTTCAGGGTTCAGGGTTCAGGGTTCAGGGTTCAGGGTTCAGGGTTCAGGGTTCAGGGTTCAGGGTTCAGGGTTCAGGGTTCAGGGTTCAGGGTTCAGGGTTCAGGGTTCAGGGTTCAGGGTTCAGGGTTCAGGGTTCAGGGTTCAGGGTTCAGGGTTCAGGGTTCAGGGTTCAGGGTTCAGGGTTCAGGGTTCAGGGTTCAGGGTTCAGGGTTCAGGGTTCAGGGTTCAGGGTTCAGGGTTCAGGGTTCAGGGTTCAGGGTTCAGGGTTCAGGGTTCAGGTTCAGGGTTCAGGGTTCAGGGTTCAGGGTTCAGGGTTCAGGGTTCAGGGTTCAGGGTTCAGGGTTCAGGGTTCAGGGTTCAGGGTTCAGGGTTCAGGGTTCAGGGTTCAGGGTTCAGGGTTCAGGGTTCAGGGTTCAGGGTTCAGGGTTCAGGGTTCAGGGTTCAGGGTTCAGGGTTCAGGGTTCAGGGTTCAGGGTTCAGGGTTCAGGGTTCAGGGTTCAGGGTTCAGGGTTCAGGGTTCAGGGTTCAGGGTTCAGGGTTCAGGGTTCAGGGTTCAGGGTTCAGGGTTCAGGGTTCAGGGTTCAGGGTTCAGGGTTCAGGGTTCAGGGTTCAGGGTTCAGGGTTCAGGGTTCAGGGTTCAGGGTTCAGGGTTCAGGGTTCAGGGTTCAGGGTTCAGGGTTCAGGGTTCAGGGTTCAGGGTTCAGGGTTCAGGGTTCAGGGTTCAGGGTTCAGGGTTCAGGGTTCAGGGTTCAGGGTTCAGGGTTCAGGGTTCAGGGTTCAGGGTTCAGGGTTCAGGGTTCAGGGTTCAGGGTTCAGGGTTCAGGGTTCAGGGTTCAGGGTTCAGGGTTCAGGGTTCAGGGTTCAGGGTTCAGGGTTCAGGGTTCAGGGTTCAGGGTTCAGGGTTCAGGGTTCAGGGTTCAGGGTTCAGGGTTCAGGGTTCAGGGTTCAGGGTTCAGGGTTCAGGGTTCAGGGTTCAGGGTTCAGGGTTCAGGGTTCAGGGTTCAGGGTTCAGGGTTCAGGGTTCAGGGTTCAGGGTTCAGGGTTCAGGGTTCAGGGTTCAGGGTTCAGGGTTCAGGGTTCAGGGTTCAGGGTTCAGGGTTCAGGGTTCAGGGTTCAGGGTTCAGGGTTCAGGGTTCAGGGTTCAGGGTTCAGGGTTCAGGGTTCAGGGTTCAGGGTTCAGGGTTCAGGGTTCAGGGTTCAGGGTTCAGGGTTCAGGGTTCAGGGTTCAGGGTTCAGGGTTCAGGGTTCAGGGTTCAGGGTTCAGGGTTCAGGGTTCAGGGTTCAGGGTTCAGGGTTCAGGGTTCAGGGTTTTTTTTTTTTTTTTTTTTTTTGGAAAAGGGCAGTGCCCTGGCAAAATTTTATATAAAAATAAAGAATTACAAACAAAGGCAGATGAAGGGCCGGGACATAGACCCAAAGCCCAACAACCCCAAAGAAATAAAACTCATGGGAACAACAACCATAAAACACTAAACACACCCATGAGGAAAGAACACCAACTAGGGACAAAGAAAAGCTCAAAGCCCAACATACTAACTAAAAACCCTAAAAAAAACCCACAATAACACCATGACATACTGATCCATAGACAATGCAGCCCAATAACAAACAAAAAAATAAAATTGGCCCATAGACAATGCAGATCATCTTCCATACAGCCCAACAGCATGAATAAACGTTCAACAATCAGCAGCCCACATGAATAACCCATGACAATTAAAGGCCTCCCACAACCAGCAGCCCAAGGATCATCCAATAATAGGCCCAGCAGCCTTAAAATAACCAGCTTTTTCAAAGAAATAAGAAAGGCCCAGAGCAATCTTCAACAAAACAAAGCCCAATGACTAGCTTCCTGGCCCATATACATAGATGCATAACAATCATAGAAACCAACCCACATAACACCAAAAAAAAAACAGCAGGCCAAATACAGCATCATATCCAATAAGCCCATTCCAATTTCAACAGGCCCAATACGCAAATATCTGATAGGAATTAACAAATTTAACTCATCAGTTGATTGAACAGCTGAACAGAAACTAAGAACCTCATCAGTTGTTTAAACAGCTGAAAAACTATGAATCAAATGTTAAAACAGCTGAAAACCATGATGAACTCATCACAACTGAAACAACAACTGAAGGCTTGAAGCTGATTAAACAGTTGTTACAACCACTGATACAACAGCTAATACACCGACTGAAATAAAGAGCTGCTAACTTTTTTAAAACAGCTGGCACTACAGCTAAAGCTCTATATCCATATCCTCCTCTTCCCAATGACCATAACAACTAACTTTTTTTAAAAAATCCCACTGCTTTTCTCCTTCAATAACACATGCAGCAGATATTAATATCCCACCATTCATCATATCCAACTGAGCACCAATCAGCCTAGCTTTACGAATAACAATAGAATATGTATTTTGCAATAACCAGGCAATAAGCAGCCCTTACACCACCAATAATTCTTTTTCCAAACATATAAAGGATAAAGAAATTGGGAATTGGTCATCCATTCCTTAACCACCCCCATAAGACAATAATTCCACCATATAATCTTGCCACAACATAGATCAGCAGCTGGGACATAAACCCTCCCCAACCCAATATTAATCATAAAATCACTCCCCAACATCTTATAACCACTATCACCTTTGCTAGCACAACACCATAAATCATCAGATGATTTATACACCCTCCCCAACCCACCATTAGGATCAAAATCCCTCCCCAACCCAAAAGCCTTTTCTATAAACCCACACCTCATCTCCACCAGCTTAAACCAACTCCCATCAGAGTTTCCCACACACTTATCAATACAACAATCCCATACCCCCTTTATCCTATAATGCCAAACCCCACATATGCTATAATAATTCACACCCTCCCCTGCCCAAGCTGACAGCTTCCAACCTCTCCCCTTATACCCCAATGAATTTATCTTCACATCCAACCTCCCTCCCCAACCCATACAGAGAAGCATCCCCCCCAAGCTTTTCCCAAATGGGAAAGACTCAAAAACTTCAAAAATAGAAAAGGCAGACTCCAAGGTGTAAACAAGCAGGATTCTTAACCATGAAGAGAACAAAGAAGTTAAAATAAACTGTATAGGGAAGTTATGTGAATTGACATTCATGGTTAAGGCCTTCCTTATATCTCCCAGGTTAATGCTAACCTCCAGCACTTTACACTCATCTAAACCCCTTATTTGGTATGTGGTCACAAAGATAATAGCTAAAAATGAGCTAATTATCCAGTACAAACAATCAATAGAAAAACAAGCAAGACAACAAAACATAATAACTTTACTAAACTGGGGGTGAGAAACCTGCTTAGTAAAGTGCCCAGTAACACTATGACTTAGAAAAACAAATTGGTTCCCTACCAACTGTCTTCCTCCTCTCCCTCTCCAGCCCAATATCATCCATCCCAATCCTACCTCACCAAAACTATATATCTCACCAAGTTTGCTGTGAGTGCATAGTGTGATATGTGTACCAACCCTTAATTGACCCCCCCCTCCCACGGAAACACTCTTGATAGCACTCACCAACCCAAAACCCACCCATCCCCTCTCCACTCAAAAACACTATATGAGCACTGAAATGAACACAACAAACAGGGAATTTCATCAGAGTCAAATTGTGGAGGATATTCTTAGTGTGCATACAGATATACCCAGGAGCAACAGCCCACTCACTATCATCATTACCATAACTGTCCAAAACCCAATCACCAAATCTAGCACCCATATTCAACCATAAACAACTCATCCTTTAACAGTAGATCCCTTTTTGGGTTTCATATACAACTGAAGTCCCCAAACTCTAGATGCCAAAATTGTTTCTTTTGTAGAGTAAATCTTCAAACTCATCAACCTCAATCTCACAGTTTCAATAATCAGTTTGCATACGTCCTCAACTGTTCTGTTCTTCTTTTGGAAAATTCTCAAATTTCTTTCCTGCCAAATGTAGTATACTATAGCAGCTAACATCAGCCTTTGAACAATACTTTTAAACTTTTTATTAACCACCCCTGAACCTAGGTAGTTTACACATTGAAGAAGATCATTAGGAGCATCATTAAGATATCCTATCTTCTTAATATACACCCAAACATCATTGCAAAATTTGCATTCAAAAAACAGGTGGCTATGGCTGTCTGGTTGGTCATGGCAAAACCCACATTTTCTTTCTTGATCCCCATCCCATCTATTAAGCCTATCTTGAGTCAACAACCTTTCTCTACATGCTAACCACAATGTAAAAGCATGTCTAGGAATACCTTGGCTATACCACACAATTTTGGACCAAGATATAACTTGCCCTGGTTGATAAAAATCATCATAAGCAGCCTTGACAGAAAAATTCACCATCTTACCATCTCTAGTTTTCGACATCACCCTATCCTTTTGATTAGCTTGCAAATTAGGAGGTTGACACTGAAATAACACTGGATGCTTGCTTCTCCATTCATCAGGCCATTTCCAACAGTTGTCACTAGTAATCTCATTAACTTTCCCATCCATTGATAAATTCTGCCTCAGGATCTCCCTTCTAGAAACTACTTGACACAATGGACTTTCCTGATGCCACATATCAAACCAAATAGAGGCATTACTACCATCCCCAAGTTGAATAAAACAGTGCTTCCAAACCTCTCCTCTGCACTTAATAATATTCCTCCAACTCCAACACATCCCATCTTTTAGATGAACATCCCAAAAGCTTCTACCCTTCAGCCTATGACAACAAATCCATCTAGTCCAGATAGTTTTCTTTCCAGTAACCAAATGCCATATATGTTTAGACACCAAAGCATAGTTTCTAGTTTTTAAAGACTTTATACCTAATCCACCTTGCCCCTTAGGTAAACAGACATCTGACCATTTCACTCTAACTTTACCTTTACAACCATCCCCCTGAGCCCACAAGAATCTGTTCAAAATTCTTTCCACATCATCAATTATATTTATAGGCAGCAGAAACATAGATGCCCAATACACTTGCATAGAAGACAGCACAGACTTTATTAATTGCAATCTACCAGCAAATGATAAAGATTTATTCTTCCAATCATTAACCCTTCTCTTCACTTTATCAATGAGAATAGAACAATCCTTGGAATATAATCTCTTCCCCAACAGTGGAACTCCCAAATATCTAACAGGCAATTTCCCAACCTTGAATGGAAGAATATTCATGATCCTTTGTTGACACCCAGGAGGCACATTACCAAAATACATAGTACTCTTACTCATATTAGGAATAAGACCTGATATGTTACCAAATTTCTCCAAACACTCCTTTAAAATTTTCACAGAATTAGTATCTGCCTTGGCAAATACCAATAGATCATCAGCAAAACACAAATTAGTAATCCCCAACCTGTCACACTTCCAATGAAAACTAAAACCTTCATCATCTTTGATTCTCCTCTGTATGATAAGAGACAGAACTTCCATTACTAAAGTAAAAAGATAAGGAGACATAGGGTCCCCTTGTCTTAAGCCCCTTTTTCCTGGAAAGAAACCACACTGTTCACCATTAACATTAATTGAGAAACAAGCTGTAGTAACACAGGTCATAATCCAATCCACCATACAAGGATGAAACCCAAAATTGAGAAGACAAGACTTTAAAAACCCATGATTAACAGTATCATAAGCTTTTTGTAAGTCTATCTTCAAAGCAATCTTTGGAGGGCCTCTATTTCTATGATAATGTATCATTAATTCTTGAGCAAGCAACACATTATCACCAATATTTCTCCCTGGGATAAAGGCAGACTGATTTTGTCCCACAATACTATCCAAACATCCCTTTATTCTATTGCAGATGACCTTTGATATACATTTATATAGCACATTACAACAAGCAATAGGCCTATAATCACCCACCAATCTAGCAGCATTACACTTTGGAACAAGAGATATACTAGTGGCATTGATTTCCTTCAACAGCTTGCCATTGGCAAAAAACTCTTGCACTGCTGCTACAACATCCTTTCCAACAATGTGCCATGATGCCTTAAAGAACTTTGAGGTAAAACCATCAGGACCCGGGGCCTTATCATCCTCAATATCAAATATAGCATCCTTAACTTCATCCCCAGTGACATCTCTAATCATCTCCTCAGCAACTTGTTTAGTAATTTTCCTAGTAAATAGAGTCTCAGGGCTTTCAATCTGTTCCACCCTAACCTCCTTACCAAGAAACTCCTGAAAATGCCTAACAAAAGCATTTCCCACCTCATCCCCATCATAGAATTTGCCATCACTGCTCCCCACAGATATAATCTTGTTCCTCTGCTGCTTACTGTTAACAACTTTGTGAAAATAACTAGAATTCTGATCCCCAGCTGCTAGCCATTCTATTTTGGATTTCTGCTTCAAATCAGTTTCTTCATCTGCAATGGCCTTTTTAAAGCTTTCATACATTCAATTTCCTTATCCCTTAACATCTTGTCTGAGGGGTTCTTTTCAACTTCACATTGCACCCTAGCTAATTCTTTTTCCAATCTTCTAACTGCACAAGTTAAATCCCCCATGCTCCTAACCAATTTCCTCATAGGAGCTTTAATACTCTTCAACCTAGTAACCACCCCAAACATCTTACAACCCACAACTCTGGCTTCCCAAGCTTTCTCAACATATTCCAAAAATTGTGCTTTTCTAGTCAAAAAATTCTGAAATTTAAATGGTTTAGGCTTCCAATCATGCTTGTAAGGGAAATTGATAACCACAGGAGAATGATCAGAAGAATAGAATGGAAGATACTTAGTACCAACTTTTGGATATCCAGCTAAAAAGAATCTATTCCCCATAGCTCTATCAAGTTTTTTAAACAAGCCATCAACCTTCCCAGGGGCTTTATTCCAAGTATATTTCATACCAGAACTAACCAAATCTTCTAAGCCAATCTCATTACAACAGCCTCTAAACTCCTCCATAGAAGCAGTTATAGTAGATGTTCCCACAGAGGATTCATCAGGATTTAAAATAACATTAAAATCCCCTACCAGCATCCATGGCTCCCTAGCAGCAGAACTGTTAAACTTAAGCAGCTCTTGCCAAAGATACCTTCTACCATAACTCCTTACTTGTCCATAAACAAAAGAACACAGAAACCTGCTTCTACCATCTTTAGATTTTATAGAACAATGCATAACCTGGTCAGTCATAGCAATAACCACAAGATCAACCACAGCAGAGTTCCAACCAACAATAATTCTGACCCAACTAGAACAAAACTCTTGATTAGAAATGTATTCCCAAGACTTGAACACCCTGCTGCAAACCTTCTTCATACTATTAGCTTTCACATGAGACTCCAGCACACAACATATACTGCATTTATTCTCCACCATTAATTCCATCAACTGATTTTGATGGGAGGCATTATTAAGCCCCCTCACATTCCAACACAACATGTTAACAGCCATTTAAACTTTCTTGGAAGGATCAGACACATTTGATGCCAAATGTATCTTACTAATAGAAGGCTTAGATTGTTTCTTCTTATTGCCCATGCCTCTATTCATAAATTCAGCAGTTTCATCTACCACTGAGTCCACCTCACTTTCAACCTCCATCTCTTCTTCATCCTCCTTCAAATTCCTTAACCCATCTAGAAAATCATACATATAGCATAGTTGAGAATAATATCTTCTTTGGTTTGGAACCCATTTTGCTAACATAAAGATATCCGGGATTCTTCTTTCTTTAAAGATAACATCCACCTCTTCCTGCTGCTTACAAGTAATTGGGATTCCATTTATAACATTCTTCTGTTCCCTTCCACCACTATTATGTTGCATATTTTGAGTTCCCTCATCATTTTCTGAGGTAACATGAGTTATTTCAGGATTTAGGGTTTAGGGTTTAGGGTTTAGGGTTTAGGGTTTAGGGTTTAGGGTTTAGGGTTTAGGGTTTAGGGTTTAGGGTTTAGGGTTTAGGGTTTAGGGTTTAGGGTTTAGGGTTTAGGGTTTAGGGTTTAGGGTTTAGGGTTTAGGGTTTAGGGTTTAGGGTTTAGGGTTTAGGGTTTAGGGTTTAGGGTTTAGGGTTTAGGGTTTAGGGTTTAGGGTTTAGGGTTTAGGGTTTAGGGTTAGGGTTTAGGGTTTAGGGTTTAGGGTTTAGGGTTTAGGGTTTAGGGTTTAGGGTTTAGGGTTTAGGGTTTAGGGTTTAGGGTTTAGGGTTTAGTGTAGAAGATAAATCAAGGCTCGGCAAAACATACTGTGCGATAACCAGATCCACGCGACAACAAGAAGTCACGCGAGAAGCCACCAGTGCGAAAGACCAGATCCATGCGAGTCGCAGACCACGCGAAAGACTGCAGCCGCGCGAAAGCTTGATCCACGCGAAAGGGATCTCGCGCGAGAACTCTATGTTTAGTATAAATAGCGTAGTTTCGTTTTGTAATGTAGCTTTCCATTCATTCATCTTCCTGTACTGTGCAAAATCGCACAAGACCTTTTATAGATTTCTGTTTATCAATCAAATATCATCTATTTTGATTCAATCCAATCTTCTTTTCTATCCAATCACGTTTACATTCCGCATTCACGTGATTGAGATCGTGTGTTAGTGTTCTTGGGAGATTTTCAGAGATTTTACAATTGGTATCAGAGCAATAGGCTCTTGAACCACGATTTGGAGAAGAATTGGATTGTGTGCTACTTGATTTTTGAAGAATTCATCATCGATTACCTTAGATTCTGAAATGGCAAAGTTATGCTGCTAGATTGTGGAAGATTTGGACTGATTTGGACCTAATTGAACGTAATTAGTGGACTTTAAGCTTAATTTTGATTAAAATTGACTTAAAATTCATTAAAATTGGATTAAAATGGGTTCAATCAGAAATGTTCATTGATTTGGAAGTGGTTATCGCTTGAACGAACTGTTGAAGATTCGTTTCTGCACAAAATTGACTATTTTCGCGTGAAACTGAAGGTTTTCGCGTGCGAAAAACTGTTTTTTCGCTCAGACAGTTTTTCACCTTTTTATGCGATTTCGCATAAGTAGGTATATTGGATTTTCGCACGAAGTGTTCTCTCGCGCGAAAAGTTGCCCGCGCGAAATCACTTTTCGCACGTGTTCTATTTTCGCACGAACACCAGAATTTTGATTTTTCTGATCATTATGGCTTCAACTACACCGAATTTGAAGCATCTTACTGCTTCACTTCATCTAGACACTGAGATTGGTACTGGTAACAAGCCACCGAGGCTTCTCTGTGAAGATGATTATTCTGATTGGGCTTTCCGATTCGAGAGATATGTTATCTACACGGAACCAAAGATGTGGAGATCTATCCAGTATGGTCCTTACATTCCATTGTACAAAAATGATAAAGGTGAAATGGTTCAGAAACCTGAACATTTGTGGGATGAAGATGACATCAAGAGGTTGGAACTTGATGATAAAGCGTATGCTGCCATCACAATGGCTCTTACTACTGAGATCTCACAAAAATTTCAAGAGTTTAGGGGTGCTAAAGTGCTTTGGGATGCTCTGGAATCTCAGATTATGGGCAATAAAGACATGAGAGAGAGCAAAAAGGATATGTTGAATCAAGAGTTCAACATGTTCAATCATATTGTTGGTGAAGAGCTGGAAGTTCAGATGGCCAGGTTTGTTAGACTGGTCACAAAAATGAAGAGTGCGGGTATTACTCTGGAACCCATCACTGTGAACAAAAAGTTGCTAAACTCACTTCCTTACAGTTGGAACAACAACTGTACATTAATAAAGAGAACCAAAGACTTGTATACTCTTCAGTTGACAGATCTCATCTCAACAATCAAGTCTTATGCTATGGATGATAAGCAGCGAGCTGCTAATCATCTCAGTTCTCTGGGTGCTGAAGGAACTGCTCTATATGCAAAGATGGCTTGTAATCCGAATTACTATGTCAGTTATACGCAGATGTGTAAGCAACAACAATCAGGAAGTGCAGCATCTTCTTTTATTCAACCAGCAGTAAACCACCAAGTTCATGTTCCAGCTGCTCAACATTATTCCCCCATCATCCATCAACAAGTCTCTCAATCTCAAGATTCTCAGAGTGGTCAACATGCTTATGTTGCTACCACTAGTCCATCAAAACAAACTGTTCAGATTGCTGAGGAGCATCTTGCTCTTTTCACCACTTTCATGTCGAGTTATGAAGCTTTCATGGCCGGAAGACTTACTGCTCCTAATGTTCTTGTTGATGATCTTCAACAAGTTAATCCGGATGATGTTGAAGAGAATGACATCAAGTATCAAATGGCCATGGTAGTTTACAGGGCAAACAATTTTGCTAGAAGAACTGGGAGGAAAATGTTTGGCGTTAACAATTCTAGCAAAATTGGTTTTGATAAATCTAACCTGAGGTGTTACAACTGTGACAAACCAGGTCATTTCGCCAGAGAATGTACTGAACCAAAAACTGGTCAAAATGAAGGCCCGAAGAAGATGGTGACTGTGGAGATAGAGCCAAAGAAGGATAAAGCAAGTACTTCTGGTGGTGCTAAAGCACTAGTTTCTCAAACTAATGCTGAATATGACTGGTCTGATCAAATGGAGGCTCTTGATTTACATTTGTCTACTGCTTTTGTTGCTAAGATTGTTCCAGAACCAGAAAAGGAAGAAAATTTGTTTGCTGAATTCGTGTCTGATGATTTGTTGGAGGGTTTGTTTGCCACGGTGGAAGAAGAGAAGGAGAAAGTTGAAATAGAAGATGAGAAAGCGATAGAAGATAAGGAGAATGTTGTGAAAAAAGATCAGGTTGAAAAAATTACTGAAGAAGAAAGTATGAATGATGAATACACTGTTGAGCTCACAGTCAAAAGTCCATGCATTGATCCAAAGACTGTTGCTAGTGCTCCAGTGAAAGAACCAGCTGATAAAATGAAAGCATTCATGGTCAAGAAGGAAGAGAAAACAGAAGGGGAAACTTCTGAACCAAAGGTATATGATAGTTTATGTAAAAATACATGTGTTGAGAAAGTTCAAAGATACAGAGTTCACAATGAGAGTCTGATAATGGAAGTTGAAAAACTTCAGTATCAAGCTAGCAAACACAAGTCAAATGAAAAGATTTTTAAAGAAAAACTTGAAGGTTTAAACAAAACAATATATAATTTGAAATTAAATCTTCATGAAAAGAATGTACTAATAATGACTTGACAAATAGAAACAATGAACTCGCTCTAGAAATTAATCGACTCAACAGTGAATTAGCCACGGTTAAATTGACTATTGAGAAATTTGAACTTTCATCAACAATGGTTGAAGGAATAATCAAGTCACAAATGATTCAGAAGATCAAAGGAGGAAAGTGTGGTGTTGGATTTTCTAACATTGCTCCTCCAATTAATCATGATTACTCATGTTTACCATCATCTGATAACATTTGTGATTCTGATATGGTCTATGGAATTGGATTTTCTTCATCTAAAGACTTAAAACCTTCTGTCAAAATAAATTTATCTGTTGATCCTATCATAGTACCCAAACCTAAACAATCACCTGAAAATCTTTTTGCAGATAAAATGAAGGTGGATGGGTTGGTTGAAGATTGGGAAAGTGAGAGTGAGGAAGAAAATGAGAATGAATGTTTGAAAAATAAAAATGTAAACGTTTCACAATCAGCTTGTAAACAAAACTTGTCAGGAAATGAAAAGAATGTTATTTTGAATGAGTTGAAATCAAATAGCACTTATAATTTAATGCAAATCAAAGGGTAAATCAGAAAGAAAGAATGGAAAAGGATTTTAAAATAGATTTGTTTCAAAAGGAATAGTTGAAAATGAAGATCATATTTTTAAAGAAACGAATTCTCGATTCTTTAAAATAAACTACATTATAATGCTAACCTTGTGAATCAAGATGTATGTAGCCCAGATTTGCATGTGAATGATTCTTCTGCATTTAATCTGAACATTCAAAAGCCTGGTCCTTCTCCAGCACCAATCCGTATATCTAAGCCTGGTCCTCATCCAACAAATTCTAAGCCTGTTCCTCATCCAACAAATTCAAAGTCTGGTCCTCATCCAGCAAATTCAAAGTCTAGTCCTATTAAAGCGGAATCCAAGACTGTTTCAACACCACAATTCCAAAAGTCAAAACTGCCAAATCTACAATCAAAAGTGGTCATAATTCTTCAATTTCCTCGATCTGCAAAAGATGAATTTGAAATTGTCAAACGAGACAAAGATTCGAGAGACTGTGGAGAAAGTTAAACCTAGTCAATCTGACTTTGGTTTTTATGACAATTTTCATAATTGTCATCCACAGTTTGTTTTCCACACACAACAAAAGAGATGCTTTCAGTGTGGAAACACAAATCATTTAGCAAATAATTGTCCTTTTAGACAAAAATCATTAAGTAAACAAAGATTTCATAATTCTATTTCTCATAATAGAAAACTGTTTTTCACTCGTGGAAAATTTTCAAATAATATGAAATCTACCAAAAGGGATAAGAATTTGACTAATGATATAAAGGCAAATGTCAAGATTAAGAGCATAAATGAAAAGACTGATATGCAAACCAAATATAATCATATCAAATCATTTTGTCTTGCTGCAACTCAGAATGTGCTCAAGTCATGTTTGACTTGGGTACCAAAATCTAAGTAATTTTGTTACGCATGCAGGGACAACCGCAAAAGACTACTGAAAGTCTATGGCATGTAGATAGCAGTTGTTCAAGACACATGACGGGTAACTTATCATTACTACAAGATGTGCAATCATACAACGGAGGGAGAGTGATATTCGCAGGAGATAGAGGAGGACGTATTACAAAACGTGGTACAGTTACAAATGGCGTCCTGAGTTTTGAGAATGTTAATTTTGTTGAGGAATTAAAACATAACCTGCTAAGTGTGTCTCAAATCTGTGACAAACAATATTCAACACACTTTACTAATAACGAATGCTTAATATTAAAACCAGGTTTTGTTGTTCCAGAAGAATGGGTTTTGATGAGGACTCCGAGAGACAATGACACATATCTTCTTGATATGCATTGTTCTAATTCTTTGGTAACAGCCTCTTGCTTATTATCCAAAGCCTCGGAGAATGATTCCATGTTATGGCATCGTCATTAGGTCATGTCAATCTTAAAAACATGAACAAACTTGTACGTGGAAATCATGTAATTGGTTTACCTGAAAAAGAATATCATTTAACTGAACATTGTTTGTCATGTTCAAAAGGTAAACAACATAAACTTCCTCACAAACCAGTTGCACATAACTCAGTCGAATCAATCTTACAACTCTTACACATGGATCTTTTTGGTCCAGTGAGTGTTCTAAGTTTGGGTCGAAGATCTTATTGTTTGGTTATTACTGATGACTTTTCAAGATTTACTTGGGTGTTTTTCTTAGCATCTAAGGATGAAACTCCACATCTATTGATCAAATTCATTACCTTGGTGGAGAATCAGACAGAGAAAAAGGTAAAATGCATCAGAAGTGACAATGGGACAGAGTTTTGCAATCAAACTCTGAATGAGTTTTGTGAATCCAAGGGAATTGCCAGACAATTCAGTGCTGCTGGCACTCCACAACAGAATGGGGTTGCAGAAAGAAGAAATAGGACATTAATTGAAGCTGCTAGAACAATGATCTCTGCTGCCAAATTACCTTTGTTCTTTTGGGCAGAAGCAGTAAATACTGCATGTTATGTTCAGAATCGTGTGTTACTCAACAAAAGATTAAATAAGACTCCATATGAAATCTTTTATAATCACAAACCCAAAGTTAAATATTTTAAAGCCTTTGGTTGTTGTTGCACTTTGTTGCATACAACTGAATCATCTTCAAAATTTTCTGAAAAGGCTGATGAATGTTACTTTGTGGGATATGCTGCCAATAAGGTTGCATATCGTGTTTATAATAAAAGAACTAGACAAATAGTCGAGTCATATAACATTGATTGGCACGAGCTTAACATAACTGATGCAGGTTCAGCTCCTGGGTTTATGATTATGAATCTTTGTTCATAAATTTTAAAATTTCTAAATCTTCATCTGCAGATTCTACTTCTCCAGCAATCTCCTTGGACAACAAAATCATTGAGGATCTTTCATCTTTGATATCTGATGATTCTGCTAGTGCTTCATCATCCAAAGATATTCCTACAAATTCTGTACCTGTATCTGCATGTTCTGAGTCATTAGATGTCTCTTCAGAACAAATTTCTACTCAGGATTTGGAAGAAGTCTTAAGTTCTCCATTATCTTCATCTTCATCAGAGACTATACATACACCTATAGAAATCATTCAAGTTCCATTTGAAGAATCTCCAAATGTGTCTACTGCTTCTGAAACTCATGT
>CM044006.1:92688725-92955039 GCA_024085815.1 Flaveria linearis | reverse complement strand
TTATTGTTGTCATGATGGTTATTGTTGTTGTTGTTGCTATTGTTGTTGTTTCTACGGTTATGTTTGTTGTGATTATGGTTGTTGTTGTCGTCGTGGTTGTTGGCGTCGTGGTGTTGTCTTCGTGGTTGTTGTACCGTCATCGTTGTTGTCATCATGGTGTAGTCGTGGTTGAGTTTGTTGTCATGGTTTTGGTTGTTGTCGTGGTTATTGTTGTCGTGATGGTTGTAGTCGTCCGTGGTTGTCGTGGTCGTGGTTGTTGGCGTCGTGGTTGTTGGCGTCGTGGTTGTGGGCGTCGTGGTTTTTGGCATAGTGGTTGTTGGCGTCATTGTTGTTGGCGTTGTGGTTGCTGGCCTCGTGGTTGGTGTCGTCATGGTTGTTGTTGTTGTAGTTGGGTGTCGTCGTGGTTGTTGTCATCGTGGTTGCTATCATCGTGGCTGTTGTCGTCGTGGTTGCTGTCGTCGTGGTTGTTGTCGTCGTGGTTGCTGTCATAGTGGTTGTTGTCAATGTGGTTGTTGTTGTTGTAATTGTTGTCGTCATGGTAGTTGTTGTCTTTTATTTTTGTTGTTGGTGCTGTTGTTCTGGTGGTTGTTGTTGTTGTTACTGGTGATGTTTTTGTTATGGTTGTGATTGATGTCGTGGTTGTTGTCATCGTGATTGTTATTGTTTGTTGATGTTTTTTTTGTTGTTGTTGTTGTTGTTTTTATTGTGGTTGTTGTTTTTGTTGTGGTTTGTTGTGGTTGTGTTTGTTATGGTTGGGATTTTTGTCGTTGTTATTGTTGTCTTGGTTATGGTTGTCGTGGCGTGGTTGTTGTTGTCGTATTGTTTTTTTCTTGGTTATTGTTGTCGTCGGTTCTTGTCATCGTGGTTGTTGTTGTCATCGCGGTTATTGTCGTTGTGGTGGTTGTTGTTGTCGTTTTTATTATTGTCGTTGGATTATGGTTGTTGTTGTCGTCGTAGTTGTCGTCGTGTGTGTAGTCGTCGGGTTCTTGTCGTTGTGGTCGTTGTCGTCGTGGTTGTTTCTCGTCGTGGTGGATGTTGTTGTCGTTATTGCTATTGTTGTTTTTTGCGGTTGTGGTTTTTGTGATTGTAGTTATTGTGGTTGTGGTTGTGGTTGTTGTCGTGGTTGTTGTTGTTGTAGGTATTGTCTTTCGTGATGGTTGTAGTTGCCATGGTTGTCGTCGTCGTGGTTCTAGTCTTCGTCGTGGTTGTTGGTGTCGTGGTTTTTGGCGTCATGGTTGTTGGCGTCATGGTTGTTGGCGTCATGGTTGTTGGCGTCTTGGTTGTTGGCGTCGTGGTTGTTAGCGTCGTGATTGGTGTCGTGGTGGTTGTTCTCGTCGTGGTTGATGTCGTCGTAGTTTCTGTCATCATGGTTGTTGTCGCCGTGGTTGTTGTCACCGTGGTTGCGGTCGTCGTCGTTGTTGTCAACTTGGTTTTTGTCGTCGTGGTTGTTGTCGTTGTAGTTGTTGTCGTCGTGGTTGTTGTCGTTTTTGTTCGTTTTTGCTCGACTACAGTCGATCGACGGAAGGCATCTCTGATCCATCGATTCAGAGTAGTTGTCATTGTTGCTGTTGGTGGTGTTGCTAGGTTGTTCTTGTTGTAGTTGTTATTGGTGATGTTTTTGTTGTGGTTGTGATTATTGTCATGGCTGTTATTGTCATGGTTATTGTCGTCGTGGTAGTTATTGTCGTTGTTGATGTTATTGTTGTCATTGTTATTGTTGTAGTGTTTGTTGTGGTTGTTGTGATCATGGTTGTTATGGTTAGGATTATTGTCATGGTTATTGTTATTATGATTGTTGCTGTCATGGTTTTTGTTGTCGTGGTGGTTGTTGTTGTCGTTGATGCTATTGTTGTTTTTTTACGATTGTGGTTATGGTGATTGTGATTGTTGCGGTTGTGGTTGTTGTTGAGGTTGTAGTTGTTGTCGTAGTTGTGGTTTTTTTCTGTGTTGTTTTTGTCGTGGTGGATGTAGTCGTCGTGGTAGTTATCTTCCCCATCGTTGTTGTCGTCGTGGTGGGTTGTTAACGTCGTGGTTGTAGGCTTGGTGGTTGTTGGCCTCGTGGTGGGTTTCGTCGTGGTGGTTGTCGTCGTGGTGGTTGGCATCGTGGTTGTTGTCATAGTGGTTCTTGTTGTTGTTATTGTCATTTTTTTGTTGTTGTGATGGTTGTTTTTGTTGTGTTGTTATTGGTGTTGTATTTATTATGGTAGTGATTGTGGTCGTAGGTGTAATTGTCGTCGTGGTTATTCTCGTGGTTGTTGTCGTCGTGGTTGTTGTCGTTGTTGTGGTTATCGTTGTTGTTGTTGTCGTGGTCGTTTTCATGGTGGTTGTTGTCATGGTTGTCGTCGTCGTGGTTTTTGTCGCCATCGTGGTTTTTGTCGCCATCGGGTTGTCATCGGAGTTTATGTCGTCGTGGTTGTTGCCTTCGTGGTTGTTGTCGTCATGGTGGTTGTCGTGTCGTGGTTGTCGTCATTGTCATTATCATTGTCGTTTTTGTTGTCTTGTTTTGTAGTGTTGTTGTTGTCGTTGTTGTTGGTGGTGGTGGGGTGGTGTTATTGTGGTTGTGATTATTGTCATCATGGTTGTTGTTGTCGAGGTTATTGTTGTCGTCGTGGTTGTTGTCATCCTGGTTGTTGTCGTCGTGGGGGTGTTATTGTTGTCGTTACTATTGTTATTGTTTCTGCGATTGTGGTTTTTGTGATTATGGTTGTTGTGGTTGTTTTTTTGTGGTTGTGGTTGTGGTTGTTGTCATGTTTGTGGGTTGTGGTTGTTGTTATGGTGGTGATTGTTGTCGTGGTTGTTGTTGTCGTCGTGGTTGTTGTTGTCGTCGTGGTTGTTGTTGTCGTCATGGTTGTCAACGTCGTCGTGGTTGTTGACATCGAGGCTGTTGTTATGGTGTCGTAGTTGTTGGCGTCATAGTTGTTGGCTTCCTGGTTGTTAGCCTCGTGGTTGGTTTCGCCATCGTGGTTGTTGTCATGGTTAGCATCGTGATTGTTGGCTTCCTGGTTGTTGGCCTCGTGGTCAGGTGAGTCATGGTTGTAGTTTTCATGGTGGTTGTCGTCATGATTGTTGGAGTCGTGGTACTTGTCGTCATGGTTTTGTCGTCTTGGTTGTTTTCGTCGTTGTTGTCATTGTTGTCTTTTTTGTTGTTGCTGTTGTTATTGTTATTTTTGTTATTGTTGTGGTGGTTGTTGTTATTGTTGTTGTTTGTTGGTGGTGGTGGTGGTGTTATTATGGTTGTGATTGTTGACATGGTTGTGATTGTCGTCGTGGTTGTTGTCGTTGTTGTTGTTGTCATCGTGGTTGTTGTCGTCATCGTGGTTGTTGTCGTCGTGGTTGTAGTTGTCATTGTTGTTGTTGTTGACTGTTGTTGTCGTGTTGGTTGTAGTCGTTGTGGTTGTTTTCGAGGTGGTTGTTGTCGTCGTGGTTGTTGTCGTCGTGGTTGTTCTCATCGTGGTTGTTGGCGTTGATGTGTTGCAAAACACATCTGTTTTCCATACGATTTCTGTATATATTTTTAGTCTTTATTTCCCGTTTTTATTAGTTTTTCGGTTTCTATTTACGTATTTGTGTATTTGCAGGTATTTGTGGTTCAAGGAGCATAAATGGTTGATTTTTGAAGAATAAACAAGCATGCGAGCTAAGGAACGGAAGAAGCTTGGTCGAATGGGAGATTTCTGAAAATCCTTATCTTGGCGCGTCGCCAAGATGATGACAGGATCTGAGAGACGCGCCAAGATTCCCGCGTCAGAAATCGACTATTTTGTTTTTAGCGCGTAGCGAAGATTTTGGTGGTTATTTTGGCGACGCGCTAAGATTGCTAAACCGAGAAATTTTGCCCTAGATCATTATTTAAGGTTTTATAAAAAACCTAATGAGAGGGGACGGCAGAAGGTGACTTCCAGACGAAAAAGGAGACGATTTTGGAGATCCCAAGCAGAGAACAAGCAATTGGAAGCATCAAGGAGCAAGGATTGAGCAAGAGGATTGAAGATTCAAGGGTGTTATTCATCGTTTTCATCTTCTTCTTGTTTACTCTTGCTTTTGAATCATGTTTACTGAGTTGTTTATGAACTTTAGCTACTGTTTTGATATGGTTCTTGGTAAACTTCTGTAGCTACCTAGGTTTTGATAAATATGCATGTTTGATTATGAATTTTATCGGTTTTTTGGAACAATGATTGTGTTTAATTGCTAATGAGAAGATATTGGTTTGAATGATCAGTTGTGGACGTGTGTTTAGATCAGTTTTGAGTAGTGATTTATCATTCCACGTGTTCCTTGGTGATTGTCTGTCATAGAATAGGTACATGCTAGGTCATTTACTATATGTTTGCGATTTTGGATGATTTGCTAGACGTAGTGAGTCATTGGAATGATTTGTCTTGAAATTGACTAACTAAATATGCAACTAATCTTAATACTGTGAAGTTGATTAGGTTATCGGTTTGTCTAGTGTGTTGCGATTGCTAGGTTAGAGTCTCTGTGAGGAGTTCTGTCTAGTTTACCCTTCACATCTTGTTTACCGAATCTGATCAGTCACCCGATATCTATCCCCTTGCCTTAGGACCGCTCACGCTGTGAAGTAGAGTGTCTGTCTTAGGGTATTGAGTCACTTGCGCCGTGAGGTAGAGTGTCTTTCGGGTGCCTTGTTAGCATAGTTGGAGAACCTGTGAGGGAATCCATTAACGGTGTTTTATCGGCTTATTAGGTCAATCTAGTTGCTTCCCTTGAAAGTGTCGAGGTTTCTCTAGGTCCCTTTTATGTTAGTATCTTCAGATCCCGGTTACACAAGTATTTCCAAAACCGTTAGAAGAAAAGCCAAAACATGTATAGGATTCTTACCTAGGTAGTGATTTCTTCTCCTGATTTAAATCTAGTCAATTCCTTGTTTTCTGTCCAGTATTAGTTCTTTTAAAGTAATTTAAAACAACCCCCCTTATTTACTTTCATTTAGTATTTTTAGTTGAGTCTTAGGTAAGTTCAGTTTACGTTTTCCATACAGAAGTCTTTGGGTTCGATAACTCGGACTTAATAGCTATTCTGCAGTCGACCGGTACACTGCCGGTTGTGTTGCTTAGGATCGAGTCTTAGTTTTATAAATTTAAAGCTTTTTAGTGTCTAGTTAGAGTTTTATTTGTTAGTCTAATTTAGTATAGTCTAGCACACATCAAAGTTTTTGGCGCCGTTGCCGGGGATTTCTTGGCGATTGCGTTCATTGGACTTACTTGATTTAATTGCTATTTGTGCTAAGTATTTTTTTTAATTAGTTTGTTTTAATTCTATTTGTTTTTATTTGAGTCTGTAGAGTCAGTTAGTTTTCTTGTTTCTGTAAGTGTCATTATGTGTGAAATCTGTGGAGGACCCCATTTTACTTGTCTTTGCCTAAATTCATCGGGGTATTCTCCAATTATTATTATCCTGATCCGCAGGTAGAGCTAAATGAAAAATATAGAACTCAGGATGAGCCGGAGACGAAAATGGACATCTCAGTCCCACCTTCGTTTCAGCAGGATGTTGAGCAAACTCAACCAGGGATTTACGATTTTTCTTTAGATTTTAGTGATGATGATGAGTCAGAGGATGATGAGGATGGAGATTGATAAGTGGAGTAGAGCTGACTGATGTTCCCCAATACCCGAAAACGGAGACGATAATGGACGAATTTCAAGTCCCACCTCCAGTTAGATTTATTGATTTTTCTGATCCGGATTTTGAGGAACACATCGAACGATACATCTCATGGAAGGAAGAACAGAAGAGAAAAATGGTGTGTCATGATACTTTATCAGAGGATAGTGAGCCTTTAGATAGTGTTGCTGATATTGTCATCCCTATTGGTAGGAAAATCCCTGGTAGCACTACTCGTTACATTCCATCACCGGAGGAGGTGAGGCAATTTGATTGGGAATCGCATTTTAAGGCAATGGATGCTAAGTTAGCAAGTGAGTGTGAGCAAGATGACTTCCCAGAACCAGAGACATTAACGGTGTCCCACCTCTGGTTATTGAGGAAATTGTGATTTCTAGGATTGAGGAAGTTGTCAAGAGTTCAAGGAGTGAGTTTGGAAGTGTGTGTAGTTTGCAAGAGTATTCAGATGCTGAAGATGAGGATTTAGATAGAATAGTTGAAGAATTTGAGAGGGTGATTGCTGAGGAAGAAGTTGAGAGTAGTAACTCCTGGGAGGATGAATTTGTAGGAGAGTTAGAGAGTTTACCTGAATATGTGGACAGTTGTGAGTTTGATCCGGAAAGTGAATTGGTTATTTTAGAAGCTTTGTTAGCAGGTAAACAAGAGATTAGGAAAGTACTTACATCATGTGAAACCCTAAGTGTGGGGAAGGTGGATGAGAGTGTTGGGAGTTCCCCTAGTGTAGGCTTCCTCCTACAAAAAAGAGAGATAGGAAGAATGAGTGTGATATGAGGACAGTCCAAACCCCAAGTGTGGGGATGTTTCGGGTTGATAAACTACTAGGATATTTGTTAAGGATGAGTTTTGGACCTAGTAGATTTAAGTCTTGGTGGGCTGATCTGAGTGAAGGAGTCAACAGGATCAAGAAATTCATGCTTAGTTGTTCGGTGTTGAAAGCTTGTTTACCGCTTAGGGTAGAAGCGGTGCTGAAATCGATAAAGGAGAAGCCTCCTGATTGAGCTAGTTGGTGATATTTGGGTGATGAATCGTTTATAGAGTTTGTAGAGTTGGTTTACTTGAGTTTTAGGTAGTTCGTTGAGTTTTTTGTGTTGGTTTTTGTGTTTTCGTGTGCATTGTTTTCGTGTTTGTGTTAAGTGTTTGCAGGGAAACGATCATATGGTTGCGATTTGACACATGACCGGAGGCTACCAGGTAAGTTTTTCCCACTTGGTTCATGTTAATAGAGGTAATAAAACGGTTGGGGCCAAAAATTTGGCTAAGGCATGAAAAATTTCGTAACTTTCTAAAAAAAATGCAACCTCGCGCTACGCGCCGGGCTGCTTGATTTCTCTCGCGTAGCGCGACGACTCTCGCGTATCGCTCCATGTTCATGCCTAACCCTCGCGTCACGCGAGGGATCCCAGAATTTTGAATTTTTTTTATTTTACCTAATTTCACCATTTCACCCATTTTTCCACCATTTTCGACCTTCTACCATCATGTCATCCATTTTTTCCACTTGTTCAAAGCAACTTGAATTTCATACGTGTGTTTCTCTGTTTTGTGAGTCGTTTTTTGTTTTTTTTATTGAGTCTGTTTGATGCTGTGTTTGCCTGTTAGTTGTTTGTTTTGCAGGTCTGGAATAATTCACCCGTACTCAATCTCCATTCGGGTGAATATATCTAACAATTTTATAAGGAGGCAACCAGTGATTCCTGATCGCGAATGAAATGCTATACGATCAGAGGTTTTGGATTCAGACTCTGCACAGCTGGACACTGCTTTACCAGCTAAGTCTTTTCCAAAACTCTTCTTTTTATTTATGTCTTTCTTTTAGTTTCAACATTGAGGACAATGTTTAAATTAAGTGTGGGGATAGGAAGACATGTGTCTTAGGTTTAATTTCATTGAGTCATTCTTTTAATTTTTGCGTGTGTTTAGTTAATTTTATTTTAGTGTGTCTTTAAAAAATCAAAAAAAACAAAAATTAGAAAATTTCCCTGATTTTGATGTTTGCATATATTAAAAATGGAAAATGATAGGTACAGTCAGGTGTCTGGTTTTCAACTACTATATGTATGAGATAATAAATAATTGAAAGCGTGTCTGATTTGGGATGCACGGGTAGGCCCAGCCGATTTTGAAGGGTTTTCATAGATGTATTCTAATCCATCTAATTAAATATTTAATTTACTATATGTGTTCTCACTAGATGGAAGTCGAAACTGTTGGAAGGTTGAAAAAGCACCACTGTAGGTTGATACCCGTTTGTATTTAAGATTAGCATAGTTGGCACACGTTATGTGGCGCCTTAGGATTCCATCTTAGTATTGTGTGAGTTTGAAAATGACAATTAGGTGCGAGAGGGCATTCAAAAACCTCTAGGCCAGTGCTTAATGATTGTGGCCTGAAGCTTATGTGCGTGACAGCTGGGATGGCGACTTGGCTGGCAACACCTCTGAGTTAGGGTCGTGATCCTGTTGTTTTTAAATCTTGCACAAAATAAAAAAAAAAAAAAAAAAAAAAAAAAAAAAAGACAAAGCCTATGGTGTTGCTCAAGGGGATGGTGACTCAGTGGGCAACAGCCCTCTAGGTGGAGTCTTATAAAAAATATTTATGTATATATATATATATATATATATATATATGAAAAGTTGCAAAAGAAGAATAAGTGCTGAAAAGAAAAATATTATAGTGCAGCTTAGTTTCCATCAAAATAAGCTAGTTTTAAATACATGTGGGTATTGGGTTACAGTGGTGGAAAAATCATGGATTTTTGATTTAGTCTATGCTTCGGAGATTTGATAACAGGAATAGATACCGACTTGTGAGAATTCATGATTAATAAAATAGAATACTTGAACCTAAATGCTATACTCTTGGGGACTTCCAGACGAAAAAGGAGACGATTTTGGAGATCCCAAGCAGAGAACAAGCAATTGGAAGCATCAAGGAGCAAGGATTGAGCAAGAGGATTGAAGATTCAAGGGTGTTATTCATCGGTTTCATCTTCTTCTTGTTTACTCTTGTTTTTGAATCATGTTTACTGAGTTGTTTATGAACTTTAGCTACTGTTTTGATATGGTTCTTGGGTAAACTTCTGTAGCTACCTAGGTTTTGATGAATATGCATGTTTGATTATGAATTTTATCGGTTTTTGGAACAATGATTGTGTTTAATTGCTAATGAGAAGATATTGGTTTGAATGATCAGTTGTGGACGTGTGTTTAGATCAGTTTTGAGTAGTGATTTATCATTCCACGTGTTCCTTGGTGATTGTCTGTCATAGAATAGGTACATGCTAGGTCATTTACTATATGTTTGCGATTTTGGATGATTTGCTAGACGTAGTGAGTCATTGGAATGATTTGTCTTGAAATTGACTAACTAAATATGCAACTAATCTTAATACTGTGAAGTTGATTAGGTTATCGGTTTGTCTAGTGTGTTGCGATTGCTAGGTTAGAGTCTCTGTGAGGAGTTCTGTCTAGTTTACCCTTCACATCTTGTTTACCGAATCTGATCAGTCACCCGATATCTATCCCCTTGCCTTAGGACCGCTCGCGCTGTGAAGTAGAGTGTCTGTCTTAGGGTATTGAGTCACTTGCGCCGTGAGGTAGAGTGTCTTTCGGGTGCCTTATTAGCATAGTTGGAGAACCTGTGAGGGGAATCCATTAACGGTGTTTTATCGGCTTATTAGGTCAATCTAGTTGCTTCCCTTGAAAGTGTCGAGGTTTCTCTAGGTCCCTTTTAAGTTAGTATCTTCAGATCCCGGTTACACAAGTATTTCCAAAACCGTTAGAAGAAAAGCCAAACATGTATAGGATTCTTACCTAGGTAGTGATTTCTTCTCCTGATTTAAATCTAGTCAATTCCTTGTTTTCTGTCCAGTATTAGTTCTTTTAAAGTAATTTAAAACAAACCCCCCTCATTTACTTTCATTTAGTATTTTTAGTTGAGTCTTAGGTAAGTTCAGTTTACGTTTTCCATACAGAAGTCTTTGGGTTCGATAACTCGGACTTAATAGCTATTCTGCAGTCGACCGGTACACTGCCGGTTGTGTTGCTTAGGATCGAGTCTTAGTTTTATAAATTTAAAGCTTTTTAGTGTCTAGTTAGAGTTTTATTTGTTAGTCTAATTTAGTATAGTCTAGCACACATCAGCGTCGTGGTGGTTGGAGTCGTGGTTGTTGTCATCGTGGTTGTTGGGGTCGTGGTGGTTGGAGTCGTGGTTGTTTGCGTCGTGGTTGTTGTGGTCGTGGTGGTTGTTGACTTGGTTGTTGTTTTCGTCGTTGTTGTTGTCGTCGTGGTTCTTATCATCGTGGTTGTTGTTGTCGTCGTGGTTGTCGTCATGGTGGTTGTTCTTGTCGTTGTTGTAAGCGTGGTGGTTCTTGTTGTCATGGTTGTTGACATCGTTGTTGTCAGCTTCGTGGTTGTTGGCCTCGTGGTTGATTTCATCATGGTGGTTGTTGTCGTTGGGGTTTTTGTCATAGTGGTTGTTGTCATCATGGTTGTTGTCGTCGTGGCAGTTGTCGTTGTTGTTGTTGTCGTCGTTGTTTTTCTTTGTTGTTGTTATTGTTGTTGGTGTTGTTGTGGTTGTTGTTATTGTTATTGTTCGTCTTGGTGTTGTTGTTATTGTTCGTCTTGGTGTTGTTCTGATTGTTGTTGTTATTCTTGGCATTGTTATTATGGTTGTGATTATTGTTTTGGTTATATTTGTCATCGCGGTTGCTGTTGTCGTGGTTGTTATGTTCGTGGTTGTTGTTGTCGTTGTTTTCGTTGTGGTTGTTGTTTTCGTTGTGGTTGTTGCTGTGGTTGTTGTCGTGATTGTTGTCGTGGTTTTCATTATCGTGGTTGTTTTCGTGGTGGTTGTAGTCTGCGTTGTTGTCGTGGTTTTCATTATCGTGGTTGTTTTCGTGGTGGTTGTAGTCGTCGTTGTTGTCGTCAGCGTGGTTGTTGTCGTTTTGGTTGTTGTTGTCGTCGTGGTTGTTGGCGTCGTGGTTATTGGAGTCATGTTTATTGACGTCGTCGTTGTTGGTGTCGTGGTTGTTCGAGTCATGTTTATTGATGTCGTGGTTGTTGGCAACGTGGTTGTTGACATCGTGGTTGTAGGCTTCATGGTTGTTGGCCTCGTGGTTGGTTTCGCCGTGGATGTTAGCTTCATGGTTGTTGTCGTCGTGGTTTTTATTGTCCCTATTGTTGTCCTTTTTGTTGTTGTTGTTGGTGTTGTTATCATTATGGTAGTGATTGTTGTCCTGGGTGTAATTATCGTCGTGGTTGTTCTCGTGGTTGTTGTCGTTATGGTTATTGTCGTTGTGGCTGTTGTCGTTGTTTCGTTGTTTTTGCGGTTGTTGTCGTGGTTGTTGTTTCATGGTTGTTGTTGTCTTGGTTGTTGTCATGGTGGTGGTTGTTTCATGGTTGTCCTGGTTGTTGTCATAGTGGTTATAGTCGTCTTGGTTGTCGTCATTGTGGTTGTTGTCATCGTCATTCTTGTTGTCGTTGTGGTTGATGTCGTCATGGTTGTTGCCGTCGCGGTTGTTATCATCGTGGTTGTTGTTGTCGTGGTTGTTGTCGTCATTGTTATTGTCGTTGTTGTCGTCATTGTTGTTGGTGGTGGTGGTGGTGGTGGTGGTGTTATGGTTGTTGATGTTGTTGTTTGTGGTGTTGTTATTGTGGTTGTGATTGTTGTCATCGTGTTTTTTTGTCATCATGGTGGTTGTCGTCATGATTGTTGTCGTGGTGGTGGTTATTGTTGTTGTTGTTGTTACTATTTTTGTTTTTGCAGTTGTGGTTTTTATGATGGTGGTTGTTGTGGTTGTGGTTGTTTTCGTGGTTGTGGTTGTTTTCATGGTGGTGGTTGTTGTCGTGGTTGTTCTTGTGCTTGTTGTTGTCGTGGTTGTTGTTGTCATGGTGATTGTAGTCATCGTCTTTGTCGTCGTCGTTGTTGTCAATGTCGCCGTGGTTGATGGCTTCGTGGTTGTTGCCATCGTAGTTGTTGGCTTCCTGGTTGTTGGCCTCATAGTTGGTTTCATCGTGGTTGTTGTCGTCGTGGAGGTTTTCGTCATGGTTTTGTCGTCGTGGTTATTTTTATCGTTTTTGTTGTTGTTATTGTTATTGGTGTTATTGTTGTTGTGGTTGTTGTTGGTGGTGGTGGTGGTGGTGATGGTGGTGGTGTTGTTATTGTTATTGTGGTTGTGATTTTTGTAATGGTTGTGATTATCGTCGTGGTTGTTGGCGTCGTGGTTGTTGGCGTCGTGGTTGTTGGCGTCGTGGTTGTTGGCGTCGCGGTTGTTGGCGTCGCGGTTGTTGGCGTCGTGGTTGTTGGCGTCGTGGTTGTTGGCGTCGTGGTTGTTGGCGTCGTGGTTGTTGGCGTCGTGGTAGTTGGATTCAGGTTGTTTGCGTCATGGTGGTTTGTTGTCGTTGTTTTTGTGGTTGTTGAAGTGGTTCTTGTTGTTGTCATGCTTGTTGTTGATGTGGATGTTTTTGTCATGGTGGTGGTTGTCGTGGTGGTTGTAGGCGTCGTGGTTGTTGTCGTGGTGGTTGTTGTCGTGGTGGTTGTTGTCGTCATGGTTGTTGTCGTCATGGTTGTTGGGGTCGTGGTTGTTGGAGTCGTGGTTGTATGCGTCTGGGTTGTTTGCGTCGTGGTGGTTGTTGTGATGGTTGTTATTGCCTTTGTTGTTGTTGTCGTCATTGTTGTTGTCGTCGTGGTTGTTGTCATCATCGTGGTTGTTGTCGTCGTGGTGGTTGTTGTTGTTGTCGTTGTTGCTATTGTTGTTTTTGCGCTTGTGGTTGTGATTATGGTGGTTGTGGTTGTGTTTGTGGTTGTTGTCGTGGTTGTTGTTGTCGTGTTGTTGTTGTGGTTGTTTTCGTGGTTATTGTTGTCGTGTTTTTTTTGTCGTGGTTGTTGTCGTTTTTTTTGTTGTTGTTGTCGTGTTTTTTTGTCGTGGTGGTTGTAGTCGTCGTGGTTGTTGTCATCGTCGTGGTTGTTGGCGTCGTGGGTGTTGGAGTCGTAGGTGTTGGCGTCGTGGGTGTTGGCGTCGTGGTTGTTGGCATCATGGTTGTTGGCGTCGTGGTCGTTGGCCTCGTGGTTGGTTTCGTCGTGGTTGTTGTCGTCGTGGTGGTTATCGTCATGGTGGTTGTTTTCATGGTTGTTGTCGTCGTGGTTGTTGTCCTCGTGGTTATTGTTGTCGTTGTTGTCGTTTTTGTTATTGTCGTTATTGTTATTCTTGGTGTTGTGGTTGTTGGTGGTGGTGGTGGTGATGTTACTGTGGTTGTGATTGTTGTCGTGGTTATGATTGTCATCATGGTTGTTGCCTTAGTGGTTGTTGACTTCATGAGTGTTGTCGTTGTGGTTTTTGTCGTCATGGTTGTCTACGTGGTGGTTGTCGTCGTGGTTGTTGTCGTCGTGGCTGTTATCATAGTGGTTGTCGTCGTCATGGTTGTTGTTGTCGTTATTCTCGTATTTTTGTTGTTGGTGGTGGTGGTTGTGGTGGTGGTGTGGTTATGGTTGTTATGGTTGTTGTTATGGTGTTTTATTGTTGTTGTGGTTGTTATGGTTGGGATTGTTGTCGTGGTTATTGGTGTCATGGTTGTTGTCGTGGTTGTTGTTGCCTTGGTTGTTGTCGTCATTGTTGTTGCCTAAGTGGTTGTTATCTTCGTGATTGTTGTCATCCTGATTGTTGTCATCGTGGTTGTTGTCGTCATGGTTGTTGTCTTCGTGGTTGTTGTCGTCGTGGTTGTTGTCGTCGTGGTTGTTGTCGTCATGGTTGTCATCGTCATGGTTGTTTTTGTGGTTGCTCTCGTTTTTGTTGTTGTTGTTGATGGTGGTGTTGTTGTGTTGTTATGGTGGTTGTGGTGGTTATGGTTTTTATTGTTGGTGTTTTATTGTTGTTGTGGTTGTTATGGTTGGTGATATGGTTGTTGTGGCTGTTGTTGTTATTGCTATTGTTGTTGTTCGTGTTGTTAAATACAATCAGTAGGATTATTAACTAATAAGGAGTTGTGGTTGTGATTGTTGTCGTGGTTGTTGTCGTGGTTGTCGTCATTGTTGTTGTCGTCATGGTTGTTGTCATCGTGGTTTTCGCCTTCGTCGTTATTGTCATCGTGGTGGTAGTCGTCGTGGTTGTTGTCTTCGTGGTTGTTGTCTTCATGGTTGTCGTCATGGTTGTTGTCGTCAAGGATGTTCTCATCGTGGTTGTTGTCTTCGTGGTGGTTGTTGTCGTTTTCGTTGGTATTGTTATTCTTGGTGTTGTGGTTGTTGTTGGTGGTGGTGGTGGTGTTATTGCGGTTGTGAGTGTTGTCGTGGTTATGATTGTCGTCGTGGTTGTCATCATCGTGGTTGTCGTCGTGGTGGTTGTTGTGGTGGTGGTTGTTGTTATGGTGGTTGTTGTGATTGTGGTTGTTATGGTTGGGATTCTTGTCGTGGTTATTATTGTCATGGTTGTTGTCGTGGTTGTTTTTGCCTTGGTTGTTGTCGTCTTTGTTGTTGTCGTCGTGGTTGTTGTCGTCGTGGTTGTTGTCATCATGGTTGTTGTCATCGTGGTTGTTGTCGTAATGGTTGTTGTCGTCATAGTTGTGGTTTTCGTTGTTCTTGTTTTCTTGTTCTTGTTGTTGTTGTTGGTGGTGGTGGTGGTGGTGGTGGTGTGGTTGTTATTGTTGGTGTTTTGTTGTTGTTGTTGTTGTGGTGGTGGTGGTGGTGGTGGTGGTGTGGTTGTTATTGTTGGTGTTTTGTTGTTGTTGTGGTGGTGGTGGTGGTGGTTGTTTTTGTTTTTGTTTTTGTTCGTGTTGTTGTGGTTGCGATTGTCATCGTGGTTGTTTTCGTCGAGGTTGTTGTCGTCATTGCTGTTGTCGTGGTGGTGGTTGTTGTCATTGTTGTCGTCGTTGTTGTTATCGTCATGGTTGTTGACGTCGTGATTGTTGTCGCCGTGGTTGTTGAATTCGTCGTTGTAGTCGTCGTGGTTGTAGTCGTCGTGGTTTTTGTCTTCATTGTTGTCGTCGTGGTTGTTGTCGTCGTGGTTGTTGTCGTCGTGGTTGTTGTCGTCGTGGTTGTTGTCGTCGTGGTGGTTGTCTTTGTGGTGGTTGTCGTCGTGGTGGTTGTCGTCGTGGTTGTTGTCGTCGTGGTTGTTGTTGTCGTTTTCGTTGTATTGTCGTTCTCGTTTTTGTCTTTGTTGTTGGTGTTGTTGTTGTTGTTGTGGTTGATGTTGGTGTTGGTGTTGGTGTTTTTGTTGTTATTTCTGCTGTTGTTGTCGTTGTTTTCATTGTGGTTGTCATTGTCGTCGAATTTATTTTTGTTGTTTCCGTTGTTGTCATTGCTCTTGTCATGGTTGTTGTCGTTGTTGTTCTCATTGTTGTTGACGTTCTTGTTGTTCTCGTTGTCGTTTTGTGGTTATTGTTGTCGTCATTTTTTTCATTGTTGTCATCGTTTTTGTCGTCGTTGTCGTTTTTATTGTAGTCATTGTCGTTGTTGGTTGTCGTTTTTTATCAATGAATATTTGATTCTTTTTCAATATGGAGTCGATTCACATCAATTCTTCTCTTCATGGTTGTTGTCGTCATTGTTATTGTTGTTGTTATTGTTGTTGTCGTTGTCGTTGTCTTTGTCGTTGTTACTGTTGTCGTTGTTGTCTTTGTTGTCATTGTTGTTGTCTTTGTTGTCATTGTTGTTGTCGTCGTCATCCTCATCATTGTAGTTGTCTTCGTCATTGTTATTGACGTCTTCATTGTTATCATCATGGTTTTTGTCGTTATCATGGTTTTGGTTGTTGTCATTGTAGTTTTTGTTGTTGTCATTGTCATTTTCGTTGTTGTCGTCGTTGTCGTTGTCGTTGTCTCTATCATTTTAGTAGTAGTTGTTATTGTTGTTGTTATTGTTGTTGTAGTTGTTGTTGTCGTGGTTGTTGTCATTGTGGTTGTCTTGTTTCCGTCGTCGTCGTTGTCGTTGTTTTCATTTTTGTTATCGTGGTTGTCGTGGTTGTTTTCGTGGTTGTTTTCGTTGTTGTGGCTGTTGTTGTCGTCGTCTTCATTGTTGTTGTCATCGTTGTTGTTGTTGTCATCGTTGTTGTTGTGGTTATTGTTGTCGTTGTTGTTGTGGTTGTTTTTTGCCGTCGTCGTCGTCGAAGTCTTTGTTGTCGTCGTCTTCGTTGTTGTAATCGTCGTTCTTGTCTTCGTGGTTGTTGTCGTCGTCGTCATTGCTTTCATTATTGTTGTTGCTGTTGTTGTTTTCGTTGTCATCGTTGTCATCGTTGTCATTGTCATTATTGTTGTCATTGTTGTTGTGGTGGTCATTTTCATCGTCGTCGTTTTCATCGTCGTCGTTTTCATCGTCGTCGTTTTCATCGTCGTCGTTGTAGTTTTCGTTGTTGTAGTTTTCGTCATCGTCATTGTTGTCGTCGTCATCATTGTTGTCATGGTTGTTATCGTTGTTGTGGTTATCGTGGTTGTCGTGGTTGTTGTCGTTGCTGTCGTGGTGGTTGTCGGATGACAATCAAGAAAGGTTAAAAGAAAACATCGGGAAGGATGCTAAGGCATTGGCGTTAATCCAAGAAGTTGTGCATGATAGTGTGTTTTCCGTATTGCAGCAGCATCCACAGCACGCCAGGCGTGGGCCTTGCTCCAATCGGAGTATCAAGGTGATTCTAAGGTTATGCAAGTCAAGTTGCAGGGTCTTCGACGTGATTTTGAGAGTCTACGGATGAAGGACCAAGAACCTGTCTCAGATTTCTTCTTGTTATGACAAATAGTAAACAATACTCGAGCATATGGTCAGGATGTTTCTGGTTAGAGAGTGTTTCAGAAAGTGTTACGCAACCTTCCTGCTAAGTGGGATCATGTGGTTACTGATGTAAGGGGTGTAAAATGATGTTTATCATGGTTAAGTGGTTAACTTTAATGTATTTAATGTGTTTAAGTATAAGGGATTATGTGGAATAAGTTAACTACGATGATTTGGTGTTTTGTAGGTTAAACATAATGATTTGACGTGATTTGGAGAATTCACATGGATGATAATTGAAGATCATGATAGATAAGGTGATAGAGATTTCAATTACGCGAACGTGGCCGCAAACGGGAACGAAAACGGAGTCCAAACGAAGAAATTATGAAGAAAACAAAATTCGGAAAAATCAGTTCACCGTGACTTACGGTGGAAAAATGACTTACGGTGGTTGCTGAATAAACACAATAGAAGGCTTCCACCGTAAGTTACAGTGGAAAAATGACTTACGGTGGAAAAATGACTTACGGTGGAAAAATGACTTACGGTGGGCAAGCATGCTGAACTCAATTAAAAGACGGAAAAATTAGGTTTTCATATCATCCTTCATTGCAGACTTCAAATTTCGCTCCTCTTCGTCCCCCAAGGTTCTGAAAGGCAGCCGGAGGCAATTTCAAGGCTTTTGAAGTGTTTCTAATCATTCGGTATGAATCTTCAACGTTAGATATCATGTTTTCATTAAATTTTGATTTATTGTTCATTACAATGTCTCGCTAATTCACTTGTAATCTTCTTCGGGTAGTAAGGTTTACACTATGACTTGTCCTTGATGGTTTGTGGTCGAGTTAATGTTTGAACACGATAGCTTAATCCGAGTAACATTATTTTTGGTTCAATTCAATTGTTCCCTTTTGATTGTTTTAGATTTCTTTTCATATGGAAACGTCAATGTTTGATGGAATTGAGTATCACAAACGTAGGATATGATTCAAGTAGTTCTATAACAACAGTCCCATTTAATCTATTGTCTTTACCCAAGTCAACCCGTTTATATGCTATGCCTTAACAACAGTAGAACTACAAACCAACAACTTAGATGATGGGATTGTCGATCCCGACCACTCAAATGACATGACGGGTGAGAATAAGAAACTGTTTAACCCTATTAAATATACGAGAAGTCGAATTGTAATCATTATAGATAATTCAAAGCAACCTATTTCAAAGACCAGAGATGTTGTGTTCCCAACAAGAGGCAACGAAAAAGGAGCTCGTATCAAAAGACGTATATCATGTCCCCGGTATGAAGAAAAACTTAATATGAGTTCCCAACAAGAGGCAGCGAAATAGGAGCTTGTATCAAAAGACGTATATCATGTCCCCGGTATGAAGAAAAATGTGTTTTCCTCAAATCACATCAGCAAGGCACTATGTTCTGTTTTTTCTGAATGAGATACAAGTTTTTGAGAATTTTAAGACATTAGTCCGGGTGCTCAAAATACATCAAAGAGAAACCGTATACATGCTATCTAGAAAAGCAGCCTACATTGAGAAGACGAAAAACAATCAAACAGTAGATTTATGATATCAAAGGCTTGGTGACGTAGGGTTCGAAAGCTTGGAATCATATGGAAAGACAATTAGTCACCTATTTACCAAAACAAAGTGTAAACCGGAATGAAGTTTGCTCCAGCTGCCAAATCAAAAAAGCACGCCAGCTCCCATATGAAAAAATCAAACTACAAGGCTAAAGTCTCGGGGTGTTATATGCACGAAAAAAGCATATCTGGAATATTCTAGGTAGAGTCGATAAAATCAGCTGTTATGAATTAACATAACACCTCAACAGGGCTGGAATTCAAGTCACCATTTGAGTTGAGATTGATATGTTTTCGTGCCAAGTCACTTGAGAAAGAAGCTATACAAGAAAACCCTAAGGAGTCGTTTTGTTAGGTATGACAAGCAACGCATAGGATGGAAGTGTTGCGAACCAAACACGAGGAAATGCTGTTTCCCGCCATGTTGTGTGATGAAAACTCATCTCATCATGGTGGTCACCTGACACAGATAGTTTAAAAGGAAGTCTAGAATCTTAGATTGTTAAAGTTGAACTCAGCGGTGGTAATGAACCAGAATCAAGTGGTGAACCTCTCAATAATCAGCAATGAACCAGAATCAAGTGGTGAACCTCTCAATAATCAGCACAACCAACCTGATGAACAGCCTTCAGACCCGAATTTTAAACTTGTTCTACGTCGTTCAAATCAAGTACGAAGGCAGAACCCCCACCTTGGAAATGAAAAGGTTGCAGATTTTTTTTTAATTTTATACTACAGCAGCAAACACGGCAGTAATTGAAGAGGAAAATATGGAACCAAGTTCATATGAATAAGTGTGCGATAAAACAAAATGGATCAAAGCAGTGAACTCAGAAATCTTGGCTTTGACACAAAACCAAACATGTGAATTAGTTCCCAGACCAGAAGGTGTACAACATGTTTCAAGTTACTGGGCATACAAAGTCAGAAAGAAGGCAGACGGATTAGTTGAAAGGTACAAGGCCTGACTGGTGGCTTGGGGTTTCTCTAAGAAGTATGTTCTGGACTAGTAGGCGAAGTGACTTCCCGTATGAGTTTCAATAACACTTGCAGCAAGCAAAGGGTATGTGTGCTAAGAAGTATGGTCATTAACACGGATCAACAAGCACAGTTCAAAGACAAAGCTAGAACTAGTATGTGTGCAAACTAAAGAACGCTCTCTATGGATTGAAGAAGCCTCTGAGAGCCTGGTATGGTAAGCTCTTCGAGTTCTTTGAACACAATAATTTTGTTAGTACAACAGCAGACGCAAGCCTGTTTGTAAAAGTCAGAGAAACAAAAGTAGCAGGCTAGCAGCCATGCTAGTGTACGTTGATAATCTAGTAATTACCGGAGACTTAACTGATGAAACTCACAACTCAAAGATCACCTGAATACTAGGTTTCGAATGAAATATTTGGGACAGTTGAAACATTTTCTCGGATTCGAAGTCAAGTACAAGGAACTAAGGAAGAAAGTATACTGTTGCATCAACAAAAGTACTCAACAGATATGATCTAAAATTTGACGTGTGGGATGCAAAACCAGCAAACACTCCAGCGGATGTGAATGCAAAGATATATTCAGAAGAGAAAGGAAAAGAATTATTTCATCTCTAAATTAAAAAATGATAATCATCTTACGGGGAAAACGTAAAAGGTAGGGCAGTTGCGGTGTGAAAGCTTTTAACCTGTGGTTCAGCGATGTGCTAACATTTGTCGCATTGCTGGAAAACATTGATGAAAATAAAAAATAACGAAAAGAAGAGAAAATATAAACAGAAATAAAAATAATAAAGTGAAAAGGAGGAAACTAAACATGTAACCTTGCCATGGTAATCTTCCTATTTTGAGAAATATTAGTGTATGAAAATGACCCAGGTGATCGCTTCTTACTGTTCAGCCTAAATGTGCATGTACATCTGTCAAATAACATGGTTGATGAACATATGTACAGGAAAATACTGATGGTTATATATTGACCACACAGAGAAAATGAACCTGATAATATCTGGCTGTTGATCATATTCAACATGTTGACTAGATGCAGACTCCTTTATTCCTTCCATTTTGATGCTGAAACATACACAAATAATGTGATAATCAAAGATATTTTTAAAAATGTAACATTATATAGAACTTCTAACTTCAATAAGATAAAGTTTCTTTAAATCTACCGATCCTGGTTGACCAAGTAAGATATTTTCCGGCAAAGACTACATCCAAGCATATTTATAACCTTGCAGAAAAGAAATAATATATACAAATAAATCAACTACAAAAGGAGTGTTTAATGATGTCAAAGTCGGAACTCACCAGAATGTAAAATCGCCACATAGTCCCTTGTAGTGAACCACAACATCAGAATTTTATAAATTCATGTAAACTTGCCACTCATTACATCTAATCAGCACCAGATACATATTTTTCATTTATATCAAAATTTTAAATTATTGCAATTCTAAACTCTCTTCCCTTATCATAATTTGCCTTCTAAGGGTAATTCTGGTAGCTTTTTACGTTAACATTCAGGGGTATGGTTTCGAGTAAAACAAATATTATAAATGGTTAAGCACTTTGATTTTAATTTAAATGTACAGGCCCATCCCGACCACTTTACACCAAATGAACATGCATACAACTATAATACCCTTCCAATTTGGCGAACCTAAACGCCAAACACAAGTACTTGAAAACTTATGAAAAGGGCATATAAGACTAATTAACTTGAAAACTTTCAAACACAAGTACATACCTGAACAATAAAAATTATCAATAGTAGTGCAGCAAGAAGTTTCAGAGTTATGAGATTGCAGGGTACTCTCTCTGTGGTAAGTGTACAGCTTAAAGTTTCTTGCATTCCTGAGCTGGAAAAACAAGCATTGATGTGAGCACGTTTCATATAATAAGATTCTAACTCTAAGCCCACGAAAAAGATTTGTATATTATGCAACAAGTCAGAAAAAAATAAACCATAAGAAACCAAGGTGATTATGGATCTAAAGACCCAAAGATCCTTAGCCTTGGGTTATTAGATGTGTGGGTGAGCAGTAACACACTTGCCACTGTTGGTTTCAGTCCCAAGATCACACACACTAATATAAGAAAACTTTTATGTAAAATTTGAACACTACATTTTCATTCATTGCAAAACATTAAATAGACTCACAAAACCAATAAGTCCATGCTTAAGTGACCACTATCTAGCACATTATCTCCTAATTTTCTACATTCATCCCATGTTTTGACCCACTAACATATAACCAAACAATAAAATAAACACATGCTTGATTTAAACCTAATATGTTGACCCGTACCAATTTGACCCGACTTTAACCCGATCAAGATTAATCCCAACAGCCACTCTGCGAAATCACAATCTGATGTTAAACCGACACGTAATCTAAAAAGTCTGGTGGACCAGAATGAATGCTATAAATATGTTGCAATTGTTGTAGCATGTAACAGATAAATTTGGATGTAAGGAAAAGAAAAAATAATGAAAGGCATACCAGAACCAAGCTCAACAAGATATAGCTTCTGTTCATCTAGATCCTGGTTGACCAAGAACAAGATTTTCCAGCTCCACGTCTCCATCTACAAATCTTAATATTAAAACAGAAACAAGTTTCCTTAATCGTTCTCTATAATGTTTAGAAATGACTTACCCCTGTGAGTGAAGCTTTTCAAAATTGATATTGAGTCAACAGCAATGCAAGCCAACCTTAAACACATCAATATTTTCTTCTTTTGTTCCAAGAAAAGAATTTATATAAATACGCAAACAGAACCAAGAAACCTGCGAGTTAGGTTGCATATTAAGGGATTCACAGCAGCTTGGCATGAGTCTGTATCATTGAACTGATGTAAAGGTCTTTCTCCCACTGTTCCATAATCCATTCCTGTAGAACACTTCCTAAATCTTGTTGCCTTTTAGATTTAGAAGTCATATATAAATAGCTAGAAAATTCAACACAAATTAAATAGCTTTCAGAAAAAAAAAACATGTGAAACTTCATAAAATTCATAAAAAAAAATCCAGTCAATATCCATAAATATTTAAGATTGATCATATTCAACATGCTGACTAGAAGAATAATATGGGTATTGATCATATTCAACATGCTGACTAGAAGAATAAAAAAAACAGTCAATAAAATGACCTGAAGAATAATATGGGTATTGATCATATTCAACATGCTGACTAGATGTCGACTCCTTCGGTCTTCCAACTTTGTTGCTGAAACATAAACAAATAATGTGTCAATATCCATAAATATTTAAGATTGTAGCATTATAGAGAACTTCTAAGATATCATCATAGAAAAATCAAGAAAAGCATACTTAAACTAAGATATTACAATATCATTTCATCTACAAATAGTGGTTAACCAATTAAGAAATTCCTCCCCTTCATGTCTCCATGTACAAATCGAAATGTCTTGCCTCTTTGAGTGGGGTACCTAAATTGATATTGCCCCCGCAACAGTTACTAGCTAGTATACTTGGAGACATCTTGAAAAACAAGAAAAAGAAAGCTAGTAAGATATTTTACATGTGGGACGAAAATAAAAAAAAATAAACCATCATCTTGTGCTTGTCCCCAAAGAATCACAAACGTTCGACAGACTATGTCCAAGCATGTCCATAACCTTGCACAATAAAATTATATACACGAATAAGTCAGCTACAGAAGTGTTTCATGATGTCAAAGTGTAAACTCACCAAAAATGTAAAAAAAAAATCACCTTGTTGTCCTTGTATACGCCCCTGTAACAGTAATCAGATGAAATAGTAAAAAAAGAAAAAAGAGAAGAGTGTAAGAAACCATAAGTACAGGCACATGGTTTGCTAGAAATGTATGACCATCAAGCACACATCTATAATATTCCGAATAGACAAATTGGGGAACCATCACTACAAGAAAAAGACTTTTTTGCGGCGATAATTATCGTCGCAAAAAACTGTTATTTCGTCGCAATATCTTATTTGCGACGAAAATATCATCGCAAATTAGTCGCCGTAATAAAGTTGTCGCAAAATGTTATTTGCGACGAAATTTGCGACGATTTCATTTGTGGACCCCACTTATTTTAAAAAAAATGAAATTCTGAGATAAATCTTTTGCGACGATATTTTTTGCGACGAGTTCTTCTTTTTTGCGGCGATATATCGCCGCAAATTTTTTGACCAAAATCTTTTTTGCGACGATTTTTGCCAATGTATTTTACTCTTTTTTGCGACGACATATCGCCGCAAAAAAGAATTTTTTTTTTTAATAATTTGGCTGCATTTGCAGCAATCCACCCAGATTTTTCTGGGTACCAGACCAAACATGCTGTTCCAAATCATTACACACTATCAAAACTATCAAACCAATCGCAAAACATAGCATATAAACAAAAAATTGTCCCAATTTAACAAGTTAAAAGTTACACAAACAAATGTTTTAAAATAGTCATTACAATCACTAAAAACCATCAAACCATCCTATGACGACCCACCTTCATCATCTTCATCTTCTTGAGAATGACCACTTCTCCTCAACGCGCTCTGGACTTGGCTTTGGATTTGACTTTGCATTTGTGCCATCATATTAGCCATCATCTGTTCTTGCTCTCTGGCCAGTCTCGCTGCTACTATCTCCTCAACCTCAGATTGTGAGAACATCCGCTGATCTGTTCTATGAGGTGGCGGTGGGGGTTGTGAAGGCACGCTCGGTATTGGACCGATGCCACGTTCCCACCCGGGCCGCTCCCCCAACACCTGTACACAAATACGCATGTACATCAATTTTACATCCATACATCCATACACAAATACACATATACATCCATACACAAATACACATATACATCCATACACAAATACACATATACATCCATACACAAATACGCATATACATCTATTTTAATCACAATTCAACATACATATACACATACACATATACATCCATACATAAATACACATATACATTCATACACATATACATATACATCCATACATAAATACATATATACATCCATACACATGCACATATATATCCATACATAAATACATATATACATCCATACACACATATACATACATTCTAATATATACACATACATATTCATACACAAATACTCATATACATTCATACACAAATATACATATAAATCCATTTTATATAACCAGAAATATATTTGTATAACAAATAAGAATTGGGAACAGATACATCCATACACAAATATACATACATTCTAATATACATACACAAATCCATACACACCTGACGCATGATCTGTTTCTCTGACATTTCTGGATGTTGTTGTTGAAGCGCGACCATTTGCTCCTTTATAGTTTACAAAAAAAATAAACAATGTTATATATATGGTGATTTTATATATTAGTTTATTTTTATAAAATTGCAAGACGTGTACATTACTTACATAGTATGCAGCGGGTTCAGGTTGATAGAAATTACCGCTTGAATCGGTATAGAAGCGACGATATGCTAATATGGCACTCCCAGATTCATCAGAACCATCTTCCCGCTGTAAACACATTTTATAGTTATATAATAATATAAAAGTAACTTACAAACACATAAAACAAGTTATAAACACATTAGATTAAAATAACTTACAAACATATAACGACATTGGGCTAAAGATGTCCGACCGCCATGTCCCTTGATCGTCTGCTTCCCTTTGTTGGACTTGTTGGTTGCAGACCGAGCCTTGACTTCAGGAGAAGTGTAGTAATCCACATAGCCTTTCCATTCAGATTCTTGCATATCAGGTGGCACAACATCAGAAATATCAACCCTGTCCTCCCCGCCTATTTTGCTAAAATGCTTTTGCTTGAACCGGTATTTGTGATCTTTATACCGGTTTGCAGCATATTTCTCAATGCCTGCCCTCAGGCCTTCGTGGGGAGTCATATCAAAATACATCTGCAAATTATGAAAACAAATAGCTTAGTGTATATATATTTAATCACTGAATTTAATTATCAAAAACTTAACCTGTAGTTTTACTTCCTTAATGAATTGACAAAAAAGACTCCTTTCGGCGTTTGAGAAAGAGAACTTGGGATGAGGCTTTGAGAGCTTACCGCGACCGTTATCTACAAGCCACAAGTCACGTCGAATGTTCCATTGTTCTAACACCATTCTTGCCTTATTAGTGTCTTTGGATTTTTCATTGTTCATCATCAACGTATTTAACAAACTCTCGCACACATTCTTTTCGATATGCATGACATCCAAATTATGTTTTAGTTGAATTGAAGACCAATATTCAAGCTCGAAGAAAATAGAACGCTTGGTCCAATTCAATTCAACATCGGAATCACGTTTTCTCTTCTTACCACCAAACTGAACATGTTTCCCAGAAATACGGGGCGGCAATTTATTAAGTTGTTCCAAAATCTGATCATTAGTTTTCCTGTTAGGAGGACGTCTAGTCTCGTTCTGACCATTGAATGACTTGTCCTTCCTCCATTTATGATTTGTTGGTAACCATCTTCTATGTCCAACATAAGCAGTTTTTCCCAATACATGAACAGATGGAGTGTCTTCCTTACATGTTGGGCATGCAAAGTAACCTTGCCCACTCCAACCAGACAAGCTACTACGAGCAGGGAAATCATTGATAGTCCATAAAAGCATTGCACGTAATGTGAAGAAAGTGTTTGTAACTGCATCTTTTGTCACGACTCCGTCCGACCAAAGACTTTTCAATTCATCAACCAATGGTCTTAAAAAAACATCAATGTCCTTCCCAGGTGATTTAGGGCCAGGGATTAATAACGTCAGCATGAATGAAGACTCTTTCATACATAACCATGGTGGCGTATTGTATGTTGTCAGTATTACCGACCACATGCTATACGACGTACTCATGTTCCCAAATGGATTGAAGCCATCAGCAGCCAACCCTAATCTAACATTTCTAGGTTCTTTGGCAAAATCAGGATACATTGAATCGAATTCTTTCCATGATGTACCATCCACCGGGTGACGTAACTTACCATCTTCCGTGCAACGTCCAGAAGCATGCCATGTCATATGTTTTGCAGTGTGTCTTGAGCTATAAATACGCTTTAATCTAGGAATTAATGGAAAGTAACGCATAACCTTGTTGGCAACTTTCTTCCCCTTAGTGTTTGCGTCCTTCCATCTACTTTCATCACATATTGGACATTTTTGCAAATCTTGGTTATCCTTCCCCCAAAATAAACAACAGTCGTTCTTACAAACGTGGATCGATTCATATCCTAACCCAACTTTCTTCATTATCTTCTTGGCTTCATAGTTTGACGGTGGGATTTTAGCAAGCGGAAATGCAGTTTTCAGAAATTCTAACAATTGGTCAAACGATGTATCGGTCCATTTATTGATGGCCTTCATGTGACTCAGTTTTGCCAAGAAATCCAATGAAGACATCCAGTCACAACCAGGGTATAGTTCGGTGTCGGCAAGTTTCAGTAATTCAGCAAGTTCATCATTTGTATCAATCGGTGTATCTGTTGTGTTCATTGGTTCGTCGTCGTCGTATGTGTTGTCCTCTTGTGGGACATTCTCCTGACGAACATCGTTAATAAAATCATGTATTGGGTCTGTCGTTTGAGGTATGACTGGAACTACCGGTGACGGAACATATGATTCACCATGATACCTCCACGTTTTGTAAAATCGACAAAAACCATTATTATGTATATGGCGCTCTATTGTTGGAAGAGGAAACCAATAACTGTTATTGCAATTATTACACGGACATCGAGCTTTATTTTGGCCATTCATATAATTCTTACACCTTTCCATGAATGCTTTAAGACCAATCAGATATTCTTTAGAAAATTTATTTTCTAAAGTAGTCCAAGTCTTATCAATCGTCATAACTGCGTCTACAAACAAATATTAATTATCTTAACACATTTAAAACTAGGGAAATACAAACATAAATACACATATATACGCATACACATATACATCCATACACAAATACACATATACATCCATACACAAATACACATATACATCCATACATAAATACACATATACATCCATACATAAATACACATATACATCCATTTTAATCACAATTTAACATACATACACACATACACATATATATCCATACACAAATACGCATATACATCCATTTTAATCACAATTCAACATACATATACACATACACATATACATCCATACATAAATACACATATACATCTTATTTCAACTCAACTAAGTTCAACATCCATGATTTCAACTTAACTAAGTTCAACATCCATGATTTCAAAACAATATAAACTTCAAAACCGCAAATAACTACAAATTAACACAAAATTTCTGAAAACTGTAGAAAGCGCCATACTTGAAAGCATATTGCCAAATTGCCCATGGATGTTCAGATATTTTCAAATCAGAGCATGAAATTTGTTGCTTACAGCAATGCCCTTGAACCTTTTGAAATTTGCATGTTAATACAACTTTAAGAAATCCAATCAAACCAAGTAAATGGAAGTTTTGGAGCATCAAAACAGACCACAAAGGAACAACATCACAGATCTCAACAAAACAAATCTACTTATTCAGAACACAGATAAAACAACAAATGTGAACGGTAGCAAACAAAAACCATGAACCTGAAAAATCCTAACCTGCTAGATTCTATAGAAATTTATGTAGAATCATTTTCATAAATTTGCTAGCATAATGCATCCCTCAAGGGAGGCTAAAAGCTGGACTAATAATTAATTACTTATGCAAAGATTAGCACACTCACAAATTCAGCTTCAAAATTATATTGATTGATCTTTGCTTCTTTGATTGCAGAATCGATAATAGAAAGCAACTGTGAGTACATGCTACTTTCAAACATTCCTTGTGCATGAACACAAAATCCCTAATTTCAAAATATTAACTAAAACTTAACATAAAATTAGGTAAAATTCAGTTTATTACCTGAAATCAAGAGTGATGGTGGTGGCTACGGTGCAAAGGAGGCGGCGGCGGTGGTGGAGCGACGGTGGTGGAGCAGCGGTGGTGGAGCGCAACCTGTTTGAAATGGCGGTGGTGGAGCGACGCGCGATGGTGCAGCAGCGGGTGTGGCCGGTCGCCGGGAGCGGGAGTGGAGTGGGGTGGGGGTCGCCGGTGGCCGGGCCGGTCGCCGGTCGCCGTGGGGTGGGGAATGCGGTGAATGGGGGATGAGGAGTGTATGTGAAGACCAGATCTAAAAATCACGTATTAAAACTGTGCAGAAGCATTTTGCGGCGACATATCGCCGCAAAAGAGATTTTGCGACGAATCTCTTTAAATAAAAGAAAAATAAAGTAAATATATATATTATTTTTTGCGACGACACATCGCCGCAAATAATAAATAAAAAATAAAAAAAAAATTAATTATTATTTAATCTTTTTTGCGACGAAACGTCGCCGCAAATAGGTTGCCGGGAATTTTCCCGCTCTTAAGAAAGTTGTCAAAAAATGGAAAAAATTAAAAGAAAAATTATTTTGGTTATTTGCGACGAAAATATCGCCGCAAAAGATCTTTTTGACCGGGAAAGTCAAAAAAGTAAATATTTTTGTCGTTTACCGAACCTTTTGCGACGATCTTAATATCGCCGCAAAAAATGTGGTCGCAAAAAACCACTTTTCTTGTAGTGCATGTGGACAAGAGCATACAACACTTATTAACTTGGAATCTTTCAAAAACAATAATTAACCTGAACAATAAATAGTGGTGCAGCAAAAAGTTTCAGAGTTTTGGGTGCAGAGTACTCTCTCTCTCTCTCTCTCTCTCTCTCTCTCTCTCTCTCTCTCTCTCTCTCTCTCTCTCTCTCTCTCTCTCTCTCTCTCTTGTAAGTGTACAGTTTAAAGTTTCTTGCAATATTCCTGAACTGAAAAAAGAGTATTGAAGTAAGTACGTTTAGTATAATAGGATTCTAACTCTAAGCCCACGAAAAAGATTTGAATATAATGCAACAAGTCAAACAAAAACAAACTATAAGAAATCAAAGATCCTTAGCCTTGGGTTACGAGATGTGTGAGTGAGCAGTATGGGTACATAATAGTTCAAAGTTTGACCTCCACCAATAACTTGTCAATCTAAGAAGTCTAGTGGACCAGAATGAAAGTTATAATTATGTTATAATTGTTGTAGCATGTAAATAAATAAATTTGGATGTCAAGAAAAGAAAAAAATAACGAAAAGCATACCAGAACCAAGCTCAATAAGATTCTAGATCCTGGTTGACAAAGTTGGGAAGTTTCCAGCTTCACGTCTCTATGTACCAATCTTAATATAAACACAGAACTCAACAAAATGGTCAACAACAAGCATCCTAAATCTTTCACTATGATGTTTAGAAGATGACTTACCCCTTTGAGTGAAGCTTTTCAAGAAATGATATTGAGTCAATAGCAATGCAAACCAATATACTAAGCAACATCATGTATAAAGAAATATAATAAACAACTAGTGCTAATGTCACTACAAGAAAATCTGGCAATAGCGGCGACGCCATTAGCGGCGACAGGTACATTAGCGGCGACACCATTAGCGGCGACACCAATAGCGGCGACTTGTCGCCGCTATTGATGAGGAATCCATTTCCACTTTTTTCAATCAGATCTGGCCGTTGATCGTGCAATAGATCTAACGGTTGGGGATTGATCGTACTTAACCAATAGCGGCGACACTATTAGCGGCGACATGTCGCCGCTATTGGTTAAAAATATACTGCCCACCATCGACTTCCCTCCACATTTCCCCCTTTCCCTCCATTGTCGTCTCTCTCGATTGCCGCCTGCCACCACCCGAGCACCACCCACCGGCCATCACCCGAGCACCACCCACCGGTTACCACCGCAGCACCACCCACCGGTTACCACCGCAACCCCCATTCCCCCTTTCCCTCCTCCTCTCGCCGGCACCGCAACCCCCCACCACCCTTTCTCTCTCGATCGCCGCCTGCCTACCCCCTTTCTCTGTCGATCGCCGCCTGCCACCACCGAGCACCACCCGAACACCACCGAACACCACTTCTCACCACCTGCCACCACTGCAATCCCCCACCACCGCTGCTGCAACCCACCACCACCACCACCACCACTGCTGCTGCAACCGACCACCGCCACTGCCGCTGCAACCGAAGACCACCGCTGCTGCAACCGAAGACCACCGCCACTGCTGTGTTAAAAGTATGTATTTAGTATGTATTTTTTTAGTTGTGTTAAAACATTATTTAGGTAGAATTTTTGATTTAGTTGTGTTATTATATGAATTATTTAGGTTGTGCTACTTGTGTGAATCTTTAATTTAGCTATACAAGTTATTTGTTAAATTATTTGTTTATTATGTTTAGTAATTAGATAAGTAATGCTTAATAATAACAAGTAATGTTTATACAAGTTATACAAGTTAGTTTAGGTGCTTTGTTGGTTGAAAATTATTATGTTAATAATGCTTAATAATTAGGTTATTTAGGTTATGATAGTTGTGTAACAAGTTGTGTTATTTGTAAGTAATGTATCGGTGGAAAATTGGTTGAAAATTATTTAGTAATTAAGTGTTAATTTAAATGAAACTTGTTTAATAGATTTGTGTTAGATTGAGTTAAATTTTTATAGTAATGAACAACAATAAGAAAATCACTAAAAAAATCAAACGAAAGGTGACATTTTTATAGTAATTGCTTATTGTTTTACATTATGAGCGTTTACGTTTCGTGACTTCATTCTAATCATCACGAGCTTAGAAATACCCGCCCGAAATTGATTTAGTAATTAATTTCGGGTTGTCCCCGTTTTGGGACTGCTTTTTGAATATTTTATCTCATTTAGGATATGAATGTGTATTACATATTGTTTGTTTAAGAAAAATTTGGTCATTTTCTCTTTGCTCCTCGGGTATATATTTCTATATACTTGGGAGCTAAGAGGAAATGCTGCCGAATTTTTCTTAAACAAACAATTATGTAATACATGTTCATATATGAGATAAAGTATTCAAAAAGTGGGTATAGCAGCCTACCCTTTGGAATTCTCAATCTACTGTCCTACTTTTTGTTTGATAAATAATGTATCGGTGGAAAATGATTTATTAGTTGTGTTATTTGATAAATAATGTTGGATATAATGATATAAACTTAACTTAGTTTATTTAGCCTTTTATGTAACTTATGACTTATGGTTTTCTGATGATTTTTCCCTTCTCTTTATGTATATGATAAACAATTATGTAATACATGTTAAACAAACAATAATGTTGGATATAATGATATAAACTTAACTTGGATATAATTATTAGGTTTTACTTGTATGAATTATGCTATAATATTAGTAATTTGGTATGAATTGTATGAATTATGTTAATTGTATGAATTATCATGTTAATTATATAAATCTTTTGTACTTTAATTTGGCTAAACAAAATTAGTTAGTTATTATGAAAAACAATTGTAATAATGTATATTATCATTTGACTTTTATAGTAATTCGTTATTGTTTATATTAGTAGGTTTTAGGGTTTCGGTAAGATTCATTCTGATAATCACGAGCTTAGTAATTCCTTTTTGTTCGAGTTTTGTGGATAATTTTTCATCCACTTAAATCCTAATATATTTTGCAGTTCCATAATCATGCCTATCGATAAAAGTTGGCTTCTTAATCCGAATCGTAGATCACCTGAGTATCAACAAGGACTTAGCTCTTTTATAGATATGTGCGAAAAACTTGTGGACAGTTATGGCCAGATTCGATGTCCATGTATGAAATGTCAGAATACGGTATTATTAGGATGGGTTAAAATGAAATATCATTTAGAAATATGGGGCATGTGCCGGTCGTACAAGGATTGGATCTATCACGGTGAAAGTTTAATTCCTGAAGTTGTAGTTGTGGAAAACGTTGCGCCAACAAACGAAATGGCTGACGTTATCGAAGACGTTATGGAGGAGAGTAGCGGTCTCCATGAGCAGAGTAGTGGTCTCCATGATGATTTTGAGAACTTGTTAGAAGAAGTTCAATCAGAATTATATCCGGGTTGTGCTAAGTTTTCTTCACTTGATTTTTTAGCAAAGCTTATGCATATCAAGGTGAAGAATAAATGGACTAATAGCTCATTTGATGAGCTTCTTGAGTTGTTACAATCTTCACATCCTGAGGGTAATAAAATCCCATCTTCTCATTATGTAGCAAAAAGGACATTAAAAAAGATTGGTTTAGGATATGAGTCGATACATGTGTGCAAATATGATTGTGCTCTTTTCTGGGGAGAAAACCTTTTGTTAGAAAAATGTCCCGTTTGTAATGAGAGTAGGTGGGTTGATACAAATACAAAGGGCAAGAAGTTACCTCACAAGGTGTTACGATGGTTTCCTTTAACCCCGAGACTACGACGATTGTATTCTTCAAGGCACACGGCAAAAGATATGATTTGGCATAGTACCGGACGATCAGAAGAGGGTACGATGCGACATCCTGTTGATGGTACCTCATGGAAAGATTTTGACATAAAGTACCCGACCTTCTCAAGGGAACCGCGAAACGTTCGCCTAGGGCTTGCAGCCGACGGTTTTAATCCATTTGGTAACATGAGTTCGGCTCATAGCACGTGGCCGGTTGTACTCACCACATACAATCTGCCTCCATGGTTATGCATGAAAGAGTCATCATTTATGTTGTCATTGTTGATTCCTGGTCCTAAATCACCGGGGAAAGACATGGATGTGTTTCTTAGGCCGTTGGTGGATGAGCTTAAGCAGTTGTGGGTGTCAGGCGTACGTACTAAAGACGCGGCGACAAACACGTTCTTTACAATGAAAGCGGCGTTGTTATGGACTATAAACGACTTTCCAGCTCGTAGTAGTTTATCTGGTTGGAGCGGGCAGGGTTACAAAGCATGCCCGACATGTAACGAAGACACTCCTTCTATGCGTGTTACAAATAAAGTTGTATATGTTGGTCATCGGCGATTCTTAGATGCTAACCATGAGTGGAGAACAAGTTTAGAATTTAACGGAGAACCCGAGATCAGAGCCCCTCCGAAACAGTTTAATGATACAGACATAGAAGCACAAATTAGTCGTCTACGCCATCGTTTGCCGGGTAAACATCCCGATTTTGGAGGTGTAAAATCAAAGCGGGAGGAGTTTGAGTTGAACTGGTCGAAACGAAGCATATTTTTTGAACTTGAGTATTGGTCTTCTCTGCAGCTAAAACATAACCTAGATGTGATGCATATCGAAAAAAATGTGTGTGACAGTTTGTTGGGTACTCTTCTAATGAATGAAAAGAGCAAAGATACGCCAAATGCACGTGTTGACCTGAAAAATCTAAATATTCGAAGTAGGCAGTGGTTGGAGAAAAAGAATGGCAAGTGGTATAGTCCACATCCAAAATACTCATTGAAGATCAGTGATCGAAAGTTATTTTGTGAGTTTATAAAGGATGTTAAATTGCCTGATGGGTTCGGATCTAATATCAGGAAGAGAGTGGTAGATAACAATACTAATATTACTGGGTTGAAATCTCATGACTGTCATATTCTCATGCAGCGTTTAATACCGATTGGGGTTAGATGCTTTTTGACCAAAGATACTTATACACCAATAGTTGATCTTTGTACGTTTTTTAAGCAACTCTGCTCAAGAACACTATTGGTCGAGGATATGAAGAAAGCTAAGGATGCCATTCTTATAATATTGTGCAAGTTAGAGTTGATCTATCCTCCGGCGTTTTTTGACATTATGGTTCATTTAGTTTTGCATTTACCTGATGAAGCGATTCGTGGTGGTCCTGTATGTATGAGATGGATGTATCCGTTTGAAAGATATATGAAAAAACTAAAAAATTATGTCAGAAACAAAGCAAGGCCGGAAGGTTGTATAGCTGAAGGTTATGTTGCTGAAGAAGCTCTATCATTTTGTTCGAGATACCTTCGAGATGTTGAGACTCAGTTTAATCGCCCTGACAGAAACGAGGATGTCATTATCCAAAAAAGGAACGTGTATGCATTTGAGTCTAAATGTCGTCCGGCTAGTGCAACAAAGATGAAATACCTTTCTCCAAGTGAAAAGCTTAAGTTAGAATGGTTTGTGCTCGATAGCTGTCAAGAAGTCAGAGATTATATGAAGTAAAGTTTCCTATCTTTAACTTTGCATCATTAATTAAATATATTTCATTGTCACTTATTGTATATTTTTATCAATATTGTAGTGAATTTAAATCTGTATGTCCACATGAGGATATTAAAATCAAATTTCCATCATGGTTCCTCGAGAAGGTAATCTATATCTAACACGTGTTACTATATATTTGTTAGGTATTCCATATATAACACGTGTTAGTCAATATTTTCTTAGGTTTATTCGATGAAAATACAAAATTCTCCAAAATTTCATTCAGAGTTGTATGCTCTTTCAATGGGTGCGGATGTAAATGCCTATAGTTATACTGCTTGCATAGTCAACGGTGTTAGGTTTATGGTAGTTGATCGTGACGCGCAACGCACAACGCAAAACTCCGGTGTTTTAGTGGAGGGAGAGAATGGTGAGAAATATTATGGGCAACTTGAGGAGATTATTGAATTACATTATGCAAATGGGTATTCAACTGTCCTATTTCGTTGCAAATGGTTTGATACTCGAAGGGGCATTTCATACGACAATAATATCATTAGTATCAACACAGAACGTGAATGGGACAAAGACGATCAACTCATATTTGCCTCTCAAGCTAAACAAGTGTTCTACATCCGAGAACCTTCTCGAAGAAATCAAAACAATAATCACCGGTGGGTCGTCGAGAATGTTAATCATCGAAAAATTTGGGATCGCCCTACAATCAATGATGGTGTCATGGAGAACATTCAAAATGTTGACAATGACTTGACAGAAGATCTTGACGTTGTTCACAACCACTCTTCATCTAATAGCATACTTTTCATTGACTTCACACAATACTTTCATAACATACCTACTCATGTCACCGAAGACGAGACTCCAAGTGAAGTTAATCCGCCAACTGTTACCGCTGAAGAGGTGTTTGAAGACGAGGATGATTATGATGAGGACGATTCTGATTATGACACCGAAGAGTCTGACGAAGATACTGAAGTATATGAGGGTGACTCTGATTGAAACATTTGTTAGGATTTGTATATGTATTTATTTATTTAAACCTTTGTTTGTATTTCATGTTGTACTACAAAACTTTCTTCTTATTTTAACATTATGTTCTAAATCTTATATTTCAAGACATGTTTTCATTGTGGATTGTTCTCGTATACCTTATGGCTGATGTGATGAGTCACGGAGGTGATGGCGCGGGGGATCCACCACTTCCTCCATTTGACACTCATGGGAGTCACGCGTTAGACGGTAATGGTTATTATAATTAATTTATATACTATGTTTATTCAATTATTATTAATATATGATGCAATCAATGATTTTTTAATCTGATTACAGGCACGCCTTCTCGTAAAACAAGAGGCAAGGCGAAAAATAAGAAATTGCAGCAAGAGCTAGCTAAAAAGGGAGGACCTTTATCTCTACCCTTTGATAGAGCTGCCACGTATACCCCCGTTGGTGAACTTAATGATATGTTTGTTCGCGAGGTGGGGATATACATGGAAGCTAATTTACCTTTTAATGTTCGTTCGTATGAAAATCTTTCCGATGCTCAGAAGAATGCTTTGGAAGAGCATATGGCGGTAAAATTTTATAAGTTATATGTTTGTTATTCATTTTTACATAAATAACTTTTATTTTGTTGAACTTAAATGTAGCGACGCTTTGACTTTGATGAGATATTGCGAGATCGTGAGCGCGCACAGATAGAGGGTGGAATCCGTGCGGTGTTTCTCAAACGATTTAGAGATCGAAAAAATGTGGCAAAAAAACATTTTGATCGGGTTGGAGGCTACGATAATGTAGAACAAGCAAGGGTCAATCCTCCAACAGGAATGAATCATGATAATTGGAACAAAACCGTTGACTATTTTATGAGTGACGCATATAGGAATGTGTCAAGTTCAAACAAATCAAATCGTCAACAACAAATATATACAAACCGTGGGGGGACTGCTTCATATAGTAGTTATTGTTATAAGCAGGTAATGATTTAAATTTATATATTTGTGTATTATATATTAGCATTTTTTAATATATAACATACTTTTTAAAAACAGAATAAAAGCAGACTTGAAACGTTCCATGATGCTCATACTGGTAAAGATGGGACATTTGATAGCGAGGTAGCAGAGCAACAATATGTAAGTATTTCTTAAAAGTATAATTTTTAAATATATATTTATGTATGTATAAATATGTTAATATATTTTTGTTAATTAATACAGAACCAATTAAAGGAAAGGTTTGATGAGCTAAGTCAAACCCAAAATCAAGAAAGTGGATCATCAACGCTGAATGAAGTCGATATCTTTGAGTCGGTGTTGGGACAACGGCGTGGACATATTCGGGGGATTGGGCGTAAACCATTTTCATCTGCAGGGACGAGTTCTTTTGTTCATGATCATGAACAAACTCCTCAGTCGTTTACACAGGTAAGTGCATCATACTTGGATGTGTTAAGTTCATCATAGTTCATTTTGGTTTTTTATGACTTTTTATTGCTAAAATAGACTTTAATTATCTAAGTTTAGCTTAAACGGGTCAAAATGGGTGAAAACAACATGATTTGAGTTAAAACGGGTCAAAATGAGTTAAACTTGGATGTGTTAAGTTCATCATAGTTCATTTTGGTTTATTATGACTTTTTATCCCTAAAATAGACTTTAATTATCTAAGTTTAGCTTAAACGGGTCAAAATGGGTGAAAACAACATGATTTGAGTTAAAACGGGTCAAAATGAGTTAAACTTGGATGTGTTAAATTCATCATAGTTCACTTAGGTTTATTATGACTTTTTATCCCTAAAATAGACTTTAATTATCTAAGTTTAGCTTAAACGGGTCAAAATGGGTGAAAACAACATGATCTGAGTTAAAACGGGTCAAAATGAGTTAAACTTGGATGTGTTAAGTTCATCATAGTTCATTTTGGTTTTTTATGACTTTTTATTGCTAAAATAGACTTTAATTATCTAAGTTTAGCTTAAACGGGTCAAAATGGGTGAAAACAACATGATTTGAGTTAAAACGGGTCAAAATGAGTTAAACTTGGATGTGTTAAGTTCATCATAGTTCATTTTGGTTTATTATGACTTTTTATCCCTAAAATAGACTTTAATTATCTAAGTTTAGCTTAAACGGGTCAAAATGGGTGAAAACAACATGATTTGAGTTAAAACGGGTCAAAATGAGTTAAACTTGGATGTGTTAAATTCATCATAGTTCACTTAGGTTTATTATGACTTTTTATCCCTAAAATAGACTTTAATTATCTAAGTTTAGCTTAAACGGGTCAAAATGGGTGAAAACAACATGATTTGAGTTAAAACGGGTCAATATGAGTTAAACTTGGATGTGTTAAGTTGATCATAGTTCATTTTGGTTTTTTATGACTTTTTATTGCTAAAATAGACTTAATTATCTAAGTTTAGCTTAAACGGGTCAAAATGGGTGAAAACAACAAGATTTGAGTAAAAACGGGTCAAAATGAGTTAAACTTGGATGTGTTAAGTTCATCATAGTTGTTTTAGGTTATTATGACTTGGATGTGTTAAGTTCATCATAAGTGTGTTTGTTTAACATCATTAATTGACACTTCATATACTTAGCCAAGATATAAATGTATATTTTGTTTTTGTAGGAGCAAATTTCAAGTCTATTTCAAAACGCGCAATTTATGTCACAAATGACGCAATTAATTGCTTCGCAAAAGGCTCCAAATCAAGTCGAAGAAGAGGATTCAGACGAGGGGGATGAATAGCATGCTTGGATGATTGGATGATATTGTGTAGTGTAATTAAACATGACTTAATTATCTATATGTATGATTGGATGATATTTTGTACGTAATCTAGATTGTAGTTTATGTATAATTTTATGATATTGTGTAGTGTAATCTAGATTTGATAAACATAGGTTTATTTTGGCTGGAAAACAGGTTTTCCAAAAAAAAAAAAAACAAAAAAAATTAAAAAAAAGACTATTAGCGGCGACATATGTCGCCGCTAATAGTCGCAAAATACCATTAGGTGGCGACAATTATTAGCGGCGATTTTTTGGTCAATAGCGGCGACACTTTTAGCGGCGACTTATTAGCGGCGACATTTTGGTCAATAGCGACGAACTTTTAGTGGCGACTTATTAGCGGCGACTAGTCGCCGCTAATAGTAATAGCGGCGACATATAGGGGTATTAGCGGCGACATATGTCGCCGCTAAAGGTCTTATTCCTTGTAGTGTGTGTACATCTCATAACGGTTTTCAATTGTAATATCTATATGACACCCCTGGAGAATCATATTTCCGGTTAGCTTTGCTCAAAGTAACATGAAAAATCATAACCAAACTCAAAAACCCTATAACAGTATATACTCAAAAATTGCTTAATGTCATCACGTATAAAGAAATATAATAAACAACTAGTGCTAATGTGTACATCTCATAACGGTTTTCATTTAGTGTTAAGCATGCAGGCACGTAATCTAAGAAGTCTAGTGGACCAGAATGAATGCTATAAATATGTTGTAATTGTTGTAGCATGCAGATAAATAAATTTGGATGTCAAGGAAACAAAAGTCAACAAAATGGAAAATGTTGATCAAAAAATAGAAGAAAGAAAAGAAAAACAAAAATAAAAATAATAAAGTGAAAAGGAAGAAACTGACCTCGAAACCTTACCATGGTAATCTTCCTATACTGAGAAATATTGATGTGTATGCAAGTGAATCAAGCCTCAAGGTCATCACTTCTTACACTTAGAAATTAAAATAATATAGGTCAACGAAACACTCAACAAGTGTCCCTAAATTTGTAGATTATGTAGTGTTTAGAAATGTCTTGCCTCTTTAAGTGAGGCATCTAAATTGATATTGCCCTCGCAACAGTACCTAAACTAAGATATTATTATATCATTTCACCTACACTTGGAGACATCTTGAAAAAAACAAGAAAAAGAAAACTAGTAAGATATTTTACATGTCCAAGCATGTCCATAACCTTGCACAATAAAATTATATACACGAAATAAATCAACTAGAGGAGTGTTTCATGATGTCAAAGTGTAAACTCACCAAAAATGTAAAAATCACCTTGCTGTCCCTTGTATTGAACCAAAGTATCCATGCAACGAGCTTCTGTAACAGAAATCAGATAAACAAACAAACAAACATACCCAGAAATCAGATGAAATAGCAATTTCTCTATATGACGAGTGTACAATATAAAGTTCTCCTTAAATGAAAAAAATTGCAATGAAGTGAGACCATAAACTCTAAGCACACAAAAGAGATATGTATATGATTAAAGTAGTAAAAAAAAAAAAGAAAACAAGAGTATAAGAAACCATAAGTGATCATGGATCTGAAGACCAATAGATCCTTAACTTGGGTTAATTATGAGATGTTTGAGGAAATGGGATTAAGACAAAAGTTCCCAAATCCTAAGTTAAATCTGTGAAGACCAATAGATCCTTAACAAGAGTATAAGAAACCATAAGTGATCAGAACGTTCTGCTTGCATGTTTGTATAAATCTGTTTCATATACAAGAACAGAAGAATCAGTGATGTGTTTCACTTAACAGAGATGACAAGAAGTAAATTAAGGAACCTGCATATTTAGGGAATTCACAGCAACTTTGCACGAGTCTGCATCAACTATTGAACAGGTGTAGAAGCTATTCCCCCACCATTCCAATATAATCCATCCCTGAAGAACACCTATAATCTTGTTAGTATTTAAATTTAAAACATATATATTATAAATAGTTAGAAGATTGACCACATAATGGACAACTTTGTAAAGAAATGCCGGTGAAACTTCATAAACTTGGGGAACAGAATCCAGATCCTGCATCCATAATCAAGGCTCAAAATAGCAATCAAACCTAGTACAGAATAAGAGACACACAAAAACGTAATAATGAAAATAATAATAACAATAGAAGGCGTTTTTGACTTTCAGCCTTGCTTCTTAATCATTCACACAGCCACAAATGGTATATCAAGATCAAAGTTGGAGGGCTAGCGAATTTCTTGTAAATTTCAAAAGCTCAAATCACGATTATAAGATAACAAAATAGAAATCTCACATGAAAGGAAGAGGCGAAGATCAACGGCTCTGGCCCGAGGTTCTCGCTGGACGGCATTGCCGGAAAACGGTGGAAGTCGCCGGACATTTGTCCCCGTGAAGATAACCGCCGACGGCAGTGCCGGAGAATGGGACAGAAGTGGAGCGTGATGAGGTAGGGTTTAACTAGGGTTTATATAGGAAGAAGAAGAAGAAAAAGAACGTTGGGAGGAAATTTGGTAAATCAAATCCCGAGGATTCTAGACCGCTGCGCGTATCTTGTACAAAAATTTTAATCGCTCACGCGCATCGTATAATTACGGAAATTTTAAGCGCACCGTCTTTTTCAGAAGAAAACCGACTCAAGCGGTCACGGTTAGGTCTCCCCGTGACCGTTTGGTCAAGTGTGAGACCTAACTGTCACGGTTTGCCCTAACCGTGACAGTTATATCTGGGGATCCGTAGTTAATGATTGGGTATGTAATTATGGGGAATTGATTGTGTGCAGGGGGGCTATATGTCACGGTTTGGCCAAACCGTGACATATTGCTTTTATTTTTTTTATTTTTTAAGCATTAAACATTGTTTTTTATTTTAATTTTATCACTGTAAACTTGAGAATGAAAAAGCGGGAAACACCGTTCAATCGGAGTTTGATTTCGTGTATCTTCCGATTGATTTCAAGTTGGTATCTATCTGAATAATATTATTATTAATTTTTATGGTGTAAATACTACATGTCTATATATATATATATATATATATATATATATATATATATATATATATATATATATATATATATATATATATATATAGCTAAGTTTTGACGTTGATATATACGTACAGGCATGGTTTGAATGCCGGATATGCGTTTGTGAACTTTACAACATCTGAAGCGCGCAGCTTGGAAGTTTCATACGTCGGTTAAAGGAAAACATTGGGATTTGTTTCAAAGCAAAAAGATTGCGGATGTTAGTCGTGCTAGAATCCAGATACTTTATTACTTTTAGTTTTATTAACGTACTCATCTTAGTCATTAGCTAGTAGAAGTAGTGTGAGGAGGATGGTTGGGGGGAGAGGTAGGGTTGTGGTACTAGGATCTTGCACCATGGTCCGGTGGTGTGGTCTACCTTTTTCTGACGTCATCATGGTTTATTAGTCTGCACAAATGATGATTGATTATCGATTACTAGTTTTACCGTCACATCATTTCTATCTTTTCATTCCTTTTTTGTTTATTTAAATATTTTATTTATGTAACACCCGTATTTTAACAAAGAATAAAAGAAAAAGGAAGAAGAGAATAGAAAAGAAAGACAACTAAAAGGAGGGACTAAAAGTGTCAATTTGACAAACTTTATATTAATTCTTTGTACAAAAGGTGGTATGGCCACCCACGTTGCCTGCATTTCATTTCAATCGATATTTTTAGAGAGAGAAAGTAGCAGGAGCAGAAAACCATCGGAATTTTGAAGAAAGATCTGAGAAATTCGAGGTTTTTGGTAAGAATCCTCTAGTTTTTGAAGTTTTAGATGATTCTAGAACCGTATGTGTGCTTATAAGTGTGTCTTGTGTGTTCGGGTGATGTGGTGTGTGTGTTCTAGGGGTTAGAACAAGTGAGCAGGTTCGGGTTGAAGGGTGCAAACTCGAAGAAGACGACTAAGGTGAGTTCTAGACCCCGTTTTTACTGTTTTTAAATGTTTTGGGGCTGGAAATGCATGTAACTATGTTTTTATAAAACTGTGGGTTGATACCCGTATGAACTGGTTGTATGGATGTTTATGTTTATGTTAAATCTATGTTTAGAATCATGTGCATATGTTTAGAAATAGGCATTTTGATGTTCTGGACTTGAAATATGAAGTAGGCATATGAGTAGGATGCTAATATGTCTGAAAATGGGACTTAGAATAAATAAGCCAAAGTTGATGTGACCAGCAGTGCTCATACGACCAACAGTGGTCGTATGATCAGGATTTTTCTAAGTATTGATGGGTCTAATAGGACTCATACGACCAACAGTGGTCGTATGGACATGTGATATTTTCTAAGTATGAGGCCAATAGGACTTATACGACCAACAGTGGTCGTATGATTATGTGGAAATATTCTAAGTGTGGACTCATACGACCAACAGTGGTCATATGATCCGAATATGTTTCTAAGTCCAGAGTGGTACGACCAGCAGGGGTCATACGACCAGGTCGTATGACCAGTGAATAATTCTAAGTGTTGGGTGAAAAGTCCAGCAGGACTCATACGGCTGATAGTGCTCATACGACCAGGGGGTTATACGACCAATAGTGTTAATACGCCTAGATACTTAGAAATTTTCAGGAAATTTTCAGTAAACCCGAAGTTCAAGGATTTGACCAGGGTTGACTAGGGTTAATAAATGATGATGTCTCATGCATAAAATGATGAGTATGATTAACCCTATTATCACTAATATTATTATTAGTGTGTTATGGTTGACAATATTATTAAAATATTGTTAAGTATGGTATGATGTTACGAACGATGATAAATGCATGAAGATGAATGTATGATGATGTTTGAATGTAATAATATCCTTTTCTTAATATTATTAATATTATGATTAGGGATATTATTAAGAGTATGAATAATATTATTTATAATATTATTAGTATTATTATTATTATTATGCTTATTAATAATAATACTGTATGTTCTATGTGGAATGATCATGATCAATAATTATTATCATTAATAAAGTGAAAGATTAATGATAAAGAGGAATGGAACGTGAACGAATGAACGAAAGTCTTGCAAGCAAATGAATGGAGGTGCACACCCCTGGCAGGTGTTAGCTCAACTGTGATGCGGGTTCGCTACCCCGAAGGATGCACACAGGATCAATCCTTGAGATTGATATAGAGGTGAGTGACTTGGTGTCACAAAAGACTCACAGGAATGTAGGTCAATCTTCGTGATTGGCTTAGAGGTGAGTGACTTTGTGTCACAAAAGACTCACAGTATATGGGTCAATCTTTGTGATTGGCTTAGAGGTGAGTGACTTGGTGTCACAAAAGACTCACAGTATATGGGTCAATCTTTGTGATTGGCTCAGAGGTGAGCGACTTGGTGTTGCAAAAGACTCACAGTTTAATTAAAGAGGAATGATAAAAGTACGAATTGAACGATGATGAAGATAATGAAAGTATTACCTATGTGTACGTACGATGTATGATCACTTGCGATAAATGAGGAATGGTTTTTGAACGGAAAGTAAAGTATTTTAACTATAAAACTAGAACTCACTCAGCAACGCTGACTTTTATGTATTTTCCAGTTGGCAGGTGACAGGTTGCTGAGGATGGCACACAGGGGTGGCTACTTGGCGGGAAGTCTGACATCCATTTTGTTTTGACGATACTGTTGTTTTGTAATTCATTCAATTAAATATTTTGTGACTTAGAAACTAGAATGTATTGCTTAACAACAGTTTTTATAATGAATGGATGCTTTTTGTTAAACTTAATTCCGCTGCTTAACTTATAATATGTATATTTTATGCTGTGAATGACCAACTGTGAGGTGCCCGGGAACGGGGCCTTACAAGTTGGTATCAGAGCTAAAGTTTAAGTGAATTGGGTAAAATTTTTCAAAATAAACCTTAACTTAAACTGAAAATGGGACGGAAAGAGGGATGTCAGCCCGAGTAGCCATGTGCCATCAGGTATTGTTTTCTTAAAAGTCAACCAGACTTATGTGCGTGTGCTATATGTGATTTATGTGTTCTTAGCAGATTTAGATACTGATGTAGTCAGGATAGGAAATGCTTGGGGTGTGAAGAGTAAAGTAAGTGGCTAATCACAACTGGCCACTGTAATTAGGGACTTACTATACTTGACATAAACTAAGCTGTTCCTTGAATGACTGTTTTAGTGTTTGAATCTTATAGTGCATAAGAGAATGGCTGGGAAGAAACCTTCTAAGGCTGCTAGAGGTAGAGGTCGTCCGCGTACGACTAGGAACAGCACTAAAGCTCCGGAGACGACTCCGGTGAACCCTGAGGTTCCTAACCAGAATGAAGAAACCGAGAATGCGAGCCTGAATGCCTCAGCTAGAGAGGCGATTGCTGATGAGGTACACCAAGTCCTGCAGGCAGTTATGCCATCTGTGGTGACTGACGTTATTCGTGCCGTGAGGAATGAGGAGAGGAAAGAGAAGGAAGACAGGAAAGGGTCAACTGAGAAGGGGAGCAAGGGAGGAGTGGGACGACCGGATCCTGAGATAGTAGTGTCTGATGAAGAGGAAGATGATGTAGCTGGGGTGACGACCAAGGGATGCAATTACGGGGCATTCCAGAGGTGCAGGCCCCCGACTTTTGATGGAAATGGCAATGCTGCTGCTGCCCATCGTTGGGTAAGGGAAATGGAAGCGGTACTCGAGATCAGTGAGTGCCGGGAAGATCAGAAGGTAAAATTTGCCACCCACTCTTTTAACGACTCAGCACTATGTTGGTGGGACAATATTGTCCAAGCTGAGGGAAGCAGGGCCATAAGTAAGATGAAGTGGCCCGAGTTGAAGAAGTTGGTGATTGAGGAATTCTGTCCTCATAGGGAACTGGATAAGATTGAGAGGGAGTTTCTGCAACTCGAGGCGGGAACCATGAACCACCAGCAATACACTGCCAAGTTCAATGAAATGGCAAGGTTGGTGCCAGACCAAGTGACACCGGTATCTCGCAAGATTAACCGGTATATTCAGGGACTGCCAGCCGATATTCGTAGGCATTTGATTGCTGCACGACCAAGCACTTTTAGGTCGGCAGTAGATTTGGCTGGGAGGCTCTACGATGAGAGAGAGGTAGCGGATGCGGAGGTGAAAAAGACTGGTGGTGGTGACCGAAACTGGAATGGGAAACGGTTCGGGCGTGGCGGTTTTACTCCGAACAATAAAAGGATGAAAGTGGATGACCGAAGGGTGGGGTCATCAAGCTCGAGGCCCAAAAGGTGTGGCAAGTGCGGGAAGGAGCATACGGGTGAGTGCAAATCGGGGCTCAACGTGTGTTTCAAGTGCGGGAAGCCGGGTCATATGCTGAAGGATTGTAAGGATCTGAGGTGTTACACCTGCGGTGAGGCGGGCCATATGAGCAGGGATTGCAAGAAGCCAAGGGCTGAGAGTTCCGGGGGAAAGAAGACGGCCGGAACTGAAGGGCAAAGGGCGAGCGCCAGAGCTATCACCATGACCAGAGAGGAGGCTAGGACGGACCCCGATGTTGTATCAGGTACGTTCCTAGTGAATCAAACTCTTGCTTCTGTGTTATTTGATTCTGGTGCTAGTAGGAGTTTCATTTCTACTACTTTCTGTGCTAAATTATCTGCTAGTAGTAAATGCATTGATGAGCCCTTTAATGTAGAAACTGCTATTGGTAAGTCCACTAGAGTTACCGATGTGATAGAGGACTGTGCCATAGAGTTAGAAGGCCATAGGTTTGCTGCTAGATTACATGTGATGCCCCTAGGAGGATTTGATGTAGTGTTAGGTATGGACTGGTTAGCAACCTATGAAGCAAATATCGTGTGCCGAAAGAAGATGATTAGACTGACGGCGACCGACGGAAGTCCGGTGACAATTTATGGCGATCGAGTTACGACGATTCCGAAGGTGATCTCGATGGCGGTGGCGGGAAAGTGTATGAGGCGCGGATGTAGCGCCTACCTATGTTATGTAAAGAACGTAGAGACGCCAACGCCACAGCTATGTAATGTGCCAGTGGTGTGTGACTTTCCGGATGTGTTTCCCGAAGACTTATCGGGTTTGCCACCTGACCGAGAGATCGAATTCCAGATCGACCTGATACCGGGTGCCCAACCTGTCGCAAAAGCACCGTATCGCTTGGCTCCAACAGAGATGAAAGAGTTGATGGAGCAGTTGCAGGAGCTGCTGGATAAGGGGTTTATTCGACCGAGTATCTCACCTTGGGGTGCTCCAGTTCTGTTCGTAAAGAAGAAGGATGGTAGTATGAGAATGTGCATTGACTACCGCGAGCTGAATAAGCTGACAGTGAAGAACAGATACCCCTTACCAAGGATCGATGACTTGTTTGACCAAATTCAGGGTGCCAGTTGGTTTTCCAGAATAGATCTTCGATCGGGCTACCATCAACTGAAGGTGAGGGAACAGGATATCCCTAAAACAGCCTTTCGTACGCGCTACGGTCACTATGAGTTTCTTGTTATGTCTTTTGGGTTGACCAATGCGCCGGCTGCGTTTATGGATTTGATGAACCGAGTGTGCCGACCAATGTTGGATAAATCAGTAATTGTATTCATCGATGATATTTTGATTTATTCAAGGAGCGAAAAAGAGCATGCCGGGCATATTCGGGAAGTGTTGGAAACGTTGAGAAGGGAGAAATTGTATGCCAAGTTCTCCAAATGCGCCTTTTGGTTACGCGAGGTACAGTTTCTGGGCCACGTAGTGAATGCAGAAGGGATAATGGTGGACCCAGCAAAGGTTGAGGCCGTGATGCAATGGAAGTCACCGAAGACGCCAACCGAGATTCGCAGCTTCTTGGGGCTGGCGGGCTACTATAGAAGATTTATTCAAGACTTCTCCAAGATAGCCTCACCTTTGACAAAATTGACTCGCAAGGATGTAAAGTTCGTGTGGGGTCGAGAACAGGAGAATGCGTTTGAGGAGTTGAAGATGAGACTGACCCAAGCTCCTGTCTTGACATTGCCCGAAGGAAATGAAGACTTAGTGGTCTATTCGGATGCATCCTATTCTGGGCTAGGTTGCGTATTGATGCAACGCGGAAAGGTCATAGCCTATGCGTCTCGGCAACTGAAAACCCACGAAGTCAATTATCCCACACACGATCTAGAACTAGCTGCGGTGGTTTTCGCGTTGAAGATTTGGCGACACTATCTATACGGGACAAAGTGCACCATCTTCACGGACCACAAAAGCTTGAACTACTTCTTCGAGCAGAAGGATCTAAACATGAGGCAGAGGCGGTGGTTGGAACTGATAAAAGATTATGATTGTGAGATCCATTACCACCCGGGCAAAGCCAATGTGGTGGCTGATGCCCTTAGCCGAAAAGAAAGGCCTGAGCCGATCCGGGTGAAGGCTTATCAATTGATCATGACCTCCGATGTGATGACACAGGTTAAGGAGTTTCAAGACGAGGCTTTGAAAGAAGATCGTCTTAACTCTGAAAGGATGAGAGGTCTAGTTACAGAATTGGGTGAGAACACTCTAGGTGTTAAGACCCGATTTGGGCGAATGTGGATTCCTCGATACGGGGATCTACGTAGTAGGATCATGGATGAGGCCCATAAGACACGATACTCCATTCACCCCGGTGCTACCAAAATGTACCATGACATGAAGAAAGACTATTGGTGGCCGGGCATGAAACGCGACGTAGTGGAGTACGTAAGTAAGTGCTTAACTTGCTTACAAGTGAAGGCGGAACACCAGAAGCCCTACGGGAAGATCCAACCGTTGGATATACCCGAGTGGAAGTGGGAACACATCACCATGGATTTCATCACGAAGTTACCACGTACCCCAAAAGGGTATGATGCCATATGGGTGATAGTTGACCGCTTGACAAAGAGTGCCCACTTCCTACCGATCCGCGAAACGTATTCATCTGAAAGATTGGCGGATCTGTTCATCAAAGAAATCGTAGCTCGTCATGGGGTGCCGGTGTCTATTGTATCTGATCGCGACACCCGGTTTACCTCCAAGTTTTGGAAGAGATTTCATGATGCGATGGGGACGAGACTACACATTAGTACAGCATATCACCCTCAGACAGACGGTCAGTCTGAGAGGACGATCCAAACACTCGAAGACATGCTTCGGGCGTGCGTGATCGATTTTGGAGGAAGTTGGGATGATCACCTGCCGTTAGCAGAATTCTCGTACAACAATAGTTATCACGCCAGCATTGGCATGCCACCTTACGAGATGTTGTACGGGAGGAGGTGTAGAACGCCCGTGTGCTGGGGAGACATTGGGCAGAAAGAGTTGGGAGGTGTTGAGGTGATTGAAGCAACGACTGAGAAATTAGAAAAGATCAAAGCCTTCATGAAGGCGGCGAAGGATAGGCAAAAGTCGTATGCTGACAAGAGGCGGAGACCGATAGAGTTCAAGGTTGGTGACCGAGTTATGTTGAAGGTCTCGCCCTGGAAAGGGATCATTAGATTCAGGAAACGAGGTAAGCTAAGCCCGAGGTACATAGGACCTTTCCGAATTATCGCACGAGTAGGAGAGGTGGCCTATCGACTTGAACTGCCAGATGAGTTAAGTGGAATTCATCCCACATTCCATGTATCTCATCTGAGAAAGTGCTTAGCTGATGAAGACATGGTTGTACCACTGGAGGATATTGAAGTAGACGAACGGCTCAACTACGTGGAGCAACCAGTGGCAATCATTGATCGTAAAGAAAAGAGGTTGAGGAATAAAGTGGTTCCTCTTGTGCGTGTACAGTGGAAGCACAGGAAGGGATCCGAGTCTACGTGGGAGACTGAAGAAGAAATGAGACAACACTACCCACATCTATTTGAGGAGTAACAGGTTTCGGGGACGAAACCTATATAAGGGGGGTGGACTTGTAACACCCGTATTTTAACAAAGAATAAAAGAAAAAGGAAGAAGAGAATAGAAAAGAAAGACAACTAAAAGGAGGGACTAAAAGTGTCAATTTGACAAACTTTATATTAATTCTTTGTACAAAAGGTGGTATGGCCACCCACGTTGCCTGCATTTCATTTCAATCGATATTTTTAGAGAGAGAAAGTAGCAGGAGCAGAAAACCATCGGAATTTTGAAGAAAGATCTGAGAAATTCGAGGTTTTTGGTAAGAATCCTCTAGTTTTTGAAGTTTTAGATGATTCTAGAACCGTATGTGTGCTTATAAGTGTGTCTTGTGTGTTCGGGTGATGTGGTGTGTGTGTTCTAGGGGTTAGAACAAGTGAGCAGGTTCGGGTTGAAGGGTGCAAACTCGAAGAAGACGACTAAGGTGAGTTCTAGACCCCGTTTTTACTGTTTTTAAATGTTTTGGGGCTGGAAATGCATGTAACTATGTTTTTATAAAACTGTGGGTTGATACCCGTATGAACTGGTTGTATGGATGTTTATGTTTATGTTAAATCTATGTTTAGAATCATGTGCATATGTTTAGAAATAGGCATTTTGATGTTCTGGACTTGAAATATGAAGTAGGCATATGAGTAGGATGCTAATATGTCTGAAAATGGGACTTAGAATAAATAAGCCAAAGTTGATGTGACCAGCAGTGCTCATACGACCAACAGTGGTCGTATGATCAGGATTTTTCTAAGTATTGATGGGTCTAATAGGACTCATACGACCAACAGTGGTCGTATGGACATGTGATATTTTCTAAGTATGAGGCCAATAGGACTTATACGACCAACAGTGGTCGTATGATTATGTGGAAATATTCTAAGTGTGGACTCATACGACCAACAGTGGTCATATGATCCGAATATGTTTCTAAGTCCAGAGTGGTACGACCAGCAGGGGTCATACGACCAGGTCGTATGACCAGTGAATAATTCTAAGTGTTGGGTGAAAAGTCCAGCAGGACTCATACGGCTGATAGTGCTCATACGACCAGGGGGTTATACGACCAATAGTGTTAATACGCCTAGATACTTAGAAATTTTCAGGAAATTTTCAGTAAACCCGAAGTTCAAGGATTTGACCAGGGTTGACTAGGGTTAATAAATGATGATGTCTCATGCATAAAATGATGAGTATGATTAACCCTATTATCACTAATATTATTATTAGTGTGTTATGGTTGACAATATTATTAAAATATTGTTAAGTATGGTATGATGTTACGAACGATGATAAATGCATGAAGATGAATGTATGATGATGTTTGAATGTAATAATATCCTTTTCTTAATATTATTAATATTATGATTAGGGATATTATTAAGAGTATGAATAATATTATTTATAATATTATTAGTATTATTATTATTATTATGCTTATTAATAATAATACTGTATGTTCTATGTGGAATGATCATGATCAATAATTATTATCATTAATAAAGTGAAAGATTAATGATAAAGAGGAATGGAACGTGAACGAATGAACGAAAGTCTTGCAAGCAAATGAATGGAGGTGCACACCCCTGGCAGGTGTTAGCTCAACTGTGATGCGGGTTCGCTACCCCGAAGGATGCACACAGGATCAATCCTTGAGATTGATATAGAGGTGAGTGACTTGGTGTCACAAAAGACTCACAGGAATGTAGGTCAATCTTCGTGATTGGCTTAGAGGTGAGTGACTTTGTGTCACAAAAGACTCACAGTATATGGGTCAATCTTTGTGATTGGCTTAGAGGTGAGTGACTTGGTGTCACAAAAGACTCACAGTATATGGGTCAATCTTTGTGATTGGCTCAGAGGTGAGCGACTTGGTGTTGCAAAAGACTCACAGTTTAATTAAAGAGGAATGATAAAAGTACGAATTGAACGATGATGAAGATAATGAAAGTATTACCTATGTGTACGTACGATGTATGATCACTTGCGATAAATGAGGAATGGTTTTTGAACGGAAAGTAAAGTATTTTAACTATAAAACTAGAACTCACTCAGCAACGCTGACTTTTATGTATTTTCCAGTTGGCAGGTGACAGGTTGCTGAGGATGGCACACAGGGGTGGCTACTTGGCGGGAAGTCTGACATCCATTTTGTTTTGACGATACTGTTGTTTTGTAATTCATTCAATTAAATATTTTGTGACTTAGAAACTAGAATGTATTGCTTAACAACAGTTTTTATAATGAATGGATGCTTTTTGTTAAACTTAATTCCGCTGCTTAACTTATAATATGTATATTTTATGCTGTGAATGACCAACTGTGAGGTGCCCGGGAACGGGGCCTTACAATTTAATCGTAACATACGTGTTTGTGTTTTGTGTTTATTATTAATTTATCATATTACAAGTAATTTTTGCGTTTAACTATTTTTTAAACAAGTTGGCTGTTATTTTATCACATGGTTAACCTAATCGTAAAAATCAGTTGTTATAAACATATACAATTAACATTATCAACATTACAAATATAAAACAAACAAACAAAGAAACACAACCAAACAAACACAACCTAATCGTAATCCAGCTCTGTTTGTGAGTGGTACGTGTTCGGGGCATGCCCGTAAGAATTGCAAGGGGGATATCTGTACCCTTCACCGTAACCTGTCGGTCCAAATAAAAGTTGTACGCCTCTTGAGCAAATGTGTTCGACGGGTTGGTTTCCTCCTCCCCCCACGGAGGGTGACTCCCGTATACGTAATATTCCTAAAAAAGATAATGGTTAGATATTTCAAATAATAAGTTATAATAAAACATATACTAGTTCAACCTGGTTTGAATCTTCGATATGTGGCACCTCATTCAAATCTGGAAGCTGCGGCTTTTGATAATGATCTCCCGAACCCGACATTGTTTTCGAATTAACGCGTTTTTGGAATGACGAAGGCTGAAAAATCTCGAGTGTTGGATGAATGAAAGCTCAAAATCCAAGGTCGATTAAAAACTGAAAATTTGGATTATGAAATTGCGAAACGGAAGTTTAGAAATGGATATGTCGATTGTTCTAAGTTGAAAGGTATTTAAGGTCAAATTCTGGTGCACAAATCGTGACGGGTTGGCCTCCACGTGACCTCTTAGGCAGAAGAGGTCACGATTTGGCCTCCACGTGACGGTTTGTGGCGCGAATCCCGGCCTTTTGTCAAAATTACGTTCACATCGTTCTGCAAAGTTCTGTAAAGTGAGACCTCGTACCCTAGAGGTCACGGTTAGGCCAAACCGTGACGGTTTGGTGACGGCTTTTCAACTTTAACAGCCCATTTTATCGTTTTATTGTCACGAGGTCACGAGGACTACCACCCCAAACCGTGACAGCAAGCCCATGCGGTCACGGTTAGGTGCCAAAACGTGACCGCTAGACCTAACCGTGACCGTTTGAACCGGCCCACCCCCAAAAACCCATGCGGTGTCCTCATTAGGACCCTATAATTATTATTATTATTGACATTTATTATTATTCTTTTTATTAAATGATGATCGTAACAAGATAATATTTCAATTGTACATACTAATTTTCATACTATAGGTTTGACTCATGTGATGTTATGCTGATTTTAACACTAAAGGTCGTTTGACTTGTATAAGAACATTATCAAACAGAAAACTCACTAGTGTAGCAAAAACATTTGAGTCATGTTTTGAACTTGAGATCAAAAAGATCTCAAATTCTAACTATCAATCTCGTAAATTTGCATTATTTATAAAGTAAATTACCCAATTTAGTAACAATATTGTATTTACTTTATGTTTGATGTTTTTTGTCACAAGTATGAATAGTTTTAAATGCAGATTTCTACAGATTGTAATATTGTTAGCTTAAATGTATTGTATGATTTACAACTCATTTGGTATTTTCATAGTTCAAATTTGTTCATACCGCTCATTAAAATTCATGTGAATCAATCTTATAGTAATTAAGTAAGAACATAAATCAAAACATGCTGGTACCTTTCGCCTTTGATCCATACAGAAATTAAGTTAAAGTGAATGCATAGATAATAAAGTCATGGTTAGGTAGTATCAATCATAAAAGTTGTATTTTTTAAGAGCAATACTTTTTCTTAGGTCCTATGAACTTCTAATTGATTGATATTTAAAAACTTTTTAACTTTTAATGTTATACTACCAACTTAATTTACGATCATAAGAATTGGATCCTTACTTCTCTTTCATTTTTGATTGAGATTATCATTCATTCGTACAAATAGACGTATGTGTAATGATTATTATTGAGCTGTTAGGATTCTAAAATTCTTACGATTTGGTTTAATATCGAACCCCTAGTTATGAAATATTAAAGTTATCAAATGAATCTGAAGAAATTTTTCATCTTATTATTCTTTAGTATCGATGTTAATAACTGGACATGAAAACTATCAATGAAATTGAAGATAGGTTGACCTCCATCTTATTATTCTTCAGCATCGCAAATACTCCATTATTCATCTAATATTAGGTTGTGGTACTGCAACTGGTGCTCCTGTTGTTTTTAAGTTTTTCTTTTGTGATGTAGGCAAGGTGTTGAGTACTTGTATTTTTTATTAACTAATCAATTCAAGTTATGTAGTCACATAAAATATGTTTTACTACTTTTTAGAATAAGCAAGTTTTGAAGAAAATCGTAGTTTCCCAAAATAGCTCTACTATTAATTTCAAGCTATTTATTTCTTGTCACTTATTACTTACACAAGTAAGCATGTAAGAACTTTGGTTGATAAATCAGAAAACTATGACAAAAAAACCTTTAAAGTACAATAATAAATTTTATAGAATTTTCCTGTGTGACATGTTGTATATAAGAATTTTGGTTGATAAATCCAAACATTGTTTCATGCATGTAATTCTAGTAATGATATATGCTTGGTTTGATTCATTTTGATGTGTTCACAAATGGATTGTTTTGTTAATTTCTTATAAATTTTTTATCATGTTTTTTGCAAGAAACTTGTTAATTTTCCCAGATACATTCTTTACTGCAAGCTCTTTTCGATTTCTTAGGAACATTTCAAGTTAATTATAACGTGTTGGTTAGATAAGGATTAACAAACGGCTTCACTAAGTTAACTAAATAAAATGATGACATGCTAGGTAAATATATGGTTGTTTTGGTCAAGTTGCATTTTTATTTTAATTAATCTTAACTTTGCACCTTACAACAGGGCTCTTGAAGATTCTCTTCCTGTGTTGGCCACTCTATGTCTATTGATGTTAACCACAAACTTATAAGATAAAAAAGAGTTTAAAACATAATGTACAAACACTCTTTAGATTTGTGTTGTTCTTTACAGGTGATTTGGTTCGGACAGCTTGAGAATAGCAAAATACTTTGTTTTTGTCGAGTTATTCATCCTGGTTAGTTTCTCAACTTTTAATATATACTTTTCATTCTCTTTAGTTTTTTTATCAGTAGTATGAAATTTGAATCGTTTCACATTACCTGACTATCTGTGTTCATGTCTAACAATAATATCATTGTTCAAATATCCTTTATGCATATGTATAAACTTAATTATCAATCATTGCAATTCAACTTTATATGGCTAAAAGTCTATTTGGTTTGCAAATTATTAATTTACTGTTGGTTTGACTTTTGAGATCTGTATATTTGGTCCGCATTTTTTGAGACCTCCACGTCTATCAAAAATTGAATTTGGTTTGTAGACTTTGTGTAATTTAGTTTGTCGTAGGTTGTTCATGTTGTAAATTAACTGATTCATTATGTAATTTTGTTCACTAGGCTATCATAAAGGGAAACATAAATTCATGTTAATATATTTATAGACAGAATGACTAATTATGTAATTTGGTTTGTACTTTGAGGCCTGCATGATTGGTTTGCCTGCATCTTTAGTTACTCTACATTAGGACAAATTAGTATTGAGAAACCGAACTAAAACACCTGAAGTCGGACCGGACCTACTGTCACAACTGGCGCGCGAAAATCTTACAAAATTCTTTTCTTACTGCCCTTGTTCTAGATTTGCAGAAACCCTATTTTATATGCATTACAGATCGCTGAATCTGGTGTTCATCGCGAACCTGATATTCTAATTTTCGGGACGAAAATTCCTTCAACAATGAGATGATGTGACAACCCGTATAATTCAGGTGAACACCGTTCTAATTGTTTCCCCTATCATTATTATCTATCAACTATATTTATAATTAAGTCAATTCTATTTATCATTAATAGTAGTACATAATCCTAATTATTATTAGTACACAACTATAATCAACCATAGACTAACTAAATTAGTTAACTCAAAATGTTATTTGGGATTAAATGGAGGGACTCAAAGTGTAAGTTATACAATTAAAAAATAATAATAAAATATATATAAAATTGAAGCCCCATAAACCGACCCTCACCTCTGTACCGCACTTTTAAAAGCTACAATCATTCATTCATTTAACCTTCATCCACACTCTCCCCATTCACCACTAATTTCCACTGCCGGAATATTCCACAATGCCGTCGATCTCGCAGGCGATCGCCGCCGCCATCGCAGCTCTTCTATTCGCCTTCGCCGGAGCTGAAGATCCGTACAGATTCTTCACGTGGAACGTCACCATCCTACCGCCGTTGAACCACCGAAATCAGCCCCTTCCGGTCGCCGTTAGCCGGTCGTTTGTCACCGCCGTGTCGTCGTTTACTCGATTCGTAGGTAACCGATTGTCATGAACTTCGTTTCATTTCATTTCGTTTCGTTTTATTGTCGCGATTGTTTCGGTTGAATCGGGTTTTCGTTTGCGCTACATGTGGATACGTATACAACGGTATATATACGTATATAAACGTATGTATGTATCAATGCGTGAATATATATATAAATGCATCATACGAGTGTGTATATATTTGTTTTGGTATATATGTATGGTGTGTGTACGTGTGTAATATGTGTGTGTGAAGTGTGTGTGTGGGTGAAGTGTGTGCAGTGTGTGTGTGTATGCTATATGTGTGTGTGTGCATATTGTAGTGGTGTGTGTGTATTGTGAAGAACCCCGGCTGCTGTGTGGTTCATATAAATTGTGTTAAATTTGATTTTTTTTCTTTTATTATTAATATAGTGTGTTTAATTAATATAGTATGAGTGCGTGAATGTAATGACGTTTGAGTATGGGTATGATTGTGTAGTGTGTGGGCTTATGTATCATGAGTGTATAAAAATATTAGATATAGCTTGTAAGTGTTATAATGTATGGGTGTGAAGGTACGAGCCAATAATATATATAATTATATATGTTGTGCGTGTCGAGCAATATACATTGGTTACTATATGTTGAGGTATATATGAATATATTTTGTTATTTATATGTATATGATTATATATGAGTGTGTACGTAATTTATATATATAGCGAGGATACATCAACTCTGGTATATAACGATATTAAAATATATTATGTACATGTATGATTAAGATATATACACGCATATGCCTATGGTTATGTGTTAAATATATATAGATATATATATATCCTTCTTGAGTGAGTCGCATCTCAAACCCGAACCGACCTGAAATAGATCAAAAGTATCATAACGTTTACTGGACATGTTTATATAAGATCGATTATTTATAATATAGGTGTTTGATTGTTGGTTCACGTGCGTTAGTCAAAGCTTATTACTTTCATGGCTATTATCGCAGCATATCAGGTGAGTTTACAGCTCCACTTTTACTTTATACTCTTTTTGGGGGATAGAAACATGCGGTTTTCATAAACGTTACATTACATTGGGTTTTTGTGATACTGCATATACATGATACTATGTTTGTATAATTTGCCCTTCGGACCTTTAATATGCAAATAGCGAGGTGATTGTTAGTAGATCTACTGGGATTGACATACTCCGCCCGGGCTAGTCGCGCTAGCTGGTCAAACGGGGTGAACGGTTATCCTGTTTTACAGTGTTGTGGTGGGGAATCCACAGCCGGGCCTACTTTATTATTTGATTACATGTCAGCTCGGTCGCGACTTCATACACATAGTGATCATTATGGACTAGCTACCCATTATATGCTTTGATTACAAAATCCGGGAATTTCATTACCGATACTTACTGTTTTCTGATAAACCTGTGAACTCACCAGTCTTGTACTGACTTTTGCATGTTTTCTCTCAGGACATTGATGTGGCACGTTTAGGAGTACAGCATCCACTGCATGTCATTCCGCGTTCATCACAAACTGTTTTCAAGATTTAATTTCATGTATTTTACATAAATTGGATTGGACGCGTGTTTGCGTGTTCCAAAACCGTTATTAAATGTTTTCCTGTTTTTGCTTCCGCAATAGTTAAATATATTTGGTTTGTTTCCTTAAAATTTAAGCAACTTATATGATTTTTAACTATCGAGTCGTTTGGTGTAACTGATGCTTATCTGAGATAGTGATCATTATGGACTAGCTACCCATTATATGCTTTGATTACAAAATCCGGGAATTTCATTACTGATACTTACTGTTTTCTGATAAACCTGTGAACTCACCAGTCTTGTACTGACTTTTGCATGTTTTCTCTCAGGACATTGATATGGCACGTTTAGGAGTACAACATCCACTGCATGTCATTCCGCGTTCATCACAAACTGTTTTCAAGATTTAATTTCATGTATTTTACATAAATTGGATTGGACGCGTGTTTGCGTGTTCCAAAACCGTTGTTAAATGTTTTCCTGTTTTCGCTTCCGCAATAGTTAAATATATTTGGTTTGTTTCCTTAAAATTTAAGCAACTTATATGATTTTTAACTATCGAGTCGTTTGGTGTAACTGATGCTTATCTGAGATCCTGGTTATGTCACACGCCTGACGGTAAAACCCCGTTCGTGGAAATTGAGGGTGTGACACCTACCATCCTTATATGGTGTGGTTTTGGGTCCTTGCATTCCGGCCCTTGGTTTCGGATTTGGCCCATTGCACACCCTTAGATATATAACATAATACTTGTTATCTTTATGTCAGTGTCTTACTGTGTGAATTTACTTATTTTGTTAACTATGTAGCACGCTTAAGAAGTGTATGCAAAGAGAGCGATTTTAGCTGAAGACTTGAAAAAACTTCAACTCATGTGTTTGGTGAGATCTTTTGGAGATTACGATGAGGTAATTCTTGCAATGGAATAAGTACAAGGGTTTCCTAGGGGTTGAGGTTGTGGATAACTAAGCAAAAAGATTGTGATGAGGTTGTGGATAAATAAGTATGAGGATTTTCTAGTAGCGTTATCACCTCAAAAATAGATATTAAAAATTCACTTTATTTCACTTATTGTTTTAGGTACTTTTCTTTAACATTCTCAAATTAAAGATAACTATTGATTTTCACCACTGATGGTTTAGCAAGATCACCGGTTGATTCCAAGTACAAGGGAAGTGATTATCAAGTAGAAAACTCACCAGTATTAGGCATTCAAAACTAAAATCGTTTCAATGGAAGGGAGAGATTTATCTTATTCTTAGTGAGTCTGAAAAGTTTATGTATTTACATCCATAACAAGTACAATTGATTAATAACGGTGACCAGAAGTAGACAGAATGATAAGTAATATAATAACTTAATGGTTATTAATTGCTATTTGAAATCATAACTATCTTACCATGTTCAGTTGATCTTGAATATATTGTAGTTAAAGGAAAGCATCACTACCTGCTAAGTTAAGGAACACATGAGCTTCATCTTCTTCAAGCGTTGGTCTAGAGACAAATGAGTTATTCATACCTACAGATGGCTTCACAACAAGATTCTCTATATGAAGACACTAGCTATTAGCTAAGGGTAACTTGGCCTTCGGGGAAAGGTGCACCTTCAAGAGTACTACAATGTTTCTATCTTTTATAATTCCATGTTAAATTTCTTGAGTTTTTGACTTTATATGTAGTATCAAGACTTCAAAAGATATAATGTCACCCTCAAGACTGGATTCTCTTTAACATTAGGTTTGGGGGCCCTAAAGCCAAATTCATATCCATGGTTGTCATGTTTACCATTGGTATCAATTTGTACCTCTATATGTTTAAAATGTAGTTGAATGAACGGTAAGCAATTGTATTGTTCTTAATGATTTGATGCTTGCAATGAAAGTTTCCTTTGAGTTTGTTTTGCCCTGTTCGTGAGCATTATAAACCGTAAGAAAATGATACTTTGGTAGATGGTTTATATGTTGGTTATGATTGTGTCACTCTATGATAAAGGGCATGGCTTAAGAGGTTGATGAATTTGGATGGTGTTGACCCTAAATGGCAGGCTGTTTTGTTGCCTAAGATTGTGATCAGGAGCACTACGCGCATTACCACATACTTCTTAGGCTGTGATGATATAATTTATGTTCGGTGTTTGGCGCGGCAACATGTTTTGCAGCCACATTGAATCATGATATCTGAGCCTAAAATTGGAATGAATAGTCGATCCACACAACCCTCCCGTCACTAGCCGAATCCTTCTCCTCTCCGGCGCCATACTCCCGATGATGAAACTGAGTCGACTGATCCAGGTTTCATACTACGCATCTTCTTGCAGGTTTACTGCTAATGATGTCCACCTTTTAAATACAATAGTTGTTTGCTAACTTTGGTTGCAGCTCAATTGGGATTAATTTTCTCACATACAGACAAATATCCAGATGAAATTCCACTTTTGAATTTGAAAAGGTGCCTAACTGCATTATCATGATCATACACATGTATTCAGCTTCTCATATATCACTATGGCCATCTATTCTAATAGATTTGATCTTCTGACATATCTAGATACATGACAATCCTAATGATGCATTTGGCATACCGTTTTCTTATCATCACCTATCGGTAAGTACTTAACCTTTTTAGTTTGCTAAAACTGTGTATTGTTTCAGTCTAAAAGGAATTTCGCCAGCAGACCTCAAAGCATTGAAAGAAAAGCTTGAACAAGAGGTATATTCATTGTTATTATAACTTCATACGGCATTTTTCATTTCCTGATATAGTTCTGATATGATTTCCTGAGTTATTTATTTCGTTTGTTGATATGTGTAAACGATGTTAGTCTATCTTAAAACGCCTATAATGCAATTACACATTTAAAAAGAGTCATCATGCGCGCAACGCGCGCGGGGAATACAACTAGTTGTAGTTAAAGGAAAGCATCACTACCTGCTAAGTTAAGGAACACATGAGCTTCATCTTCTCCAAGCGTTGGTCTAGAGACAAATGAGTTATTCATACCTACAGATGGCTTCACAACAAGATTCTCTATATGAAGACACTAGCTATTAGCTAAGGGTAACTTGGCCTTCGGGGAAAGGTGCACCTTCAAGAGTACTACAATGTTTCTATCTTTTATAATTCCATGTTAAATTTCTTGAGTTTTTGACTTTATATGTAGTATCAAGACTTCAAAAGATATAATGTCACCCTCAAGACTGGATTCTCTTTAACATTAGGTTTGGGGGCCCTAAAGCAAATACTCGGAATGCTCCACGACTAAGTATAGCCATCTTTCTTCAATCGCCCGTAGATTTGAAAAATAGATGATCTTATTTAATAAAGTGTTTTTATAAAACGTTTTGTCAAACAACTATACAAAAGTTGTGAGGAGTTGAGCATCTTTGTTAACAGAACACTCAAAATTCAGTTCTGGAAGCCATCAAAACGTGGAGCTAATTCAACAATAGCAGGTTCTATATGAGCACAGGAAATCTGACTTTATTCATTCTTTATCGACTAACTTGTATTTGATTGATAAACCAATTTTTTTTCTAACTTCTATAAGATGAATGAATAGAAATAAACAGAAGTATTTATTTATTTTTTTAAAGATGAATGAATAGAAATAACCAGAAGTATTTATTTGTTTTTTAATTTGTTTGCAGTTGGGACCAATGTTTCTGGCCGTCTAGCATTTACACAACGACTATGGAAGCTGCAGGAGCAAGTAGGAGAATTTTTCGGTTTCTTGATCCTGCTAGCATCGAGAAAGAAGTGTTCTATAGGTTAGTTTATAAGTTCATTCTCTCAAGTATCTTGTCTTAGTTAATGGTATTAGTTGTGTTGACATCAGTCATTTATATACTTGTATTAGTACAATCTTGCCATGCACATTACCATAAATCAAGGAAGGACATTGAAGGATGCACAGCGTGTTGTGTCCGGTGGACTAAGTTATGTTCTTTCATAGGAGTGACATCATAAAACACAAATTTTAAAATTAGTTGATCTATTTCTTTTAAATAGGTGGTTAAACATGCTTGTGGATTGATAAGTTTACAAATGGGTGTGTTTTTTTCAGTTGCTTGATTTTCTTTGCATGTTTCCGGTCGCAATTATCGGTGGATAGTGCTTTCGTTCTAAATCTATCAAGATCCAGGTCATTGTCTTCTCTCTTTTCAAATTAAGACACCTTATGAGATGTCCTCACATTTTCGTAATGCTATCAATAATGAGTTACAAGTTACATATCTTTCATTTTCCTCAATGGCATGTTTGTACTACTCTTGTAATTTGAGCAATCAATTGATGTTTATTGACTTGCTGGTACTAAAAATGACAAAATTAAGGTAGTCCAACTAAGACATTCATCCTGATTGCCAAACTACTTTCTTTAATATGTTGATCAATACTTGCCTTTCTCAATAACATGCCTCGTTATATATGAAGTGCTTAGAGCATGACATTACTATAACATATGCTGGTATATAGGTTTATGTGGTCTAATATCACTGCATTGCCTTTGCTATGTTATTACTTATTAGAATTACTCTTTAAGTTTAACTTTATTTCATAGGCCAACTGCATGACTTCAATCACTGGCCATTCAGCCATATGTTTGAGTGGGAGTTCTTCCACAGGTTAATTGTGACTCTAAACAAAAAATCTATGTTCTGTCACATGGAGTACCTGCTTGTTTGTGTATAAAATATGACCGGACTTGTTTGTGTCCGTTTAACTTTAACCATAGAAAGAAACGACCATGAACATTACACAAATTGATTTTCTTATTCTGGTTCATTAAAACAATTAAAAAATGATCATTTATTTTGTTTGTTTATATTCTAAATGGGCATAAAGGCACGTAAAATGAACACATTAGTCTTTTTTTCTTCTCTTATTATTATTTTTTATAACGGGAAACTCGAAAACCCTCAAATCTTATTCTTAAAAAATATATTTTTTCTACTATAAAACATAAAACATAAATCATTTGCAGATAGAAACTTTTAGTTTTCTTGCTTAATCACCCTAGACGACTAGACATGGTCTTAAATTTTAATTGGGTCGTAACATGATGGACCAATTAGTATTACTAATTGCTGAGAAATGAATATGTATAAAAGGACAAACACAGATTTTTGAATTGGAGGTAACCATCACTAGCCGTGCAACTAAGCAACTGAAACTTGATAAAAAAAATTGAGGTTCATGTTTTAATGTCTCATCAACTTTCTCAAAGTACCGTAAAATCTCATAGTTCTCTTAAGATTTATCAAATCCAACGTACTGCACCGAAAGATACCTACAAAGCAAGAAAACGTTTATAACATGTAACAACACCTCCTCAGCCCCAAGATGAGTTAAAGACTTATGCCAAATATTTAAGTAGGTATTTTTCTAAGTCATGCGCCTGAACAGTCCCCATGCGTCTGAACAGTGCCCATGCGCCTGAACAGTGCCCATGCGCCTGAACAGTGCCCATGCGCCTGGATAGTGCTCATGCGCCTGGACAGTGCCCATGCGGCTAAGTCCTGGGCGTTTCAACAGTGCTCATGCGCCCCAACAGTTGTCATACGCCTAAGTCTTAGGCGTCCCAACAGTGGTCATACGCCTAAATAGTGGTAATGCGCCTAGAATTTTACTTATGTATTCGGGTATATGTTCAACTTCTAATTGTTTTACGTCCGATATTGGTATTTAACCATGTAGAAACTTATATTTGTATAGAAACTATCTCTTGCATGATTACATGAGGCAATTTTGGTATTTTTCAACACTTAGACAAAAATCGGATGAGTATATGTACACATCCGCAGCTAACAAACACAATAATAATAATAATAATAATAATAGACCACAACATAATAAAACCATTTAACAATCTCTATTCTCGGCCGCCCATAACCCACCAACCGTAATGCATGTTGTGAAATCCCAAAAACCACACCCACACTCAACCTTTTTTCTCTTCTTTCTATACATGCAATCTTTCAAATCCTCTTCTCATAACTCATTCTCACTTTCTCTCGGATTCTCCCCTCAACCGAAACACACACACACACACACACTATTCTCTCATATTCCAGCAATAACACGAAGAACAAAAGGATTTTCAGCCTTTTAACTCATTCATCCTTCACCAACCGTTCGATATGTAAGTAGCATAAACTCCTATAAACTAAATCTTTATATACATATACCCATCCTTATCTTACGGTAAACCCCACTCTCATTTGTTCTAACAGAAGTTTCTCTGCTCGAAGCTCATATTCATGGGACTCAAACTTCACACGAGGTACTGCTCCTTGTAAAGTCGTGAGTCTAGGGGCCAGTATACAAGGTTTCTACCTTGTAAACCCTCTCTTTATGTGTTTTAGCAACATTAATATGTTTGTTTTGAAAAACCAAAGTTATAACCTGCTTAAATAGTAAAACAAATACATTTATAATCCGGGTTTGAGGATTTCAAATGGTAAATGACGATCGAAGTGCATCTAGGTTGATTACACTAGTGTAAGAGGGTTAAACACCCGATTGAAGTAATACCTATGTGAAACCAAAGGCTAAGACTAGATTTCAGTAAGTTTAGGGACTTAGAATGCCTGAAAAATTTGAATTGATGGCTGGGAAATTTAACAAGGAATGGTATATTTAACAAAACAAGCTTATTCGGTGACCCGAATAATGGAAGTAACTCAAGATATAAGTCATAGCATGAAAAACTTGGAACTTAAAATTTCCAGGCCTTGGAATAATTATGTTAGTAAATAGAAATCAAAATTGATGAATTTTTGGGTTAATATGTAATTTCTATGAATTTATTTAACAAAAGTAAACGTAAAGGGTAACTAGAAACTTGTGATTTAAACTTCACCAAGTGAGATCTGAGATTTTAGACTTCTAACAGGCTCAAATAGGCTATAAAACCTCACGAAAGTATTAGGGGTCAAAACTTAAAGAGACAAAATTTGGGGTAGAAATTGTAAATTTTGAAACTTGAGGGGCCAAAGTGTAAATTCTGCATTTTGACCAAATGCCAGTAACCTCGTGCCCAGAAACTAATATTTGACTTATAAATATGTTAACGAATCTATAAGAACCATAACACTCGACATACATGAGTCAAAACCCTAACTTTCCTAAAAATGAAAATTTTGACACAAACCTCAAAGAAACGGAGTCACGTACTTCTTTAACCGTAAACACACACTTAATTATACTTCCAATGATCTAAGAATCTATAGCTTATTATTTATATCATGATCATAGGGTGTTAGGACTTGAAACTGTATATGACTGTGGAACTTGATTGATATAAAGATTAGTTCTCGTGTTACCTTTTTTATTATTGCTTTAGGGATGAAACATGCTCTTTTGAATTGAAATCTTTATTGTGCTATTTTATGATGCTTATGTTGTGGATAATGTTGTTACCTGCTGATACTAGAATCACAATCATTAATTCTTTTGTGAACCACTTGTTTTATATGGGTAGATCTACTTGGGGAATCCCTCACACAGAGTGCCTTCCTTATAGGAAGGGTACCCCACTGAGATCCTGAGGGATCGTTTGCGGCATGTGACAGGTTTTTATAAGATACTATGGTGAACCATCCTGCAGGTATGGTACACTGTTTTGAGGCTCAGTTCTCCCTTCGGGGTTAACCGGTACAACATAACTTTAGAAGAGGCTAGCCGGGACTGAGTGCAGGGTTGATTGTGATCCCACAACAGTGACATTTGATACTAAACTTTAAAATGTGTACTTTAAGAGTTCCTTTCGTTTTTAGAATTTAAGCACTTGAGCTCACCAACTTTTTAGTTGACACAAAACTTTTGAGCATGTTTCAGTTAACCCTTGATGGAGGTCTGGCTGGACTTGGAGGATTTATAGATGACTTAGCACCCTGACCTTATGGCATTATTGGATGCAAACTTAAACTTTTTGGACAATTTGTATTATAAATTTCTTAAAATTATGTACTCGTATGTTGAAACAATTCTGTTGTAACCGGGCTAGACTGTATAATCCTGGATTTTGTTAAATTAATGTAACGCCATGTGATTTCTCTACCTGTGTGCTTTTATAATGGTTTGTTTCCGCTGCCATAATTGTTGCTAGTTTGTGACGTCCCACCCTCCTTGGGCCCGGGGTGTGACAGATTGGTATCAGAGCCACAGGTTGTGAAGAAGTCGGGAATGCCTTCGTAGACCCTAGGCTACAACCCTGATACCTTAGGACTGCCCTTGCTTGTGTGAATGTTAGGGTAAGCGGGTTGGATAAATTGATGATTACACTTGATCAACGTAATCATGAATTTATCGAACGCGTAAATCCCAGCACGAATCCTAAAGGTGTGAAACTTTGGATTAAATGACTTAAGAGATTTTCTTAATACGTTCTGAAGATAATTTTAGTGAACTTTCCTGTCTGTACTGCTCGATGATGCTACTGCTCATTGACACTACTGCTCATTGACACTACTGTTTATTGATACTACTACTATTTAATACTACTGCTATGTGACACTAATACAATCGCTACTATTACTAGTACTATTATTATAGTCATGAGCTACGAGAAACAAAATTACTTATGATAATTTTATAGGATAACAAGATTATGGCTGATAAGGGAAAGGCACCTGCGCACCCGGTTGAGGAGACTGCTCCCGTTTGGGACTCTCAGGAGGGCTAAGCCCCAGACTGAGTACAAGGCATATCTGAGAAGGTGTGGACATCCCGGCTGGGTATCCGCGACTTCTGACTACACTGAGCCATCAGAGGACTCCTCCTCGACATCTTCGGCCAGGAGTGAACGCGCTCCAACTTACCACACGTCGTAGCACCTACCCACTCACCTATCCCACCTATTGGGAATAGGAGATCCCGCATTATCACTTGACCTAGGAAGAGTGCTAGACCTGGATCCTCAGTCTCTTTTAGGATGCCTCCACCTCCACCTCCTCCTGTGACGGTTCCAGCACCCGCACCGCCTATGCTTGCCCCGCCCAGACGCCTTACTCACGACGAGTACTGGATGCCACCGAGGCGTAGCTTGTACGACGGACCTAGTGTTCTCGCTGGAGACCCCTACTCCCAGTCTAGCCGTCGGGCTAGAGATTTTAGTCCATCAGACACTACTTTGAGCAAGATACTGAAGACCATCCAGCGTCACAAACTGACTCTCCAGCATGCCACGCGAACTTCACAGTCCGCCCAGTTTCAGGCGATGATGGCATCACATGGTGTGTAACGCTTGGAGCAAGAGCAAAGGAAGAAAAGCTCAGGTTGGTTTGGATGGTTGAAGATGAAGTGGCAGCGGTGATGTGTTGATGTTTGAACGTATGGCAGTAGGCTACCGAACTATTTGAAGAAACTATTTATCTATTTATTTCAGAAACTATTTTATTTATGAGGTTGATGGTACCTTCCGATTTGTGAAACAATAACACTATTACTATGTATGGTTGACTTTATGTTTGATTTATCTATGAAACTATTGTTTGATGATGCTAACTTATGCAGGGTGAATTATTTTGAATGTTGAGTAATTGATAGTTACTCGTAGGTAGTTAACACGTGTTCCTTGAAAGAAACGCCTATGCATGACTTGTAGTGTATAATAAGGGGTAAATGTGATGCAATAGGATATCTGAAACCAAATGTATGAGATGCTAAATGAATTTATCTATGATGCTATTAGAATGTCGCCGAGACGTGGAACTCGCGCCGGAAGAAGAGGAGCCACCCGAGGTGGGAACCAACCACCTAGTCCACCCGAAACACCAATTAGGGAGAATGCCAACCAAGTGAATGATGAGAGGATTGCTAACTTGGTGGCACAACAGATTGCTAACATCATCCCAACGATAATCGCCCACATCAACGCAGATCGAGGAAACACCACCGGGACTAATGGACCCAATAACGATAAAGGCAACAATGAGGAAGCCGAAGCTATAAGAAATGGGTGCTCCTACCAGACATTCATGGCCTGCAAGGCGAAGGACTTCTATGGCACCAAGGGTGCAATTGAAACATATAGGTGGCTGGACAAAATCGAAGCTGTGTTGGATATCAGCGAATGCAAGCTTGAGCATATGGTGAGATTCGCTTCCTAATCTCTCAAGGGACCAGCACTGGAATGGTGGAAAACCATCATTTAGCCCCGAGGCAGGAATGCCGTTGGTAGGATGAACCGGTTTGAGTTCAGGGAACTAATCACCAACAAGTATTGCCCGATCAATCAATTGGAGAAACTGGAGGCCCGAATTTCTAAATTTGGAGATGAAAGACCCGAACTACGCTGAATACATCAACCGATTCCTTGCATTGTCCCGACTGGTACCACACTTGGTGATGCCCGAATCCAAGGGTGTAGCCCGCTTCATTTGGGGATTACATCCAAGGGTTAGAGGCATGGTCCGGTCTTCCAGGCCTGCGACCCTGCAAGCCGCAGTGGATTTCACCAGTAGCCTAACTGATGACCTAGTTAGGGCCGGGTGGACTGAGCACGGAAGGACCGAGGACAAGAAGGCGGTAAAAGAGAAAAGGAAATGGTTCGATGCTAGGAAGGTGGTCGGTAGCAGTAGAAGTTCAAGCAAAAGATCCAGTGAAGAGGCAAGACGAAATGACCATGGTGGAAAGGCTAGGAGGCTGTATCTAGGCACGAGACCCTTCTGCAACAAATGCAAGCTTCATCATCAAGGGGAATGCAACTCCATGCCTTGTTTTCGGTGCAAGAGACCCGGTCATCTGATTAAAGACTGCACTTATGAGCCTGGAAAGCAATGCTATGAGTGCGGAGATCCAGGGCATATGAGGAACAAATGCCCCAAGCTAGCAAGAGACAAAGACACTCGACCTAACAAACCCAAGGGAAGAGCGTTCGTGATGGATCCGAACGGTGCTCGTAAAGAGCCTGATGTGGTGAACGGTACGTTTCTCATAAACAACCATCTTGCTACAGTTCTATTTGATACAGGGGCAACTACTAGTTTTGTTTCTACTACCTTTAGGCCTTTAATTGATTTGACTGCTTGCACTTTAACAGAAACATTTACAGTAGAGCTAGCTGATGGTAATATAATAGAAACTAACAAAATCATCAAAGACTACAAATTGGTCCTAGAGGGTAATTCCTTTGATATAGATCCGATGCCTATTAAATTGGGAGGTTTTGACGTAGTAGTAGGAATGGATTGGCTAGCTAAAAATAGGGCTGAAATCGTATGTGACGAGTGTTTGCTTAAGATACCAATAGCCAACGGGGAGATGTTAGTAGTCCATGGAGAGAGAAACCACCAACTATGCCCCATGATATCCCACTTGAAAGCCACTAAAAGCCTCAAGAAATGACACACCGCGTTTATAATTTATGTGATGAAGGCCAAAGGGGAAAAGAAGATTGTAGACATACCTGTGGTGTCTGAGTACTTGGAAGTATTTCCCGAAGACTTACCAGGACTCCCTCCGACCCGACAAGTCGAATTCCAAATTGATCTAGTACCTGGCGCCGCACCGGTGGCCAAAGCACCTTATCGACTAGCTCCGCCCGAAATAAAGGAGCTGATACTACAAATCCAAGAACTACTTGATAAGGGGTTCGTACGACCCAGAATTTCACCGTGGGGTGCTCCAGTGCTGTTCGTTAAGAAGAAGGACGGAACACTACGAATGTGTATCGACTATCGGGAACTGAACAAACTTACTTTAAAGAACCGATATCCTCTCCCTAGAATTGACGACTTATTCGATCAATTGCAAGGAGCTAGCTATTTCTATAAGATAGACTTGAGGACGGGATACCACCAACTGAAAATAAAGGAAGAGGAAATTCCCAAAATAACCTTCAGAACCAGGTATGGACACTATGAGTACCTAGTCATGCCTTTCGGATTGACTAACGCGCCCGCAACATTCATGGATCTCATGAACCGTGTGTGCCGCCCATACTTAGACAAGTTCGTAATCGTGTTTATCGACAATATCTTGATCTACTCTCGAAGCAAAGAGGAACATGAGAAGCATATCCGATTAATCCTTGAACTACTCAAGAATGAACTATACGCAAAATTCTCCAAGTGCGAGTTTTGGATGCGTGAAATCCAATTTCTTGGACATATAGTGAATAAGGATGGAATCCAGGTGGATCCTGCAAAAATAGAAGCTATCAAGAACTGGAAAATTCCAGAAACTCCTACCAAGATCAGACAATTTCTTGGTTTGGCTTGTTATTACAAGAGGGTTATCAAGGATTTCTCTCGAACAGTACAGCCACTAACTGCTTTGACCAAGAAGGATACAGCTTATGAGTGGGGAAAGGAACAAGATAAAGTCTTCAACCTGTTAAAGGAAAAACTCTGCAGCGCGTCAAGGAAAAAGTGATCGCGTATTAATGTAGCGGGAAAAAGTGATCGCGTATGCGTCCAGATTGCTGAACGAGCATGAAAAGAATTACACGACACACGATTTGGAACTGGGTACGGTGGTGTTTGCACTCACAATGTGAAGACACTACCTCTACGGTACTAAGTGTGTTATCTACATCGATCACAAAAGCCTGCAACATATTCTGGACCAAAAGATGTTGAACACACGTCAGAGGAGATGGGTAGAACTATTAAGTGACTACGAATATGAGATTCGCTACCATCCCGGAAAGGCAAACGTAGTGGTCGATGCCCTGAGTAGAAAGGAAAGGGAAAAACCCCTTCGTGTTAGTGCCCTGAGGATGAGCGTGTACACTAGCCTTGTCCCTAGATTGAAAGAAGCACAGGAGGAAGCCCTCACGGAGGATAAGCTGTCTGGTGAGATGTTAACAAGGATGGAGAAGCGTTTGGAAGTAGACGACGATGGCTTGTACAAATGTGAAGGAATGACATGGGTGCCTAACCATGGAGGAATTTGGGATATGATTTTGGATGAGGCCCACAAATCTAGATATTCGGTTCACCCAGGAAGTGATAAGATATATCAAGACTTGAAAACACTTTTCTGGTGGCCCTGATTAAAGAAGTCTATCGCCACCTGTATGGGGAAATGTTTGACGTGTGCAATGGTAAAGGCTGAGAACCAAAAACCATCAGGAACCCTACAACAACCCGAAATCCCGGAATGGAAATGGGACAACATCACCATGGATTTTATCATGAAACTACCAAGAACATCTCGCGATCATGATGCCATTTGGGTAATCGTGGATAAGCTTACCAAATCAGCCCATTTCTTACCAATTCGAGAGGACTATGAGATGTCAAAGTTAGTCCGAATATACATTGACGAAATAGTGACTCGGGATGGAGTTTCGCTCTCGATTATCTCAGACCGTGATAGTCGCTTCACGTCATGATTTTGGAGACCTCTCCAATAGGCTCTGGAAACCCGTCCCGACATAAGCACCGCGTATCACCCTCAAACCGACGGACAAAGTGAGAGAACCATTCAAACTTTAGAAGACATGCTGAGAGCTTGCATAATCGACTTCGGATAACCACCTTCCCTTAGTAGAATTCTACTACAATAATAGTTACCACGCAAAGCATAAAAGCAGCCCCGTATGAGGCTCTATACGGCTAGAAATGTCGATCACCATTAAGTTGGAACGAGATAGGTGATAGCCAAGTGATGGGACCCGACATCATAATAGAAACCACAGACAAAATCGTAAAGATTAAGGAACGACTTAGAACAGCCAGAGATCGTCAAAAGAAATATGCTGACAGAAGACGAAAACCTCTGGAATTCCAAGTGGGTGATAAAGTGATGTTGAAAGTCGCCCCGTGAAAGGGAGCTGTGAGGTTTGGCAAGCCTAAGATACATTGGACCATTCGAAATATTGGCAAGGGTTAGCCCGGTAGCGTATCAGCTACGGCTACCCTAAAAATTGAGTTACATACATAACACTTTTTATGTGTCTAATCTGAATAAGTGTTTGGCAGACAAGACTATCGAATTACCATTAAAGGAAGCCAAAATAAATTACAAACTTAATTTTGTTGAGGAGCCTATATAGATTACTGATTGATTGGTCCAGAAACTTAGGCGAAGCCGCATACCCAAGGTAAAAGTGAGATGGAACTCTAGGCGAGGACCCGAGTTCACTTGGGAGCGAGAAGATGAAATGGGAAAGGAATATCCGCACCTCTTTAAGACCCAGCCGTCCAAAGTCTAATTGAAGCTAAAATTTCGGGACGAAATTTCCTAAACGATGGGAGAATGTAACAACCCCTCCTCGACCCCAAGATGAGTTAAATACTTGTGTCAAATATTTAAGCAGGTATTTTTCTAAGTCATGCGCCTGAACAGTGCCCATGCGCCTGAACAGTGCCCATGCGCCAGGACAGTGCCCATGCGCCAGGACAGTGCCCATGCGCCTGGACAGTGCCCATGCGCCTGGACAGTGCCCATGCGCCTGGACAGTGCCCATGCGCCTGGATAGTGCCTATGTGGCTAAGTCCTGGGCATTTCAACAGTGCCCATGCGCCCCAATAGTTGTCATGCGCCTAAGTCTCAGGCGTCCCAACAGCGTTCATGCGCCTAAATAATAGCAATGTGCCTAGAATTTTACTTATGTATTCGCATATATGTTCAACTTCTAATTATTTTTAACATTTGTTTTACGTCTGATATTGGTATTTAACTATGTAGAAACTTATATTTGTATCAAAACTATCTCTTGTATGATTATTTGAGGCAATTTTGGTATTTTTCAACACTTAGACAAAAATCGGATGAGTATATGTACCCATCCGCGTCTAACAAACACAATAATAATAATAGACCACAACATAATAAAAACATTTAAGAATCTCTATTCTCGACCTCTCATGACCCACCAACCGTAATCCATGTTGTGAAATCCCAAAAACCACACCCACTCTCAACCTTTTTCTCTTCTTTCTATACATGCAATCTTTCAAATCCTCTTCTCATAACTCATTCTCACTTTCTCTTGGATTCTCCCCTCAATCAAAACACACACACAACCACACTATTCTCTCATATTCCAGCAATAACACGAAGAACAAAAGGATTTCGAGCCTTCTATCTCATTCATCCTTCACCAACTATTCGATATGTACGTAGCATAAACTCCTATAAACTAAATCTTTATATACATATACCCATCCTTATCTTACGGTAAACCCCACTCTCATTTGTTCTAACAGAAGTTTCTCTGCTTGAACCTCGTATTCATGGGACTCAAACTTCACACGAGGTACTGCTCCTTGTAAACCAGTGAGTCTAGGGGTCGGTATACAAAGTTTCAACCTTGTAAACCCTATCTTTATACGTTTTTAGCAACATTAATCTGTTTGTTTTGAAAAACCAAAGTTATAACCTGCTTAAACAGTAAAATAAATACATTTATAATCCGGGTTTGAGGATTTCAAATGGTAAATGACGATCGAAGTGCATCTAGGTTGATTACACTAGTGTAAGAGGGTTAAACACCCGATTGAAGTAATACCTATATGAAACCAAAGCCTAAGACTAGATTTCAGTAAGTTTAGGGACTTAGAATGCCTGAAAAATTTGAATTGATGGCTGGGAAATTCAACAAGGAATGGTATATTTAGCAAAACAAGCTTATTCGGTGACCCGAATAATGGAAGTAACTCAAGATATGAGTCACAGCATGAAAAACTTAGAACTTAAAATTTCCAGGTCTTAAAATAATTATGTTAGTAATAGAAATCAAAATTGGTGAATTTTTAGGTTAATAAATGTAGGTAAAGTGAGATACTGAAGAGCACCCACAAGCTGCCAGCAACGAACTGGATTATCAAAATCTGGGCTGTCACCAAGTGAAAGTGGAGCCGTAGTGGAGCATGGAGAGGAAACCGGTTTGGAGTGTAAAAGACCAGCCTTTGTTAAAATTTCCAAGATGTATTTACTCTGAGAAAGTATGAGGTCTGAGCCGGCCGATTTAACTTCAATTCCCAAGAAATAAGATAGTGAATTCATGTCTTGAAGCGCAAAAGTAGAACTCAAGCTGCTAACAACATGATCAATAGCTGCATTGTTATTGCCAGTCAGGATGATATCATCAACATAAACTAACATGTAAAGAATAGTGCATGCCGAAGAGTAGATGAAAAGTGAAGGACCGGTGGTGGATCCTTTGAAACCCAGGAGATTTAAAGCTGTAGAGAAACGTTGAAACCATGCTCTTGGGACTTGTTTCAAGCCATATAAAGACTTGTGTAATAGACATAAATTATCAGGTCCAGCTGGATTGACAAATCCTGGTGGCTGTCACAAATAAATAGTCTCCTTTAAATCATCATGTAAAAAGGCTTTTTGCACATCTAATTGACGAAGAGACCACCCACGGGTTACCGCTAGAGAAAGAACAACCCGAATGGTGGTGGATTTAACAACCAGACTGAAAGTTTCATGATAATCAACACCAGCATGTTCATTGAACCCTTTTGCAACTAAGTATGCCTTCTACCGTTTAATAGCCCCATGCCGGTACCGTTTGAGTTTATAGACCCATTTGCAAGCAACCACATTAGCATTGGAGACAGGTGGAACCAACGTCCACATGCCATTTTTCAGCAAAGCCCTGTATTCCTCAGACATAGCTTGTTGCCAATGAGGATCCTTATTAGCAATAGTGAAAGTTGTGGGTTCAGTGACAATTAGGCCAGTTGTGGTATGAAAAGCCGAGGGGTCATAACGTTTACTTTTAGGAGGGTTTTAGCAAAGATGACCTGGTCTGGTAGAGGTATTGGGTGGGTCAGGTTGGTGCGGTTGTGTTTCAAGAGAGGCAGTGGTAGATGATTGGGCCAATGGTGGGCTGGTAACGGTTGGGGATGATTGTGCATTAGTTTGGTTAGGTGCGCGGCTGGTTTGTTGTTTAGGAGCGGGCTGTTGTGGAAGGGATGTTTGGGGTCCAGTAGAGGGCTAGTTTGGGAGGTTTGGTTGAGGTGGTTGCAGGTTGGTTTGTAGGTCAGAAACGGGGAGATTCGGTTAACCGGAAACGGGTTCTGTTGCTGGTTGTGTTGAAGAGCAACAAGAGAGTGGAAAAAAAGAGAAGTAAGGGTCAGGTTAGGATTGTGTAGACGGAGGGGAAGTTGGATGAAGAAAAAGGAAATATTGTTCATGAAACCAAAAGTTGGATGAAGAAAAAGGAAATATTGTTCATGAAACCAAACAAGGCGTGTAACGTATAGGCGATGTGTTTTTAGATCAACGCAACGATAACCATGATGGGCTGGATTGTAACAAAGAAAGAGACACGCTAGGGTGTGTGTTTTCTGAAGAAAGCTTGTCAAGACGGCTGAGTAGTGGGTTTCACTTGAAAACCAAGTTGTGAGAGAAGTTGTTGAAGGACCAACAATGATGGTTAGAAAGAAGACAATGAATTGAAGGGTGTAGGAGTTTGCCCATAAAAAAGCATAGATTTCAAACTTGTGAGAGTTATGAGATTGTTTTACAAGTAAGGCCATAATTGGCTACAAGTAAGGCCATTGTAATCCAAAAAAAAAGAGTAGGGTTGGGGTTTGATGGGTGTTGCGGTAGCAGCAGGTTTGTGGCTACAGCAAGATGTTTTAGTGTTATGATACAAATTTAACACTGATACAAAGTTAAACTTGTTATTTATAAGGGATGTATTTAGAGCATATATTTACACTTTAAAACCCTCTAATATCATAATATAAATCACTAAGAACATAAACTGTATAATATGGCAGTAGCAGGGTTATGGCGGCATCAGCAGGATGGCGGCGGCATCAAGATGTGGCGGCAGCAAGATCATTTAGGGTTTAGGGTTTAACTTGGCTCTAAACTTGTATCGTATAATGATGATTACTCGGGATATATATAAAGTAAAAATTTACACGTTTGAACCCTCTAATCTATAATACTAATCACTATGAACATAAAATGTCTAATAGATAGAAAAAATAATTTAAGCAAAAACAATAACTTACTCGTTCTTTAGTGTTTCGGGCTATCCCTCTTTCTAAGAAGTCTTTATTTGTCCCAAAAACAAGTGTGTCCCATCCAAGAGAAAATGATACCTAAAAGGAAACAAGAAAACATACAACAAATACATTCAGTAAAGTATATAATCAAAAGCTTACAATAAAATTCTGCATAAATAGAAACAATAAAGCATTTGTGTTTTTGCATTGATGGATAAATAAAGTATATCATAGAAAATTAAAGATAATGGTCCGATTATTATTATTATTAAGCTTATTGAAAACCAATATCACTGCAACTCTCCATCATATTATTCAGCAAATCACTTCTTGACTGGTTGATTTCATAGGTGTAATTACAGAAAACTCAATCACTGATCACGCAGATCATATACTAATGAATAAGTGGAAGCATTCTCACCCGTTACCCAACATGTCCATTTTACCACATGTGACATCAAGCATATACAATAGGAACTAATATGTGAACACAAATACAGTGTAGGTACGTACCTTCTGATTTGGATATGATGAATGTGTATAATCATCTCCCTTATCATCTGTAAAAGAAGTCATCACAAGTTCATAGTCTTCTGTCCATTTGTTACTTCAGAAGCAGTTTCTTGACCATATCTCTCTAGAGAAGATTGCTTCGAAAGGCAACTCCTAGATGCATTAGTCTCATCTTTGTCATCTCCCTGTATACAAAGACATAAATTGGAATAGTGCAGCAGATACAGGACTCTTTGATAGGCTACTCCTAGATGCTTCGAATACATCCTTGTATTTGCGGTTTATGTGGACGATTCGTTGGTGACCGGTTCAAGAAAGGAAGTAATTCTCGAATTTAAGAAGCAAATGAAAGAAAAGTTATATACCATCGCCCCTGATTCATCATCTGTGGTTGTGCCGTCTAGATCTTCCTGCAAAATGTTCTAAAGAATCAATAAGTGAATGACAAAACAACTAAAACTGCAGATGTTGTTCTAGTTAATATCCATTCATATGATCATTCGTAACTAAATTAAACCTTGCATTGATATAGAATCTGAGAACCTTCCAAAACCAGAAACGACTATGAACTTTGAGGATGATAGCTTAAGTTTCCTAGTAAGAAACAAGAAAATATATAACAAACACAATCAGTAAAGCATCCGTGTCTTAAAAAGTAAACAAGTAAAATTAAACTTAACAACAAACGGATTTCATAGTTTGATATACCAACTTCCAGAAAGTAAATCATACCAGAATAACATATGTATGCCTCTCGAAACAAAGGTAGTTTACCAGTTTTGCACATTCTTCAGCAAGACCAGGCCCAGCTGCAACAAGCAAGCCCAGGCCAAGTTCTATAAAAAAACTCGATAACATACATTTAGAATCTCAAATGAAGTTATTTAACATAAACCGAACGAAGACAAGAAACCCATGTGCATAACATGATTCCTAAATCAGTTATTGTAAAGAAATCAGTTATGCCCTTAATTCAATGCCATGAGCCTCATGGCCACTTGTTTCATAAGAATTAACAACTTACCTTGTTTGTCAAGTTTACAATAGCATCAACCTCAAGATTGCAAGGGTTTCCTCTACCTAAGAAACTAAAGTTCATGGGTCTGGGAAATGTAAACACTGATGTTCAATTACATAACTTTGCTGGATCGCAGCCTTTGAATCACAGGTTATTTCACAATTGTATATAGAACTGAAAATGGAAAGCTCTTGATGGAATTCTTTGAGATGCTTTCATTGAACATAAACCAAAGTTTAAATAGACTTACATACTAAGCAAAACATGCATACGTGGGTAACCATCCACATACTACCACTAACTCATGATCCCACTCATCCATTATCTTCTACCACTAACATAATTCTTTAGATAAAACAAACTAAAAATTACTAAAATAAAATATTAAACTTTTAATGCCTTGACCCGTAAAATAAACTCGTTGACCCGTCAAGATTACCCAACATTCACCCCTTTAATCTTGACCTTGACCCGTGCATTCAAAGTAGAGCTGGTTCCTCCAATTCGATCAAGTTGGCTTCTTTCTCCTTGTCTTTCCATTTTGTACACTCATATGCAAAGTGTCCAAATGCTCCACACTCATAGCATCGAAACCTGCTTTTATCTCCTCGACCCGAGCCCCTTCCACGCCCTCTTTCCCCTCTACCAAATCCTCTTCCGTGACCTCTTCCCCGTCCACATTGCTTGTCATCATGCTCACAATTGGTCAACAAAAGTTGCCCTCGGTCTTCTTTTTCATCATAACTTTTTAACCTTTCTTCATATGCTTTGAGTCTGTTACTCTTAAAATTCCGGTAATTTCTTATTCAAGGGTGTTAACCCAAAATTACATGCGTATCACTATACTTATAGTAGTTAGAAGCTCTAACTAACTATTACATTTACATTCCTAGTCCTTGTACTTTACACTATACACTTTTAAGCATAAAAGTTTAAACTACAAAACAACTAAACAAACAATACAAAGAAATTACAAAAGAATTAAACTAGAGAAATCATCCACTAAAAGCATGAAATACCTGTTCCCAGCAGATGTAGGAGGATCAAGAGGTCCACATAGATCTGCATAAACCAGTTCTAAGGGTTGTTGTGCCCTATAGGCACTAGCTTTTGGAAAGGGGTGTCTCCTTTGCTTTCCCACCAAACAACTCTCACATACTTGAGCCTTGTGGGAGATTCTTGGCAGCCCCTTTGCCATGTTATGCTTGGACATTAGGCTCATAGAATCAAAACTCAAATGACCGAGTCTAGCATGCCATCTCCATGCTTCATCTTCAATTACAGCCAACAAGCACTCAGGTTGTGCTACATTCAATTTCACTTTATACAACCTGTTTTCTCCTTTCTTGACCTTCAACAAGGTCTTCCCACTTTTCTCAAACACCCAAAGGAATCCCTTTTTCATCTCAATCCTGCAACCAACTTCATCCAATTGGCCTAAACTCAGGATATTGCTCTTTAGGGCAGGTAAGTAGTACACATGTGTGACTACCATGTGCTCTCCATTCTTACATTGGAGACATATTGACCCCCTGCCTTTGATGGTCACCACTGATCCATCACCAAATTTAACTCTCCCTTTTATTGCTTCATTCAATTCACAGAAGTGTGACTTCACCCCTGTCATGTGATTGCTAGCCCCATTATCCAAGTACTAGGAGGTGGAATCAGGCGCAATTCCACCAGACAGCTCACTGGGGAATACATCATTCTCTTCAAGGAGGCCCAAATCCTCCTTGACCATCAGGAGAGTTGGTTCCTGATCCTCTTGTGATTGAGACAGGTGGGCTTGGGCTTCATGGCTGTCTCTTCTAGGTGCCCTGCACTCATTAGAGAAGTGCCCCATCTTATCACAATTGAAGCATCTCATGCTTCTTTTGTCTTTCTTGCCACCTGTACCCTTCTCATGTCCATTAGAAGGTGGCCTGTTGCCAGATTTCTTCCCATTTCTCCCTCCTCCTCTGCCAGTCATTTTACCATCACCATAAGAGGACCTTGAGCTCTTAGCCTCATTCTTGGCCCTTTCTTGCCACTCAGCTTTGGTCAGGAGAAGCTGCCCTGAGGAGTTCTTGCCATGTGCACCTGGCTTGACCCTCTCCTCATAGGCTTTCAGCCTGCCAATCAGCTCTTCAAATGTCATGGTGTCAAGTTTCGAGAATTGTTCAATGGCAGCCACAATCGGGAGGAGCCTCTCCGGGGCAGCTTTCAAGACTTTCATCACTTGTTTTGAAGGTTCGATTGTGGTTCCCAAAGCCCTGTACCTTGACACCACTTCACCCATTCTCCCTGCAAAGTCATCAATCGAATCTTGGTCATTCATGGTCTGCATTTCAAACTCGCGATCAAGAGTCTGAAGTCTGGCCTGCTTAACCCGATCTTCTCCCACAAACCTTTCTTTCAGGGCCCCCCAGACATCCTTGGCCTCCTTATGTGCAGCAACCTGCAGCAGTACATCTTCGGGCAGTGCTTGAAAGATGAAGGCTCTAGCCTTCTTGCCAAGTCTCACATCGACTATGGCACCTTTGGGAGGTTCAATTGCATCCCATAAAGGCCTCCATCTTGATTGCCCAAGAGGTGTAGGAAGTAGGAGTCAGGATAGGGATTTTGAAAGAGATCGGATCATTAGCCATCTCCTTGACAGCCAATTGTCGATTGGCTTCGGCCATGAATCAACTCAAGAATCGAATTCGTGATCGAATTGGGTGTGGATTGGGTTAATTGGAACTTCCCACACGGGCAGCGATGGGAATCGAGGGTGACGGAATTCAATTGATGAAGGGGAGAGGTGGCGATCGCCGTGAATCGCTAGGATGGTTGCACCGCAGTCGTCGGAGGGAAATCACAGAATCGAGAGCCTCAACGGCTCTGATACCAAATGTTACTCTTAAAATTCTGGTAATTTCTTATTCAAGGGTGTTAACCCAAAATTACATGCGTATCACTATACTTATAGTAGTTAGAAGCTCTAACTAACTATTACATTTACATTCCTAGTCCTTGTACTTTACACTATACACTTTTAAGCACAAAAGTTTAAACTACAAAACAACTAAACAAACAATACAAAGAAATTACAAAAGAATTAAACTAACAGAGTCTTCCCACCGCTTCTTCAAAAGGCATTTTTTCAATCTCCGAGTATTGCTCGATGGAAGCAACGATTGGTAAGTATTTCTTCGGGACTGAATTTAGAAGCTTTCTCATAACGACCTCCTCTTAAAGATTTGAACCGAGACTTTTAAACTTTGCCATGATACCACCTATCTTTCCCGAGAAATCGTTAATCGTCTCGTTCTCCTTCATCTTTAGCATTTCCAACTCGCTCCTAAATGTTTGCAATCTTGCCTTTTGGACTCGATCCGCTCCTAAATATTGAACTCGAATTGATTCCCAAACATCTTTCGCATTCTTGTGTTTCGCATTCTTGAACCGAGACTTTTAAACTTTGCCATGATACCACCTATCTTTCCCGAGAAATCGTTAATCGTCTCGTTCTCCAGTAGAATGTCTTCTGATAGAGTTTGAAAGATGATGGCCTTCGTGGTGTAGTTCTTTTTCTCATCCACACTTGCTCCGGTTACGGGATCCACCGCCTCCCACAATCCGTATGCTCTTAGCACCGTCTCAACCATGATAGACCACGAAGTATAGTTAGTTTCGGTTAATTTTGGACATTGAAGTGGTACATTACCTTGCTCTCGGACTGCTACAGTTCCTGCGATTTATGTCTTTTTCTCATCCACACTTGCTCCGGTTACGGGATCCACCGCCTCCCACAATCCGTATGCTCTTAGCACCGTCTCAACCATGATAGACCACGAAGTATAGTTAGTTTCGGTTAATTTTGGACATTGAAGTGGTACATTACCTTGCTCTCGGACTGCTACAGTTCCTGCGATTTATGTCATTTTCATTTGCTTCGATTTCTCACTGCTCTTGCTTTATAATCTTAGGCGCCTCTTACTTTTTCTTGTTGTATCTTGCTTCAACTTGCTGTTAATCAACCGATTTTCACCAGTCGATCCCTTGCTGCTTGCTTGCCTTCTTATGGTTTTACTTACATGGAAGCATCGTTGCCTTTGCTTTTCACGAAGCCGGACAGAATGAGCCTAGTGGCTCTGATACCATTTGCTGGATCGCAGCCTTTGAATCACATGTTATTTCACAATTGTATATAGAACTAAAAATGGAAAGCACTATATGGAATTCTTTCAGATGCTTTCATTGAACATAAACCAAAGTTTAAATAGACTTACATACTAAGCAAAACATGCATACGTGGGTAACCATCCACATATTACCACTAACTCATGATCCCACTCATCCATTATCTTCTACCACTAACATAATTCACTAAATAAAACAAACTAAAAATTATTAAAATAAAATACTAAACTTTTAATGCCTTGACCTGTAAAATAAACTCGTTGACCCGTCAAGATTACCCAACAACAACATCTAGGAACTTGATTAAGAGTTACAACAGCATCCCCACTATCAGTGAGAATATCCCAAGATCCATGATAGCCGACTCCGGCCAATACATTACAGATGATATCTTCAAATGCAAAAAGTTGGGTGGCACTGTTCATCATGGTTACAAAATACAAAAAGACTCCCTTTTCATTTGTAACATTATCTACATAAACAAATGCAATGAAGATATTAAAAAAACAGTTGAAAAGTTCAGAAAATATCACCATCACAAACTCCAAAAATGCTAATTGAGTTGAATGATGATAGTCTCCTACAACTTCAAACGGTAGACCTGCGAAATAATAATTTTAATAAAATTCAGTTATCAATTAAAGTGGAAACAACAGTTTTCAGATATCATAGATAGGTAATCTGCAAACCTCTCCACAAAAATAATTCAACAGAGAGTTTAACATTTGCCTGCGTAACCTGCCAAATTGTGTTCCACTTGGACCATTGAAGATTCTCCCTTATAAGTATGCAAAAATGATTTACCTTGAATCTTCAAGTCTGATTTTAATATGTCCCAAATGGGACAATAATATGCTAAATTGTGTCCCACTTGGATCATTGGGTAACCTAGAAACCAACTAAACACATAAGAATGCATAGTTGGCTGAATGTAAAAGTGCAAAAGATGCTCTTTGAATGCAAAAGTGCAAACAGAATGAAGGCTTATAATAGCCAATGCATAGACCCCAATAATATCCCATGGGCAATTATGCAATCCCATGTAAATAAAAACAATATCACTGATTTTCAAGATCAAATAACTAAGCTTTGGTGGTAAGATCCAACACATGGTGCTCAACTGCATATTAATCAAAATCGACAACATCATTCTCAGCTACTTGTTTATTGCAAAACTAAAAGTAAGAGAAAAAGCTGAGTGAAAACTCCCATCCTTAATTTAATGCATAAAACCCCTACTTAATTTTTCTTTTGAAATTAGTTAAGATGGTATAACTCATGTAATTGTATTTAACTACTTATAAAAAAACTTTATGAACAAAAAGGTGGTTTTGGGTTTGCTTAATCTGACCTGTACCAAACTTACCTAAAAGGAAACAAGAAAATATACAATAAATATATGTAGTAAGGTATATAATCAAAAGCTTACAACAAAATTCTGCATAATTAGTAACAGTAAGGCATTTGTGTTTTAACACCGATGGATAAATAAAGTATATCATTGAAATTCAGCAAATCACTTCTTGACCAGTTGATTTCATAGGTGTAATTACAGAAAACTCAATCACTGATAAAGCATATCATATACTAATGAATAAGTGGAAGCATTCTCATGAATTTGACCCGTTACCCGGCATGCCCATTTTACCACATGTGACATCAAGCATATACAATATTAGGAACTTAAATGCGAACACAAAAATACAGTGTAGGTACCTCTGGTGAAGATTTCTTCGTTAGGCTACTCCTAGATGCATTAGTCTCATCTTTGTCATCTCCCTACATACAAAGACAGAAAACAGAATAACAAATAAGTAAATCTTAGTAAGTTAGGCCATTGCTTTCACAGTCTCATATACCAACTATCAGAAACTACAACTAAATTAGTAAATCATACCAGAATAACATATGTATGCCTCTCGGAACAAAGGTTACTAAACCGCCGTCCGACCACCAGGGTGAACGTTCGAAGTTATCCTATTTGGTCTCCAACATACATACGCTAAAAATCAGCGGATCAAAGATGCATTTCTGTAGAAAGAAAAACCTGCAAAACCAACGAGCACTTGAAAAAACAAACAAGAGAGATCAAGACCAGAGAACAGAGGTATTTACCCGATCAAATCTGTTCAAGAGAAAACCCTAATTTAAGGAGATGGTAGAGCAAAACATGCGTGAAAATCCGACCAAAACCCACATTTAAAGGTATCTTTAACGATCGCTGGTGAATTTGATGAGAGATAGAGATGGTGAATTTGATGAGAGATGGAGATAGAGATGAGAGATGAGAGATCGATGGTGAATTTGATGAAGAAGACGGAGATTTGGGTGGGTTTTATAGGATTTTCTCTAACATCATTATATTATCGATCGCGTGATCTTAACGTCATCGATATTGGACCGTTATCTAACGTAACTACTCCTAGATCTTTTACTCGGTTTTTTTCATGTTCTGTGTTATAATTATATATCTATATAAAATAGGACTTTTAGCTACATGTAAGTTTAAGATTTTTAAGTGTTGACCACAAGAGTTTCTTTTTTTAAATAATGGGCCAATAATAGATTATTTAAACTTTTATATAGTAAATACAAATTGAATGCTATAATGCAGTTTTTGTTTTTGGTTAACCACAAGATTTTAATGAAATGATAGTTTTTTTTTGATCCCTTAATTTTACCACACAAACTTTTGGTTTTTTAAAATTTTCATACTAGAGTTTAATTAGCTTTAGTTTTTATTTATTTATTTTATTTTTATTTTCATCCATTTATCATATATGAGTTATACTTAAAAGTCGTTTTATTTTCTAATAATTTTTCTCTTTCTGTAATATTTTCCGTTCATAAATTATAAAATAAAATGTGTGGTTATCTTTATTTTTTTTTCAATGCGTCAATATATTTTGTTTCAAAATGAAAGTTGTATTCGTAATCGAGTATTTTTGTGTCGTAGGCTATAGTGAGTGCAGTTACTGTTGCGGTACCGTGACGAACCGAGCTAATTAGGAGTGAACATCATTGTTGTCGGTATTGATATTATCAAAACTGGTTTCAGTATTCACTTTTGTGGTTTCCGATGAGTCAAACGAAAACGAACAAAGTCACGTCGCATAAAACATGGGAAAGTGACCAAACTCCTGCGCGCGTAGCGCGGGAGGTAATACTAGTTTTATAAATGAAGTATTTATTTTCACTGACTAATCTAAAACCAGTGTATGTGTTGAGTGAAAATTATAAATTAATACTTAACGATTAATATTTAGAAATTGTAAATAGGTTTTCAAAACAAGAAACTGTTGAAAATTACTTATAATTAACTACTTTAAGTAATAAAATAATAATATTATTTTAAAACTATATTATGTAAAAAACTATTATTTAAAAAACGTTTTTTAAACATTTGATTTCATTAAAAGTATATTTTTAAACATTGACATTTTAAAAAAGTTGTATTAAAAAACTTAATGTTTCATAAGACTTGTTTTAAAAATATTATGTTTTTTTTAAACATGGTTTAATTTGTACTTTTAAATCGTGTATTTCCTTCTTTCCCTCCATTATCAGTCTTACATGTTTTTTTTATGTAATACTAAATTTCATAATTCATAATAGTTAGCTTTTTTTTCTTTGTTTTTTTAAAAAGAAAATTTAATTTGATGTGGTATTTTAGTTAGTTATCTACTGTAATATATAACCATATATTTTCTAATAATAAAGGTTTAAGTTTTATTGTAGAAAAGTGATGTATATTTAAGACTAAACAGTTACTGTCTGAGTTACTGAGTTTTCGTTAAAATACCAAGTTCGTAGCTGTAGTTGAATGGGTATGTAATTTCAGAGGTTTTTGTGTGACTCCCTTTTAATGGATGCATGTTTACTTTTATCTTATCTCTTTCTCTCATTCTATAGCTTTTTTTCATATTTTCTGGTCAAGGATTAACTTACTAGTGGGCTATCGTAAAAGTGAATAGTCAATGATCTCTCCACACTTATGTACCATTTTCACACCACTAGAATAAACATGGGAACTTGAAGACTTTATTCAGGAGCGGTACCAGCATCGATCTTTTTAAGTAAATGAACGCTTTATATTTGGTCGATTTCTGGGACGAAATTATTTTTAGGGGTATGTGTTATAAAAAGTCTATTTCTACTTTTAGAATTATTTACTTCGCTTACTATTCGCAATGCCACTATGGTCTACTACGACAATATCTCAACCATATACCTAAATATGGATCTAGTTCATCACCAACGAACTAAACATGTCGAATTAGATACATGTACGTTGATATCTTTATTAAAGGACAACCTTGCGATCTTTTTCAACATTTCAAATCTAGTTTGAGCATTCATCCCTCTACAGCTCTAACTACGGGGCTCTATTAGTTAAGTAATCTGCTCGGGTCAACCAACATTGATCGATTTATTTTAGATAAATATTGCTTTGTTATGATTTAGTTGTATTATAATTAATTTATATCTTTTTCTTGAGACTATGTCATGTATATATATTCAATTTTGATCAATGAAAATCTTCAAGAGAGTTTTAAAGAATTATACTATCAATAATTACCTATTTTTAACAATTAGCATCTTGCCCTGATACTATTTATTTTGTTGTTCTCAAATAGTATTTAAGACTATAAACTACGGTTATAGTTTCTAAATTTAAGACCGTATATGTAGTCTTTGTTAGAACATGCCAAGTCTAACAAAGCTTGGCTTATTTCAGCATGATAAGCTATAATATAATTGACCATGATTAACAATACAAACAAAGAGGATTAAAGGAAGATGTACCTGTATTTAAAGGACCTTAAACTTCTGATCTCTGTTGTAAATTGTACTTTATAGTTTTCTTAAATTTTTATTTATAATTTTGGTATTAGATATAATCTAAGATCTAATTTTATTTTAATCAGAAATAAATATAAACAAAAAAATGAGATCAAAGATGTTGGTCAAAAAGTGGTTTTGGGTTAAACAATATTATTCTCTTAGACCATCTACAATCAAACGTCATTTTTCCTTGATGTGAATTGGTAAAAACTCCATTAAATTCATTCATAAACATGTATATGCATTATACGTAACGACATCTATATATGTGTAATCACTGTTGGATTTTAAAATATAAAAACGACTTCATGAAATCGATTATTGATGAAGAATAAGAATGTAGAATTTATCCTTTCAAATTTTTGTTTATGATGATGATGCTAATTTGATGGGTAAAAGATATGAGTATAAAGAAGATGAATTAAAAAAGAAAATGGTTAATTCAAAGGAAACAATAAGATACATATACGTAAGCATGAAGAACAGAACGCATACTTAAACATGATGAACAAGTCGAACACAAAGAACATAAAGATTTGTAATTTTATCATACTTACATATATGTAACATTGTTGTTAAATATACGTAACACTATTGTAACATATATATACCTCTATGTTGTTATGTTTATTTAAGTTTATCGTTCTAATGATTTTGTACCTTTACTATATGCATGCATAAGTTTGTTCTTGAAATATATAGAACTTTGTTTGTTATATGATGTAACCTGGATATGCATTCATATTATCCTATATATTTAAAAACCAAATGGAATGAGCAGTTGGTTTTGTGGTTTTTGATTTTGGCCACACATCTTTTCTTTTTTGCGTTTTACCCCCTCTGGTCTCTACCTGTTTATAAGGGTCTATCGAATTCCCTAAATCCCACAATCCACACATTGCAAAGCCCCAAACAAAACCACCAGATCTAAGAACCCTACCTTCGTTCTGATCATTCTCCGTGAACTCCTTCTCCAGAGTACGATCGATCATACCAGCAAAGCTCCTATCTCTATTCGTAGCAGAAGAGCCATTCACGGTGGCGTTATTAACAAAGCCGTCGGCGTTTTCCACCAGCTGCAGCTGATCTCCGCCGGCAACAACGACGGCGACAGTGGAAACAAACAATGAAATGAGGAGAGAGAGACGGCGACGGTGGTGGTGGACGTAGGATGTCTCCCTATTCATCGCAGGGGCGGCGACGGAGGATCCGGCAGCCGGCGTACGGACGCGTGTGTGAGTGTGTGTGGTGTGTGTTGGTCTACTCTCCCGTCTACTCGCCGATAGTGGTGCTCTTTATGGACCAGAGGTTGAGAAACTGGTTGCTCAAATCCCAGAGGGGGTGTTTTACTTCTTGAAAACGTGAGGTTCTATAAAGAAGAAGAGAAGAATGACCCAGAATTTGCAAAGAAATTGGCATCACTTGTTGACCTGTATGTCAATGATACATTTGGCACTGCGCATAGAGCCCATGCCTCAACTGAGGGTGTTGCAAAGCATTTGAAGCCTTCTGTTGCTGGTTTCCTTATGCAAAAGGTTTGGTCTTTTAGCTTTATAGATATCAGAAAGTATTTTGGTCTGTTTAACAAGAAGTTTTCTGCAATGAGGATTTGGGAATGGAAATGGAAATGGAAATGATAGATGGTGTTCGTGTTTGGTTTGAAGGATTGAGTTCTTAAATTTCAGAATTAAATCATAATATATGATTTTCATTCCATTTCCATCTTCATCCACCATGCTATCATACTTGTCCGTAGTGATTACTGATTGGTTTACTGATTGCAAACCAATGATTTGGCTCAATGTTCATCACTGGTTTCTTTGTTACTAACATGTTTCGAGGGCTGTGATGAGATTCAAGAGTGGTTTCAGTTGCTTAGGCGTGACTACCAATTATTGTTAGCAGCCGCAACTGAACACTGATTCTAAGCCCTAAGTTATACATTTTTAAAATTATTTCAAACCGGTTATCACTCGCGCAACGCGTGTTAATGTTAAACACTAGTTTAAATATATATATTTTTAAGGTTTTTGAATAGTTTTGTTGTTACATATATAAACTCTCTTTGGTACATATATGTAACTTTGTTAGTATGTATATGTAACTTCATTGTCACATACATGTACAACAGAAATCGTTGTTGCCCTTAAAAATCACCGAACATGTTATCAGAATTTGACAATTTTCTATATAATAAAATAATATACAATAAGTGAGAACAATTTTGGTTTAAATTAATATATATCAGGGAAAGTAAGAAATCAATTTTAGTTTCCTTTTTTATAGACATGGTTTCAAAAGTAAAAAATAGTCATTACCTATTCGACCCCTTGCTATTAATACTTGTTATATTTAATTAACAAATAATACAAAACTAACTATACTCATTAAAGACCATTGATCTAAATAATCAATGGCTAAGATTTGATTTACAAGGTTTTCATTTATAACTAGGTTTCCATTGGATCCTCCCCCTAATATATATATATATATATATATATATATATATATATATATATTAGCTATAGTAACCCGTGTGTTACACGGGTTGAATAAATAAAAAATTAATATAATAAAATTTATCAATTATAAAATAATATTTTAAGATATAATATCAGTGAAATTATGTATTAGAAATGACTGTAAGATAAAATAGTGATATCAACTTTTTAAAACTTTATTTTTTTTTAAAAAAATAAATAAACATTTTGTTCTAAAACAAACAGTATAAAAATATCATTTTTAAAAATTTTCTTATTATAACTCTTAAATTTAATTATTTTTGGTTTTAAAAAAAATAACTTCTTAAAAATACCAATTTTAAATATTTCGTATTTTAAAAAAAATTCTTATGCTTTAAATAAATTTATTATTTTATAAAAAAAATTATTTAGAAATAACATTAATAAATAGATCTCTTTATTAATTTATTAAATCTAAAAAAGTGTTAAATAGTATTATTAGTAATTAAGATAATTATTTAATAGGAGAGAGAGACGGGAAAATTTTGATGAGAATGATTGTGGTGTTGACACGTGTCATCCCATATACTTTTTTATACATATAGGGTCAGGATCTTTTCAGAACTTTTAAAAATCGTCAGAACCGCGAGAACCAATATCATCCGTTGATTTAAATATACTTTACTTTTATTTATTTTATTAATAAAGGGTATAATTGTAATTTACAATTTAAGTTGTAACTGCCTATTTTAACTCCTTTTTATTTAGCAACTTAGTTTTTTTCATTTTTATATAAGAAGAAATCAAACTAAGTCAATATTAATATCATGAATTTAGAGGAGTTGATTTTCTTTGTTTAAAATCAAAGATCATCATTCTCTTTTGTTGAAAATGTTTCTCGCAAGGATAGGGAAGACGATTAATCGACAAAAACTGGCAAAGCTTCATCATATATATTTTTTCCGTCAAATATTCGATTACATCATCATGCTGAAGACATGTAACGCAACTCCAAGCTCTATTATCTTGATTTTATTATAGGTGAATGTTTTTAATTGTAATGAGAAAATGATAACGTGTAATTTATATATTCGATTTCTATTATGAATCGCTCTTTTGATTATTATTGGTTTGTTAACTAATCATCTTCAGTTATTTTATTTATTTACATTAATTACTATTTTACTTATTCATTGATTTGATGATGAAACCTTTGCTTTTGAATCAATCAATTTCCATAAAAGAAACATTTCATGTATTTTAGTTGGTTAAATTAAATTTGATATGATTAAATTTCATGTATTTTTGAATAGCATGTGTTCATATATGTAAAAAACATCTTTACATATACGTTTATAATCATAGTTACATATGTAAATTACTAATATGTACATATGTAAAACAAATTTAGACATACACATACTTAATTCAAAATTAGATGACATGTTTGTTATCTTTTGAGCCATTTGTTTATATAGTCTTTATCTTTTGAGTCGTTTGTTACTTCTGTTTTTTTCCCTATCTATGTTACGAATATTGTATTACTTTGAAATTGTTGTGATATTCAACGGAAAAAAAGAAAAAAGAATAAAAATGCAAATGCTTATGAAAAAATTGTTGTGATATTCAACGGAAAAAAGAAATTAGCGGTCTCGACTACATGGTATTTGCTTTATCTATTCATTGATCTTGTGTTTCTATCTTTTAATTTATTCTTATGATACCATATAGACTAATGATTATTGCTTTAAGCATGTTATTGTAACAACCCGAGCGTTTGGGTCATATGAACTTCGCATTTCATATATTGTCAAACGAGTAAATAATGAGTAAATTGTCTATTTAAAGTTTGAAGTTTTTAGATGAAATTTTTATGTTATAAGAGACCGTTTGAATATAATAATAATATATTATATTCGAACCTGCTTCGTTTTTGACGAAACTTAGGTTGACTCGTAGAGAAAAATAAGCTCGTCACAACGACATATTTGAAATTTCATAATACATTATATTTTAAAAGTTATAAAAGAAAAATGAGTTAAGCAGCTGAATTAATTATAATAATATAATATTTAACTTTGAGATTTCAGAATGCATATTTCACATCCCACATCGAATTCACAAAAGTGTCTCATCCCACATCGTCCCTGAAAGTTTTTCACCTGCCTTCTGCTACCTAATAAATAGAAGTCTTAAGGTTGAATTTAGAACATAAGTTTCTTTGGGAACGCTCTAATATAAAGAGAATCTCGAGTTCTCAATACCCCGTTGGGTGTTGCTAGTAATCGTTTTGGTACTCAAGTAGGAGCGCGACTAGGAGCGCGAGTAGGGGAGACTCGACATCAAATTCCCGTAGATTGTTTTCAGGTACGCCCTTATTTATGGTTATATTTAATTATTATTATAGTCATTATTATTATTATTATTATTATTATTATTATTATTATTATTATTATTATTATCATTGTAGGTATTAGTATTAATATAGTTATTATTAATATTATTATTATCATCTTTATAGTTATTATTATTATTATAGTTGTTATTTTTATTGTTATAGTTAGTATTATTATTATTTGTTATTTTTAGTGTTGTAGTAATTATTATTGTTATTATTATTATTATTAGACTTTAAGGTTATCATTTGAAAGGTATTGGGTAACCCCGAGGGTTGGCTCGGATATGATGGAAACGCCCGAGTTATGCCAACTGGTAAGGGTTGTACTAAAGGGTTGGCATAGGATAAAAGAAAGTGCCTGAGTAAAACCAATAAATAGAAAAAGATAACAAATCATCCCTGAAATTGTTACTAGCTAGAATATAGCTTAAATAATGTTATTTTGCCTATAGGATAATACCTGATAGCAGTAAACTTGAGCAGACGATATCACTGACTTGATTGATTAAGGTGAGTTCCTCAGAACTGTTTTCTAAAACGAGATGTGATGTTCTGATAACTAGTAATAATTGAAGAATTGACTATCAATAGCATCTGTGATATGTGGCAATGCTTGATAGGATGCTTGAGGGCTGCTTGTATGATTCTGCTTTAGCCAGTGGAGTTTGTATACATAGCCTGGTTATGTGAATTTATACTGTGCTTACTCTGTTCCTATCTGTTTGTCATGGCTGTATCTGCTTGATGCAATAGTCAATATTAATATGTTTTGAATTTTGAAGAATGCCATGTTGATGAACTCACAAGCTTTATGCTGAGTCCCAAATGTTTTCTATTTTTATGGACACACATCCTAGGTGCCAAGTGATTGCAGGGATTGAAGATTACGAGCTAGTTTATGAGAAAATAAAGTTCTAGAATGTTGTTGAAGATTTGGATCTCTAGTATAGTTAAACTGATGTAATGGTATTATCTACTATAACAAATGTATTGTACATGTTGATGTATATTTAAAGTTAGACTTCCGCTATGTACTCTATAACTTCTATGTGTTCTGTATATCTAATGCGTAACACTCCCCATGGTGAGCCCTGGGAAGCGGGTGTTACAGTTATAATTTGGGCCGATACTTGTTCATTGTTCTGCAAATTAAGTCCTATGAATTATTAAAATTTCTTTCCATTATTCACATTGTTTTTTTCTTACTTTTAATCAAGAATTATATGATGAAGTTAAAATTAATTTGATCCAGACTTTAAAATCTAGACTTCAAGTTACTTGATTTCCTATAACAAATTGCTAGAAATATCTCATTTCCGAACCATGTGTGCCATTTATAGTTTCAATTCCTAACTTTAAAACCATATCTTATAATTCTAAGTCAGTGAAAATTAAAATCATCAGCTGATTAAGTACCATTAAATATTATGAACTCTATTAGTTAATTTGCATATATGTCAAAAATTATTTATTATATTAGTTAATTTACTTATATAATTTACGCATAAGTTATAACTATACACTAAGTAATATACTCATATGTAAAACAAAGTTAGAAGTATGTAAATAGTTCGTTTACACGCATATGTAAAAATTAGTTTACACATATGTAAAAACAAAGTTTAAAATATATGATAATTAATATACACATATGTAAAGAGTTAATTTAAATTATGTGACATGTTTGTCTTTTGTTCATTTGTTTATTTCTTAAGGTTTAATTCTATATTTAATATAACAATTGTGAATGTTATTTCAGACTTTTGATCTATTTAAGACGTTCATATTACTTTGGAGGTACTTCAGAATGCATCAAATCAAGAAGGTAGCGAGTAAATATGTTAAAAAATCTATTTAATTTTTGAATAGTTTGAATGTGCACATATGTAAATACTTTTGTGTTCCTTACATATATATAAATGTAGATTTAAATCATATTTTAAATTGGTGTATTTTCACATGTCTACGAAACTTTGAATTGTTTATGCTTTCATATATAACTACATATATGTAAATAGTTTATATTTATGTATCTTTTGAATTAGTTATATTTTATACATTATTATAAATAGGTAACTTCTAAATTATTGTTGATTAATATATTTTTATAGATGATCACTTATATAATCATTAAAAATTTTAATTACAACATTTAAGTACATGCAAACATGTAAAGATGAGAGATAAGAAGAAAGAGAAAAAATGAGAGAGAAAAGATTAAAGAAATTAAAAATAATTAATTAACAAAACTAATTGAAGAGAGAAATAATTTATTACATTACTAATTTACCCTTTTTGTCTAATCTAACCCACTAAAATGATATATTAATTTACATTTTCATCTTGTTTAATCACAACCGTTGATTGTTTTGATCAATGCTTAACTTTTTAACTTTTGTTTATTCCAAAAAAAATTAAACAATTTGTTACAAAACAAACCGTTTTAAAAAATGTCATCTTAAAAAAAATTTATATTATAATTCTCAATTTAAACTATTTTTTGTTTAAAAAAAGATTACTTTTTAAAAGCACAAATTTTAAAATATTTCATATTTTTAAAAAGTTTGATGTTTTAAAAGAAGTTTTGTTTGCTTTTTTAGAAATAATATTCATAAAAATAATCCAAAAAAGAGTTAAATAATATTAGTAGCAATTAACTTAACTATTTATTAAGAGATAAAAGCGGAAAAAATTTAACGAGAATAAATATAACGTTGTCGCGTGTCCCTTTTAGTTACTAATTTATTAGAATTGTATTAAATAAGATAGGATATCTTTAGGGTAAAAATAACATTTCATTTATTTACAACCTTGTAAAATATATTTTTATGGCGATTTCATATTTTTCTTAATTTAAGATTTACTACAAGTATTTTAGGTATATAATAATTTTAATATTTATGATATAAATTTAGTATTTAGTGAGAAGTTATTTAATGAGATACTAGTTGAATTCCTCCACACGTGTACACGTGTTGCGGACGGGATAAACCAAGGCTCAGATAAACCATAGCAATTACGTCATAAACAAAACAGTAGGCTCAAAACAAAACTTTAGTTATGATTACACACCACAACCAGCCACTTCAAAACCAAACCCACCATAAAGGAACCCCCAACTCATTTTGATACTATCATGTCCATCATGCTTTCTAGTACAAAGTAACAACCCAAATACCCATTAAATCATATGATGGAGCACAAACCAAAGTGCTCACCAGTATGAGTCAACTCTACCCCCTCATCGTAATAAATAAAGCAACCGCTTTTATAGCTTCCTCCAAGTCCTCACCAAATTTCTGGCACCTACACCTCGGACATCTAGGCCAACCAATCATGCATATTTTATCTTCTTGTAGTTTTATTTCAAATTGCAAAACATAAACAGATGCCTTTTGAGTTATTTACTTTGCTTACTATTCGTAATGTCACTCTGGTCTACTACGACAATATCTCAGCCATATACCTAACTGGGAATCGAGTTCATCACCAACGAGCTAAACGTGTCGATTTAGATACACATTTTGTACCGGAGAAAGTTCCTATAGGTATGGTTTGGGTCCTTCACATCCCTGCAGTATGCTGATATTTTTACTAAAGAACAACCTCGCTATCTTTTTTAACATTTAAATCTAGTTTGAGCACTCATCCTCTACAGCTCTAACTACGGGGCTCTATTAGTTAAGGAATCTGCTCGGGTCGACCATAGTTGACTCATTAGTTATTTTAGATAAATATTGTTTTGTTATGATTTAGTTGTGATTTATATCTGTTCCATATTAGTCTCCTAATTAGTTGAGACTCTATCATGTATATATATTCCATTCGATCAATGAAAATCTCCAAGAGAGTTTTACATAATTATAGTATCAACAATTACCTATTTTCAACAATGAGCATCCTGCCCCGATACTATTTACATAATTACCTATTTACATTATGAAACTACGGTTATAGTTTCTAAATTTAGGACCGCATATGTAGTCTCTTTTAGATCATGTCAAGTCTAACAAAAGCTTAGCTTTTTCAGCATGATATGCTACAATATAATTGACCATGATCAATAATACCAACAAAGAGGATTAGAGGAAGACGTGCATGTATTTAAAGGACTTAAGACTTTGGATCTCTGTTGTAAATTATATAATGTTTAAAAACCAATTGAAAGGAATAGTGTTTTTTTTGTTTTTAATGGGTGTGCCCTAGATTTGTCATTTGTCTCCACTATATGTTTAGAGAGTGAGACGGAGAGAGGAGAACGGCCGCTACCCCCTCCCGCCGACGACCGGCTGGCGATTGTCGGTCCCCTACCCGTCGCCACATGCGTCACGTGTAGCATGGCCTTTGGTGGTCATTGTATATGTTTGGATCGCTCTGTTCCATGTTTGTGCCATCTGGTTTGTGTTTAGAGAGAGAAAGACGGTTGTCTTGCGGCAATCGTCGCACGCCTCAAGTGAGGGCCGTCACCATTTTTGGGATGGAGTGATTACCACCGCCTACCTTCGGCGAAGCTCCGCCAGTACATTGGGAATCTGAGCTTTGCTTTTACTTATTTACTACCTGTGCAACGCGTGCCGAGAAAAAACCTAGTTGTACTTTATAATTTTCTTTAAATTTTATTTAAAAATTTGGTATTAGATATAATTTATGATCTCATTCTATTTTCATCAGATCAACAAAAGTTGGTCAAAAAGTGGTTTTGGATTACATAATATTATTCTCTTAGACCATCTACAATCAAACGTCATTTGTCCTCAATGTGAATTGGTAAAAACTCCATTGAATTCGTTACAACCAACATATATATATATATACACACACACTCACACACACACACGATGAAAGCAAATAATCAGGCCTAATTCTAGGAAGCTAATTAGGAAAATAATACAATAGAATATTGACTATGACAGCTATACAAAATATACATTAATTAAAAATATACTCACTGAAATATATGTGACGTATGTTTGGTTAATACGTCCCCTTAGTTGCAGCAGGAGAGGATCAGAGGCAAAGACTGGACCTGAAGCGGTTGAATAGATGTCTTGAGAGTATTTTGTGAAGATGTTAGCATATTGTAAATCTTCTGGGATGTGGAGGACACGAAAAGCACCGATGCGGACTTTTTCCCAAATAAAATGAATGTCGATCTCTATGTGCTTAGTCCGTTCATGCTGAACCAGCTTTTTGAGAGATACACAACAGAACCATTGCCACAGAATATAACGTGGCCTCAAATACCGGGACATGTAATTCAAGAAGAAGGTTCTGTAGCCAACTATTCCAGCTGCTGTGTTGGCGACACCTCGATATTCAGCTGGAGCGAGAAATGGTGGCTTGGTGTTTAGACAACCTCCCCGATCAGCATCTGAATAGGCAGTGAGTTTTGAAGATTTAGAGGGGGTAATAAGCAAGCCATGATCAAGAGCGCCCTTAGGTATCGTAAAATACATGAGGTATTGTATGGAACCTGCCAAGCTACTATATAAGGTACCATAAGCAAGTGGAGCACCAGTCGTAGCACTAAGTTTTGAATTAGTGTTGGCCGGAGTGGAGTAGGGCTTGCAATTTTGCATGTGAGTTCATGATAGAATATCAATCACATATGGAATTTTTTTTAAAAATGGTATATATTAAAAAATAAATTTGGTTATTGGTGAAGTAAAAAAAAGGATATTGGTATATCCGCGATTGGTATAAGCGGATTAGGAAGAATTTTTAGAAAATTTTCTGACACCACTGACAAGGCAGAAAAGTTAAGAAATTTTTTTAAAATTTATACGTAAACCGCTATTACAAATAGCGGATTAGTGGATGACACTAACCATGGTTAACATTTAAGTTTAAAAAAAAATAACCTAAACAGCTATTCTTAATAGCGGATACCACTTAAATAAAAAAAAATTATACGTAAACCGCCTTTTCTAAAAGCGGATTAAGCAAAAAAAATTTTTTTTTGTCCTAATCCGTTATTAGTAACCGCGGATTAGGCTTAAAAAAAATTGGGTCCGGCGGTATCGAACCCGGGTCGTTTCTATAATCATGCGTGCACCCAGCCAGTTAAGCTGAGTGACTAACCCATTAATACTATCGTTCCATTTGTTAATATATAGTAATGGACAGAATTTTAAAACCAAAATTTAACCCTCACTTTTTTTTACTTAGTAATTATTTAGTAAAATTTTTAAAACTAAAATTTTTTTACTTAGTAATTATTTAGTTTATATCTAGTATATATTTATGTTACTTATTAAAATTTAAAACTAAATTTAACCCTCACTTTAATGTTACTTGATAAAAATTTAAAATTAATAAAAATTTCTAAAACTAAATTTTTTTACTTAGTAATTATTTAGTATATATCTAGTATATATATATGTTACTTATTAAATTTTAAAACTAAATTTAACCCTCACTTTAATGTTACTTAATAAAAATTTAAAATTAATAAAAAAATTTAAAACTAAAATTTAAGTATGACATGCATTATCACATGTCTCCATTATGCAACACTATCACATGCAAGACTGCAAATGTCTGCAAATTATCAGTATCACATGCAAGTCTGCATTATCACATGTCTCCATTATCACTACTTCCAGACGGAAAAAACAGTATCACAATTATGCAACAGTATCCATTATGACATGTCTGCATTATCACATGTCTCCATCTGCAACTCCACTATGACATGGGGAAACTTGGATTACATGTCTGCATTATCACATGTCTCCATCTGAACAACATATATATATTAGTTTTTTCGTAAGAAGACAATTTTTTTACAAACAAAGAAAAAACAATTTTATTAAAATATTTTATAATCCGCCATTGGGAAACTTGGATTGCATAAGGTAATATATTTAATAAAACAATATATTTGAATATATTGTTTTAATGCCTATACGGATAACGGATCAGACAGCCACCGGTGCCACAACCAACTGGCTTTGGATGTCTCGGTGGTTGTACGCGTCTTGTTGCTGGATCTTCGGGGTCATTATCATTTGGTGGACTGAAGCCTTCGGGTTGACTAAGCTGTAGGTCCAAGCTCATTTGAACTGGACTTAAATGTTGGTACCGCGGCTGTTGTACACTAAAACCAGTATAATCGTAATTCTGAAAGAGCCCCGGCTGGTCTGAGTACATCGCAGGAATCATATTAGCAGAGGGAGTGTTGTCAAACAGTAAGGATACCCAGTTGTTTTGTTCGTTGTTGTTAAAATTCGACTAGGTAGGTAATTAAATGTTTGATAATCCATCTGCAACATTTTCAAATGAAGTCTGATAACATGGTTGCCAATCTAGTGTTGGCCCTCCAACATATGATGTACCCTCCCCATAGTTGGATGTTGCCCCTGTTAAATTGGAGGGGCCCGCCCCATAGTTGGGTGTTGCCCCTGTAAAATTTGGGGGACCGTCCCTATAATTGGGTGGGGGCCCTCCAAAATGTTGGGTACCCTCCCCCTCATCATCATCATTGGGTACGAAGTTTACCCGTGTTCTTTGTCGACCACGGCGCCCCCGACCACGCGGAGCACGTTGGGGGAGTGTGTTATCCAGTCCCAGATCCGGTTCATTAGTCTGTATGTATGTAGGCTGATCAATTTGATTAACCGATCCAATCAGTTGAGAAGCCATGCCTTGGACCCCTCTAAAATTTTCGTAGTAATGATCAGGGCCCATGTTTCGCATCCTGATTGCTTCTTGACCAATGAAGCCTAATCCATCCACCTGCAAAACCAAAATAATTAACTATACACATTACTTATTTATTAAATTTAATTCTACATTAGTAATTATACTTACCAAGAATCTTGCAGCTCCACCGTGATCATCAAATCCAGCATGGACAACACCCGGGACGTGCCTCGGGTCTTTTATATACAAAACAGTATGCCGATGAAACCAATCATTGTAAGTATGGTGTGTCGTAGGCATGTTGGTGGGCACACCTTCCACAACATTTTCGTGTCTATGGTTCCAATTGTCGACATACGCTGCGTGATGAACAGACCAGTCTGTTTCTAACCTCCCTTTCCGTATTGTTTTACGGAGTTTGTTAAGCAGTTGACGTGAAACGGGGAATGGGGCAGGGACTTCCTGAAGAAATCCAAACTGCCTCATCACCCTTTCCACCGGATGATATTCAATAATGTTCCAATAAAGTAAAAAACATTATGACTTCCAACTGCTTATGCCTGTTTTGCACATTTCAGGGAGTCTTCGCATCACGTTCTGATAAGGCATCCAATCAAACTGTAAAATAAAAATCTGTTAATATTTATTATTTAACATTGATTTATAAAATCATTATGTTAAAGAAAAAATACATCGTCCTCTCGGAGATTTTGTAATGTTGTACGGTGGGCCTTTATAACGTGCGAAGGAGTATCTGTGTTGCTAATGCCATGCTCCGCCCACCTTCACGAAGACAATAACGAGTATTAGAATAAAAATATATATTTAAGTATTACAATAGTATGTATTTACCTTGCACCATATGGTTTTTTCCAATCTATTTGTTGATTGACAATTCTGGGTGCTAACGGGCGTATCCGGGTCCATGCCCATATTTGTAGCAGTGACATTGGGCCGCCCACTGCCTTTGTATTTGGCCTGGTTGCCTTATAGAGTTCTCTATACAGAGACGCTAGGGCAGCAGCACCCCAACTGATTTGCCCACTAACAGTAATGTCAGTCAAATGACTTAATAAATGTAATGATGCGTACCCATTATTCGTATCTGCTAATACATTGTTAGTAATCATTATTAGGCAAATACAACGTGCACGCTGCATACATTCTTGATCTGTTGATTCATCAGTTATTGGGTAATCCAACATAAACGTTAACAAGGTACTGATTTTTAGCATATGATTTTTAAAATCAGTTGGTTTTGGATCAAAACCTAAGTAAGTTATGCACATATGCCTGCGTTCTTCCTCGTTGTACGAACCCTCGGCTCCAACTAATGCCACGCCCTCGATGGGCAACCCCCATAGAACGTTAATGTCACACCCCCGCTTATAGCGGAAACACGAGGATGCGACGGACGGGATCGTCATAACACTTGGTATAATTACAGAGACATATTACGTGCAAAATCCTCGTGTCATGACGTCGCCCGACACAATGGTGACTTGTGTCGTGGTTAGTCAGTTCCACGACTATCATAGTCTTAATAATTCTAAAAATCCATATACACAGTGTTCAGATATAACAGTAAATGATATACAATACAAATGCAATCTATTGAAATCCTGGGGGTCTCTGCTAAGGCATCAGCTCTAGCTATCCTCTTTGTTTATGATTACCTGAAAAGATATGCTCAAAAATGGTCAACATAATTGTTGGTGAGTTCCGCAGGTTTAAATTGAAAACATGTTGTTGATGCTGTATAGAATTTGATATGGAATCATACTGTAAGCAAAAACCACATAACATGTGTTTAAAGACAACCAAACCTAATGACGTTTATGCATATAAGTTCGTCAGAATATATTCACCCTTGGCCTGATTGCTGGCAGCTGTGTTGGTAACTCACAAGTTAACCAATCGTCGAAGGGTGGGGGTGTCAACCCAGTAGTACTACCAATACCTATCCGTTGGTTCCCAAACCCGGGAATTAATGGTTGTAAGAATCATAGAATAACACCATGTATGTATTAGAATATGAGAATAGTATCACGTTGATTCCAAGTATGAAAATTGTATGTAAGATTGTACAGCATCGAAAACGGGTGAGCATACTTTTCCCCCAAGTTTGAAAAACATTGAAACAATTATAAAAGCATAAAAAGGGGCCACGGAAACTCACCTTGAATTGATGTAATGTATATGAACAAGAACTTCAAAGAATTAAGCAATACACGATCAAGCACGATCAATACCTATTATTAATTGTAACTAAGTCTTTAAAATGTGTTTATTGCGAATAAATATATTTGGTAAGATTCGGGTTGGTTTGGTTTAATACGTGACATGTACACAAATGGATGTATATATGTTTACAAGATTAAGTTTGAAATTAACGTTAAATCAAGGATTAGAATTATGGGGTTTTTAATAGGTATTAAGTTTACAAAGTATTTATTTGCATTTTGATTCCATTTGGAGGATTTCATAAGTGTATTTATATATTTTTGGAATTAAGTATAAAAATGATGTGGTTTAATTATATAATTTATAATTATCTAAAGATAATTACAAATAAGGATAATCACAATTATAGTATTTTGATTAATAATAAGGTATTAATCTATACCTTTAGTTAAAATATATTTTACAAGAAATAACCCACAATTTTATTTGTAAATAATTTATGAATTTATAAAATATATTTAAAGATAATATAGCGTTTATCTTATAGAAATAATTATTTATAATATTTATAAATAATATTTATATAATTTTCATGATTTTCATGATTATTTCATAGTTAAACCTGATTTAGAATTTATTTTATAAGTATTTTTAATATTTTTAAATAATATTTTATAAAAATCTATTAAAGTTTTTAAATAAAATAAATTTACAGAAAATTATTTTGTAAGATTTAAAATAAGGAAAATTAATAAAATTTATTTTTATAATTTTTAGAAATTTTTCCATATTTTTAAAGTATTTATAAAGCTTTAAAAAAAATAAAACAATAAAAAGGAGGTTGCCCGGGTCGAACCCGGGACCTCACACCCACAAACACACAGCCCAAACCAGTGAACCAAAGGCCGCAGCCGCGGTAAGAATTGGTTTGTAATTCTTTTAACCACAGTTTCCCAATTTCCCCAAATCACTATAAACCCTAGCTTCGATCGAAGCTAAATTGAACAACAATTCAGTGTTGTTTATGACCAGATCGATGGGGCTTTTGATCCCCATGTAAAACCGAGTATATGGGTATGTTCAATTACCTGTTATGCGGTTAATTCGATGATGAATGATTGATGAACAAGTCGCGGCTATCGTAGCACTGATTAGATACCCAAATGAAGATGTTAATCAAATTAATCGCGCAGGCAGCTTCTAACGAAGGTAAGGATCTAAAGACCTCTATCAATTTTGGGTTTTGAAGTTCGTATAGGGGTATTTGATTAGTTGCAGGTTGCGACCACGGGTTTGATTCGAATGTGGTGTTGGAGCTTGATTTATACCAAATTGAGTGTAGTGGAAGTTTAGGAACGACAAATGGATCATGAATATGCGATTTCTTTTGATTATCAAAGCGTTTAGTGCTCGATTTTGGTGAGTGGGTCGGCCGAACTTTCGGTCGAGTGGGAATCCCATTACTCAACTTTATTTTGTTAAATTCGTTCGTGGGTTAGGTTCGATTCATCTACTAGAAGCTGTCGAAAACACTTAATTCGAGTGGAATCGTGCCGTTTGGTCGTTTGTGGGTCACCGGAGATTTGCCGGAATTTCGGCCGGAGGGAGATCGACGGGGGGAACGGGCGGTTTGGGTTTGAGAAATTACACATTTGGTCCCTGTGGTTTTGGTTTGTTTATTTTGTTCCCAACTTAATTAGAATTAAATTACAGATTTAGTCCCTGAGGTTTAGTATTTATCATTTTATGTTATATAAATTCTTTTAAAGTTTCAGAATTGCTAAAACACCCCCTGGACTTTATGTTTATTTTTTTTGTTATTATTATTATTATTATTATTATTATTATTATTATCATTATTATTATTATTATTACTATTTTTATTATGATTGTTATTATTATTATTATTTTTTTTTTATTGGAATTAATAATGCATTAAAATTTAATTGTTTATAAAAATACGGGATGTTACAGTCTCCCCTGCTTTAGGAAATTTCGTCCCGAAATTTTAATCACGAGGAGGCTGAAACGAAAAGATGAGGATACTGGGGTTTTATTTGGTCCTCACGTTCACAGGTGAACTCTGGGCCACGTTTAGATTCCCAGTGGACTTTGACAATAGGTACCCGGCTTTGTTTCATTTGTATATAGCCTTTTACAAGATTCTTGACATAATGTATGCCAATTTGAACTCTTCCAGAGAATCGCGAGACTCTCTTTGAGATTTGGCATATGGAACGTTAGGACACGATGACAAGTTACCATGGTATGTTAGACTTATAATCACAAATTCCACAATATAATTTCGTGGTAAGGTGAAGTCTAGAAATCATTAAAAGACCAGCAATGATAAGAAAGGTTAACCGTTGGAATTTAAGAATCACAAACGTCCTCATATGAAACGACCTTAACGCATATCTTGTGAATATGTATTTCTCCTTTGACCAACCATCGGTCTAAGAATAATACGCTATGCGAAGATCTTGGAATGGGTTCACAAGGATGGTCAAGAATATTGTTAAAACAGAAAATGAATCAATCATTTAGAATAACGATTGATGTAACATCATACCACGGTATACGAATATTTGAAACAGATGCAGGTTAATTTCTCGACGTTGTGAGATAATGTGTCGAATTGAATTTTTATAATGCACCAATTGTCATCATACAGTTAAGATAAGAGGCACTTATTCTGGCCAAGTTAAAACTAAAAAGTTTCCATGACCGGTAGGAATGAAGAAGATAGGTCACACACAACAGTCATTTCCTTTCCAACCTTCCTATTCTAAGAACAATATTGTATACAATAATCTCAGTCTTCGGGTAGTTCTATACATCTTAACTTACGTATGTCGAGAGTTTTCCTATCTCCACCGACTAACTAATTTCTAAGCAACTGGGGTTCATGACAAATGAAGGAGTGAATTTGAAGGAATCAATGCTATCCTCTACCAGTATCCAATAGATATGTATTGATTGATGATAAGATATGTATGTGCCTATAATAACATCTGAGTCTTCTTGTCTATTTCACCACTAGTTTGCTTGCTCTAATCTCCAACTTTGTCCTACTATTCACAGATCTTCCCAATGTCCTACTTAATTCTATTTGATCTAAATGTTACAAGGTATGACATTAGCTTTGTCAACTTATGGATTCTATCAGTATAAAGAGCATGATTCCAGTATTACAATTTTAACTTTTGCATTTCATTCCTTGGGTAATAGTACTCACTCGCCAAAGATTTTAAACTTATCTCAAGTCATGACTATTGCAGCCTCACTACCTTATACTTGAGTTTAGGCATTCTACCATTTCAGTGCGGTACCCACTAGTGGACAAGCATCATTCTTCAAAGGCCATGTATATTCTAAGCAACCATTCAATTTGCATAATTTCTGAAATGTAAAAGGAGTGACGTCTCACTAGAGATAAGACTAGTGTCACCATGTGATTCCCATATAGACTCTAGGTAGATTAGAACTTATATAAGGGTAAATGTTATAAATGTTTCATTTCCTATATATTCTGGCGCTCAGAACTTTATCTACAGCACGGTTAGTTAAAAGCAGGGTCAAAATAGTTCAACCTAAGTTTCGTGTGAAGATTGTCATTAGGTGTCTAACGGTTGAAGATGTTGAAAGATTTCACGAGCGTAGTTTTAAGGAAGGTGGTTATCAATCACAATCGGAGTTGATATTAAAAATATTCCTTAAAGGCTTTGAGGTAATGATTCATGCCTATCTTGATAATAACAAGAAAACAATCTAAGGTTGACATTTGCCACCAAAATACGGGTTTCAATCCTATTTTGGTGAGATCATATCATTTATGAAATGTAATTTCCAATGAAAATAATTGAAGTCAATCCTCAAGATAAGGAAGTCACCCCAATCCAGAGGATGAAATTTCATAGAACTAACAAATAGGAAACCATTTATCGAAATAGAGAATCATCAAAGTAAGGGAATCTCCCCTGCTTTGATGAAATAGAATCATTTAGGAGATACGAATGTTCTTAGTCATAGGTTGACTTGCAAACTCTTGCATCTCTCATGGTGCAAGCGGTACGAAGTTTGATTTAACGGCGAAAGGAAATTAATATCAATTAGAAATTCGGAATATTTCAAGTTACCTCAGTGTAACAAAGGAAAGATTATGCTTACAAGCTTAAGATCAAAGTTCGAGATAGCAGAATTTGTTATGATGGTGTTCAAATCTTGGATGGTTTAAATCGGGAAGACGAAATCAAGGACAAAAATGATTTGACATCACGATGAGATGTGAACATTCAATTCGCAATCGAAGGGAATATATGGACTTCTCAAGATATGAGGTTAGCCATAACCTTATTGAAGACATGCGTGCTTATAAGTGGTAACTAGGTTATAATTAGTTTATTCGATTATTAAGGTGAGTGACCACTTATAATATAAAATATTCAATTAACAAGGTGTCCCGAGATGTAGGAATTCCACCTACAGCATTGCATGTTTCTTAATTATAGGACACGTTCTTAAGAGGATTTGAGAACCGTAAGTAATGGTTTAAAGTTTTGAAGTCCATTCGGTGTTTAGGAAAGTGTTCTCGATACTTTCGAACCACTGTAGTAATCCGGTAGCTCCTTCGGTTCCACTGAGCTTAGTGGGTTTACAAGAACTGAAATGCTTGTAGGTACAAGCACGTGGAGGGTTAGGACAAACAGAGATTTGAGCAGGGTTCGCGCCTTGATGCAGATAAGTTAGGAGAGTTGGTATGACCGTAGCAACCTCACGTGCCACAATAGCAGTAACCTTACGGCCAGAGTTTCCAGATCGGGATCGTTTTTTTGACGAGTAGTCATTTTGAAATATCATTAAGATATTTTATGAGAATTGGGCAATACGAGCTATACAACATGAAAACAACTATCGGGAATTTGGCATAATAATAATGAGATGTTCCGTGTGTAATCGTTTGATTCGTAATTCAAAGCGAGTATGTTGACTAACCAAAGTTTTAAGTTAACCACATCTTTGTTGAAGACATGCGTTTCGATAAGCAGATACTCATCCCACTCTTCCAACATTGCATGTATTGGGTGGTGAGGCATAGACTTTGTCGAGATTTTGAAGACCACGAATAACGAGTCAAAGCTCATTTTGAAAATTATTTGATTTAGGCACGCAATGCCTTGACTATGATTTAAGATTTGTGTGTGCTTTGATAGGAATCAAAGTATAAAAAGAATCATATATGGTTCTACTTATCAAGTTCCAATAACCCATGCTTCGGTCCATCAAGATCATTATGTAGCCTAGTTTAAGCACATTCTTAGTATACCGGTGATGTTTATATATAGGGTTCCCCGCAGCGTTCCCACCACATCCACGATATACTTCGAAATATACTTAAACTAGTTACATAACATCTTAATTTTCCTTAGCATCATTCTAAAGAATAACGTAATATAAGTTTGATGTGAGCTACCGCAACTTATGTATAGGCGGTTTTATCAGTATATAAATGGCTACAGACAAACCTATACACCGGTTCCACACGGGAATTGATGACTGTAGAGAAAACATTTCCAAAGTGTAAATAGTTTAATGTGACGTAGCAAGATCCACAAAGCGCATACGTATAAGTTTATATGACGTAGCAAGATCCACAAAGCGCATACGTATAGATTACAACCAAACCAATCCTTAGGTCCCATTACTGGAACTAATGGTTGTAATGGATGCTCGGCAAAGAAGAACCACACCGCCGAAAGCATCCAAGATCAATAGCATTCACAAGTAATCATCATACAACACTTAGCATCAAGTATTAGCACATAATAGAGTATAGCCACCAAGTAACATATAAGGTAGCAACATAGCATAGAGTTAAGAGTCATAATAGCATCATGCCTCAGACAATCAGGATCATCACGTAGCCCAGTTTAAACACATTCTTGGTATACCAAGGATGCTTATATATAGGGTTCCCCGCAGCGTTCCCACCACATCCGTGGTATACCTGGAACGATGCCTAAACCAGTTACGTGACATCCGTTTATCCTTAGCATCACTTAACATGAAGGCTCTTAGTAGGACAGGACTTAAATGTTGATAATGTTTGATTGCCTTTAACAAGGACTTATAATGTTTGATTGCCTTCAACAAGGACTTATATTGTTTGATTGCCTTCAACAAGGACTTATAATGTTTGATTGCCTTCAACAAGGACTTACTAGAATTATGACCCTAGCACCCTAGGGTATAGAATAGAAACGTGTGATACCCATGATCGTTACCTCATGGTAAGATTAACCAGACTTCTCATGCATGGTGAATTGCAATTACGTGTGCACCCGTAATGGTAATTTACCTTGCATGGTCACCCTAGCTCCACTTACCCCAAGTTAACATCATAGTATTATCTAGATTCATCAAGCACAAATCATGTAATGTCCTTATGTCCATGAGCCAATAGTATTCCAATAATAGCATGTAATAGCAAGTAAGCATATAAGCACATTATGTCTAATGATAACTGCATATCCGTCATACTTTCAGGATTTCAGTCATAACCATGATAGGGTCGGATTCAATATCCGAGATCAACGCTACGTGTGATCACCGAGGTTCCCTAATAATGTGATGTTGTGCGCATACAAGCGTAAAGTTTTTAGTATAAAAGTATCCCATGGAGAAAGACTAAGAGTAATAATGTCTTCCCCGGGATGTTCAGATAACACGTGTACATGTATAAAATCAAGTATGTAGGAACATACTTGTAGATTATTAGGTATATAGGAATATACCTGTATATTAAGTTCATAGACTTAATATATTTGACCCATTTGTCTTGTAGACCTGTGTATTGACCATAGTTTATCACTCATCCCAGAAATCCCCAGGTAAGCATACCAGGTCTCGTAATGAGATATATGCGATATGCTTGCCTTAGCCCGAGGGCCTTTTGCCAGGAAATCCAGAATACAGGTGTCTATGTGTCACACAAATCATGAAAGACATTTAGGTAAAATCAAATGCACACAATCCCTAGCATGCATTCTATATGAAGGTTCTTAGGTTATAGTCTAGGTCGAATTCTCCACCTAAATCTCTATAACCAAGGCTCTGATACCAATCTGTCACACCCCCGCTTATAGCGGAAACACGAGGATGCGACGGACGGGATCGTCATAACACTTGGTATAATTACAGAGACATATTACGTGCAAAATCCTCGTGTCATGACGTCGCCCGACACAATGGTGACTTGTGTCGTGGTTAGTCAGTTCCACGACTATCATAGTCTTAATAATTCTAAAAATCCATATACACAGTGTTCAGATATAACAGTAAATGATATACAATACAAATGCAATCTATTGAAATCCTGGGGGTCTCTGCTAAGGCATCAGCTCTAGCTATTCTCTTTGTTTATGATTACCTAAAAAGATATGCTCAAAAATGGTCAACATAATTGTTGGTGAGTTCCGCAGGTTTAAATTGAAAACATGTTGTTGATGCTGTATAGAATTTGATATGGAATCATACTGTAAGCAAAAACCACATAACATGTGTTTAAAGACAACCAAACCTAATGACGTTTATGCATATAAGTTCGTCGGAATATATTCACCCTTGGCCTGATTGCTGGCAGCTGTGTTGGTAACTCACAAGTTAACCAATCGTCGAAGGGTGGGGGTGTCAACCCAGTAGTACTACCAATACCTATCCGTTGGTTCCCAAACCCGGGAATTAATGGTTGTAAGAATCATAGAATAACATCATGTATGTATTAGAATATGAGAATAGTATCACGTCGATTCCAAGTATGAAAATTGTATGTAAGATTGTACAGCATCGAAAACGGGTGAGCATACTTTTCCCCCAAGTTTGAAAAACATTGAAACAATTATAAAAGAATAAAAAGGGGCCACGGAAACTCACCTTGAATTGATGTAATGTATATGAACAAGAACTTCAAAGAATTAAGCAATGCACGATCAAGCACGATCAATACTTATTATTAATTGTAACTAAGTCTTTAAAATGTGTTTATTGCGAATAAATATATTTGGTAAGATTCGGGTTGGTTTGGTTTAATACGTGACACGTACACAAATGGATGTATATATGTTTACAAGATTAAGTTTGAAATTAACGTTAAATCAAGGATTAGAATTATGGGGTTTTTAATAGGTATTAAGTTTACAAAGTATTTATTTGCATTTTGATTCCATTTGGAGGATTTCATAAGTGTATTTATATATTTTTGGAATTAAGTATAAAAATGATGTGGTTTAATTATATAATTTATAATTATCCAAAGATAATTACAAATAAGGATAATCACAATTATAGTATTTTGATTAATAATAAGGTATTAATCTATACCTTTAGTTAAAATATATTTTACAAGAAATAACCCACAATTTTATTTGTAAATAATTTGTGAATTTATAAAATATATTTAAAGATAATATAGCGTTTATCTTATAGAAATAATTATTTATAATATTTATAAATAATATTTATATAATTTTCATGATTTTCATGATTATTTCATAGTTAAACCTGATTTAGAATTTATTTTATAAGTATTTTTAATATTTTTAAATAATATTTTATAAAAATCTATTAAAGTTTTTAAATAAAATAAATTTACAGAAAATTATTTTGTAAGATTTAAAATAAGGAAAATTAATAAAATTTATTTTTATAATTTTTAGAAATTTTTCCATATTTTTAAAGTATTTATAAAGCTTTAAAAAAAATAAAACAATAAAAAGGAGGTTGCCCGGGTCGAACCCGGGACCTCACACCCACAAACACACAGCCCAAACCAGTGAACCAAAGGCCGCAGCCGCGGTAAGAATTGGTTTGTAATTCTTTTAACCACAGTTTCCCAATTTCCCCAAATCACTATAAACCCTAGCTTCGATCGAAGCTAAATTGAACAACAATTCAGTGTTGTTTATGACCAGATCGATGGGGCTTTTGATCCCCATGTAAAACCGAGTATATGGGTATGTTCAATTACCTGTTATGCGGTTAATTCGATGATGAATGATTGATGAACAAGTCGCGGCTATCGTAGCACTGATTAGATACCCAAATGAAGATGTTAATCAAATTAATCGCGCAGGCAGCTTCTAACGAAGGTAAGGATCTAAAGACCTCTATCAATTTTGGGTTTTGAAGTTCGTATAGGGGTATTTGATTAGTTGCAGGTTGCGACCACGGGTTTGATTCGAATGTGGTGTTGGAGCTTGATTTATACCAAATTGAGTGTAGTGGAAGTTTAGGAACGACAAATGGATCATGAATATGCGATTTCTTTTGATTATCAAAGCGTTTAGTGCTCGATTTTGGTGAGTGGGTCGGCCGAACTTTCGGTCGAGTGGGAATCCCATTACTCAACTTTATTTTGTTAAATTCGTTCGTGGGTTAGGTTCGATTCATCTACTAGAAGCTGTCGAAAACACTTAATTCGAGTGGAATCGTGCCGTTTGGTCGTTTGTGGGTCACCGGAGATTGGCCGGAATTTCGGCCGGAGGGAGATCGACGGGGGGAACGGGCGGTTTGGGTTTGAGAAATTACACATTTGGTCCCTGTGGTTTTGGTTTGTTTATTTTGTTCCCAACTTAATTAGAATTAAATTACAGATTTAGTCCCTGAGGTTTAGTATTTATCATTTTATGTTATATAAATTCTTTTAAAGTTTCAGAATTGCTAAAACACCCCCTGGACTTTATGTTTATTTTTTTTTGTTATTATTATTATTATTATTATTATTATTATTATTATTATCATTATTATTATTATTATTACTATTTTTATTATGATTGTTATTATTATTATTATTTTTTTTTATTATTAGAATTAATAATGCATTAAAATTTAATTGTTTATAAAAATACGGGATGTTACAGTTAACATCCTCCAAGGTTATAGTGGCATCACCAAAAGGCAGGTGAAACGTGTTCGTTTCGGGCCGCCACCTTTCAACCAGTGCTTCTATCAACGCCCTATCAATTCTCCTATAGGCACATCTTACAACACCGCCAAAACCAAATAAACGGATGTACTTTAAAACTTTACCCGTTAGAGTAATGTGTTTGTCATAAATCAGCTCGCAAAATGAACCGTCTCCACGCTTAAAATCAAGTGTACAGTTGTTCCCCTCTTGTGGATTCAGGAACAACTTTCTGGCCCGGTGTTCGGCTCCCAGGTACAACAGACTTTCATCCCTTGGACCCGGGTTGAGATGCATGTTCATATTCATTTTCAGATGAGTTTGAAGTTGGTGTTTGAAGTGGTTTGAGATGATGTTGGAGAAAGTCGTTTGAGATGATGTTTGAGATGCATGTTCATATTTATAATACAAATAAATATACTTTTACTACTTAATTAAAATAAATTATAAAAAAATAAATATACTTTTGCTTAAATTATAACAAAAATAAATATACTTTTACTTTAATATAAATAAATTATAATAATAATAAATATATTTTTGCTTAAATTATAATAAAAATAAATATAGTTTTACTTTAAAGAACCCTTCAAAGAACCCTTCAAACAACGAACCCTTCAAAGTCTATAAATACCCTTCAAAGAACCCTTCAAACAACGAATTCTCATTATCAACTACAAAAAATGGCAAATAATGAAGACGGTTTTTACTGTTCTCAACCTCCACCTAAGACGGCAAGAGTTACAGATTTGGTATGGAGACGTTTAAAGAGGCAATCCGTGTCAAAAACTCCGGCATCGTCTTCAGAGAATTCCCATCAAAATGAAGGTCAAAATGAAGCATAAAATGAAACACCCAAAAAAATCTTTGCTGTTTCTATCGACGAGTCCATAAACTGGTCCAAAGATGTCGTAGATTTTTATACTAATGGAGATGCACCATTTTGCTATACTAGTTTCATTAGCAAAAAACTAGACAGAGATTTTTGGGGTTCCCTATTAGGTTGTCATTCAAATCGTTCACTTACGGACACGGTAAGATGTATTACCTTTATATTCATGGTACCATATAGTAAATGAATAATGTATTACCTTTTTAGTTCTTACTGTGCAGCACCTTGAAGCATGGACTGTAAGAGTTATGCGTATTAGACAGTCAAAGCTCTTAAAAAACCCAAGTGCAAATGTAAGTTGGACAGTCTTACCACCTTGTTTTTATGATGAAATGAGAAATGAAAACCCTCAAACCGCCATTGATATGGCGGGAAGAAAATCACCATATCCCCCAATTTGGGAGGTTGGCACTTGTCACACCCTCAAATTCCGGGTCTGGAATTTATCACGGAGGGGTGAACAAACAGGATCGAACACAGTAGTCACACATGAGATGCAGTTATCTATATGATAAGTTTTAGATAAACATTTCATTAATAATCAGAGCAGCGGAAATAAAAGATAGATTGTTTTCTTGATAACATTTCTTAGTCATAATTCAATAATAATCAATAGGTATCTTGAGCTTTTATATGATCCTACGTGCATGTCCATAAGCTCCTAGTAGATACCTGAGAATACATGTAAATCAAGTGTCAACACAGGGTTGGTGAGTTCATAGGTAAGTAAAACATAATGATAAATCATCAATTATCATCAGTTAGGATTTACTGTAAAAGTGTGAGTTTAATTTACTCACCGGTATATGAATAGCCTGTCAGAACCCTTTTTAATAAGGTGAACCCGCTATCCCACATACCTACTAAGTACAAGCCCAACAAATCCTTCACATAGAATTTGTCCATGTATCTTAGTTTATTATCCTTTTATGTGCATATTATATTTATCATAATAATTTCAAATCAGAGGGAGCAAATCCTCCTTTACATTTATCCTCATATGGGTTGTAAATGGAACTATAATGCAAACTATATAAAGTGCACATCTGCCTTCTCACTACAGAAACAGTCATCCCGAATGACATCAAGATCTTTGTGCATCTGATATGGATCACATGTCCATACCTTTGTGGGGGTAAGTCACTCCCCGATAGTACTATCCAAAAGATCCCTGCTTATTTATAGTCCAGTATACAGAGAAGGATTTTCATAATAACCATATGTAATCATAAATGTGATTAAATTATTATTTAACATAATACACAAAATAATTTGTAATTTCAATTACAACATGTATTCCAGCCCTAAAATATTTAAATGATTAAAAAGGGGAATAGTTATGAACTCACCTCAGTTCCTGTGTGTTGTTGACAACCTAGTAAATTCCTGTTAAGGAATTATAATTTCACGTAAGCAAACAGATACAAATCCAAAACCTAAATAAGTTAGATCTTGAACCTGGTGTTCAATTGATCTAGTGTTTGGTTTTTCTAGGATTTGTTATAAACATATAATTAAATCATTTAGTTATTTTGTTAATTCTTTAATAACTAAAGATTTACATTTCATAATATTTAATTTATAAAATCTAATTGTAAGATTTATAAATTGACACAATTTGTCCAAACATTAGATTTATATGATAATATTATTTTTAATTGGACATATAAATAATAGCATGTTTACATGACAAACATAATATAATTTATCGAATTATTAATTATGTTTAATAATTAGTAATTATAACATAATAGATTATGTTCAACATATAATTATAAATTATCTAATTATTATTTATGTTATTAATAATTTAAATTATTATTTAGGATCTTATTTTTATAAAAATGACTATGTATAAGATTTATATTTAACTTTGTAAGATTTTATAAACATTTAAATTTATAAAATCTAATTTATATTTATATAATCAGGACTAATCCATAAATAATATAACGTCCATTAACAATTCGATGATTTAAATTATTATTAAAAATCCACTTTTATATGGATAATAATTTATAACATATGTAATAATTATTTACATAAATAATTAAGGTTTTTAAATAATTAAATTTCTACAATTATTATGATTTATCATTAATTAAAAATAATATGGTGTCCAATCAATGGATTAATACTTTAAATCATCATTTAAAGTCTATTTTATAAAAATGGTTATTTATAATATTTTTAAACATTATTTTATAAATTTATTTTAAGGTGTTTTTAAATAAATAAATTACAGAAAATCATTTAAAGGTATTAAAAATAAAAGAAGTTCTTAAAATTATTTTTATAATTTTTGGTAATTTTTATGTATTTTTAAAATGCTTAAAAGGCCTTTAAAAAATAATGGGAGGGGGCTGGGTTCGAACCCGTGACCTCCTCCCCATATTCCTGCGCACAAACCAGTGAGCCAAAGGCTCTAATCGCAACAGAATCCCATCCCAATTCCTTTTAACAACAATCCCAAAGGTTTCCCCCAAATCAAGAGCCCTAGATTCATGGATCGACCAAATTGATCCATGATCCGTTCCTGTTAACAATCATATTCATGGGGCTTTTGTTCCCCATGATAAATCGAACAAATGGATGTATTTAATTTACCAGAAAGATGTCTGATCGATGATGAACACCTCGAAGACCAGTCGCGATTATGCAAGGATCGATTTTAGGGGCAATTGTTGATGATAATGAAATTCCTTTCACAGAAAGTTTCTAATTCCTCAGATGATTAAAAGCCCTATCTTAATTTTGTGATTTGAAACTCATAGGGTAGTATTCGACTGAGTTACAGGTCGCGGGGAAAGAGAGAATCGAATTGAGGTTTCCGTGTGTTATGTGGTGCAATTGAATGCGTAGACAGATTAGGTTCATTTATAGCATTGTGTAGGTGCGATTAATTCGATTATTATTTAGTTTCTTGTGCGATTCGGAGTTGTAAAGGAGCCGACAGGGAACACGGGTGTAGATCGATCGCACTATTAATTTGATTCTCAAATTATTGTGGGGTTTTGATTCGAATCGTTCACATGAGAGTGTCGGGACCATTTGTTTGATGAAAAACCGTGTATATTTGGCGTTTAGAGGGTCGCCGGAATCACGCCGGTGACCGGCCGGAACAGTGGTCGACGGGAGGGGGGTTGGTTTTTGAAATATTTACAAAATGGTCCCTGCAGTTTAGTAATTTATTATTTTATGTTAAAAGCTTTATAAAACAGTTTTTAAAATTTACATTTCACCCCCTGGACTTTATTAAATCAATTTAATAATTTTATAAATTATTTATTAATAACAATATTTTCATTATTATTATTATTTTCATTATTAACATTTTTATTTTTAATAATATTATTATTATTATTATTATTGTCATTATTTTTATTATTATTAATATAATAATAAAATATAAAAATAAATTATAAATTTACATAAAAATTTATATTACATCACGAAAAATTTTCGGGTTGTCACATCATCCCCCTGTTAGAGGAATTTTCGTCCCGAAAATTAAGATGTACTAGCAACATTTTTGAACAGGTTAGGATACTTGCGCATCATTTCATCCTCTCGTTCCCAGGTGAACTCAGGACCACGCCGGGAGTTCCACCGAACTCTGACAATCGGAATCTTGCTATGCTTTAGTTGTTTAACTTCCTTATCCATGATTTCATCTGGTTCCTCGACAAACCTGAGTTTCTCATCTACTTGTAGTTCCTCTAAAGGCACAACAAGTGATTCGTCGGATAAACACTTCCTTAGATTGGATACGTGGAAAACATTATGCACACCACCAAGTTCAGCAGGTAGATTTAATTCATAGGCTACTGGGCCGATCCTTCTGACAATTTCAAAAGGTCCCACGTAGCGAGGGTTCAATTTCCCCCGTTTCCCAAAGCGTATAACTCCCTTCCAGGGAGATACCTTTAGCAAAACTTTATCTCCTTCCTGAAATTCCAGTGGCTTGCGGCGTTTATCAGCATAGCTTTTCTGGCGATCCCTGGCAGCAGCCATGCGTTCTCTTATCTGGACAATTTTCTCATGAGTTTCAAAGATCAACTCTGGACCAGTAAGTTGACTATCTCCAACTTCTGCCCAGCAAAGCGGTGATCTACATTTACGTCCATATAAGGCCTCGAATGGTGCCGCCTTGATGCTCGAATGATAGCTATTGTTATATGAGAAATCTACCAAAGGTAAATGACCTTCCCAGTTCTTTCCAAAGTCAATAACACAAGCCCTAAGCATATCTTCAAGAGTCTGTATGGTTCTTTCACTTTGACCATCAGTTTGAGGGTGATAGGCTGTGCTCATATCTAGGCGAGTGCCTAGAGCTTTCTGGAGTTTTCCCCAGAAGATTGATGTAAACCGTGCATCACGATCAGAGATAATAGACACTGGCACTCCGTGTCTAGAGATAATTTCTTTGATGTACACCCTTGCAAGCTTCTCCATCTTGTCTTTCTCACGGATGGGTATGAAATGAGCGGATTTGGTGAGACGGTCAACGATAACCCAAATGGTGTCATTGCCCGTTTGAGACTTGGGTATACCAGTGACGAAATCCATGGTTATCATTTCCCACTTCCATACGGGAATTTCTGGTTGGGTTAACATTCCTGAAGGCTTTTGGTATTCGACCTTGACTTTAGAACAAGTCAAGCACTTTGAGACATAGGTTGCAATATCTGCCTTCATTCTTGGCCACCAGTAAACAAGCTTCAAGTCGTAATACATCTTATCTGCACCTGGGTGGATAGAGTATCTAGACTTGTGGGCTTCATCCATGATTAAGCTTCTAAGATTCCCGTATAGGGGTACCCAAATACTTCCTGCTATAAAGCGTATTCCATCCGAATGAACTTCAAACTGTTGGTCTAGCCCCCGAAGGTTTTCATCTTTAATGTTCTCTTCTTTCAGGGCTTCAGTCTGAGCATTCAAGATTTGTGTCGGCAGGTTGCTTTGAATGGTGAGTTGTAGAGCTCGTACTCTACGAGGTTTCACATGTTCTTTCCTACTCAAAGCATCAGCCACAATATTTGCTTTACCAGGATGGTACTTGATGGCATAATCATAATCGTTTAATAGTTCAAGCCATCTCCTCTGCCTCATGTTCAGCTCCTTTTGATTATACAGGTGTTGAAGACTCTTGTGGTCGGTATAAATAGTGCACTTAGTACCGTACAAGTAATGTCTCCATAATTTAAGAGCAAACACAACAGCTCCCAGTTCTAGGTCATGAGTTGCATAGTTCTTCTCATGAGCCTTTAACTGTCTTGAGGCATAGGCTATGACCTTGTCTCGCTGCATCAAAACACATCCCAGTCCCTGAACAGAAGCATCACAGTAGACTACAAAGTCTTCTATACCGTCGGGTAGGGACAATATAGGTGCACTGCACAACTTCTGTTTCAGTGTTTGAAAAGCAGCCTCTTGCTTGAACCCCCGATGATATGCTACCCCCTTTTGGGTAAGCATGGTCAATGGTTGAGCTATCTTGGAGAATCCCTCGATAAATCTCCTATAATAGCCGGCTAGTCCCAGAAATTGTCTAATTTCCATTGGATTAGAAGGTGTAGGCCAACTTTTGATGGATTTAATTTTAGCTGGGTCTACATGAATTCCTTTAGCATCGATCACATGACCAAGGAATTGAACTTCTTTAAGCCAGAAATCACATTTCGAGAACTTAGCATAGAGCTCCTCTCTCTTTAGTAGTTCAAGGACCAATCTCAGATGTTCTTCATGCTCACGCTCATTTTTGGAATAGATCAAGATGTCATCAATGAAGACAATGACAAACTTGTCTAGATAAGGCTTGCATACACGATTCATGAGATCCATGAATACAGCAGGTGCATTTGTTAGCGCAAACGGCATGACTGTGAATTCAAAGTGACCATATCGAGTTCTGAAAGCCGTCTTCATAATATCTTCGTCTCTGACTCTCAGCTGATGATAACCGCTTCTAAGATCTATCTTGGAGTAAACGCTTGAACCTTGCAGTTGGTCAAATAAGTCGTCAATACGTGGCAAGGGATAACGGTTCTTGATCGTCACTTTGTTCAGTTCCCGATAGTCAATGCACATTCTGAAAGTTCCGTCTTTCTTCTTCACAAATAACACTGGTGCTCCCCATGGTGACGAGCTAGGTCGGATGAATCCTTTATCAAGGAGTTCCCTAAGCTGGTCAGATAGTTCTTTTAATTCAGAAGGTGCGAGACGGTATGGCACCCGAGCTATAGGTGTAGCTCCAGGTACTAACTCGATTGAAAACTCGACCTCTCTTTTAGGGGGCAACCCAGGCAGTTCATCAGGAAACACTTCAGGAAATTCCCTGACGACGGGTACATCTTCAATCTTCCTTTCCTTCTTATCTTTGTCAGTGACTAGGGCTAGGATAGCAGTATGTCCTTTTCGAAGACACTTTTGAGCCTTCAAGTAAGAAATAACTCCCATCACGATACCAGTTTTATCTCCCTCCACACACAGGACTTCATCATTTGGTAGGGGGATACGAATCATTTTGTCTTTACAGATAATTTCTGCAGAGTTTTTGGATAGCCAATCCATACCAACTACCACATCGAAGCTTCCCAAAGTAATGGGCATGAGGTCTATTGGTAGTATATGACCTGATAAGTCTAATGTACAATTTTTCAGGATTTGTGATGCGGTCAAGGATTTACCATTTGCTACTTCTACAACATATGGCTCATCTAGGGGTACAGGTTCTACATTCAAGTGCTTATAAAAAGTATTAGATACGAAGCTTTTATCAGCTCCCGTGTCAAATAATACTATAGCATAAACATCATTCACCAAAAATTTTCCCATAATAACGTTAGGGTCTTTGAGAGCCTCACCTTTGCCAATAACGAAGGCTCTGCCCTTGGCTGTATCTTTCTTTTCCCCAGTGCAGTCTTTAGCAATATGGCCCTTTTCTCCACATCTGAAACAAATAACTTCCTTCTTTCCACCATTCTGCTGATTACCATCCTTCTTTCCTTGGTCTTGAGTCTTGGTTCTACATTCAGGAGCAGTGTGCCCCCTCTTGTTGCATTTGTAGCAAATGATTGCAGTACACTTGCCATGGTGGCGCTTGCTACACCTCTGACATCTAGGCGGAATGCCCTGATTGTCATGGTGCTTTTTCTGATCTTGCTTCTTGCTTGTACCTTGACTCTCACTGTCTTTAGCATCTTCAAACTTTCTCTTCCCCAAGCTTTCAGCAGCGACACCCTTACCCTTGTTTCTTGGTGGTAACTTCCCCTGAGCCACAGCCTTATTAGTCAGCTTGTGAGCTATCCTAATGGCCTGTTGGATTGAAGTTGGGTTGGAAGAAGTGACCATAGATTGAATGACTGGCGACAGTCCACGGATATAGCCTTCAATTCTTCTGTGAGCAGGCTCCATCATATGAGGACACAAGGTTGCGTACTCATGATTTTCAGTGGTATACTTTTCAATTTCAGATCCCACCATTTTATGGTTCCAGCACTCGGTTTCAAACCTTTGTACTTCTTCTCTCGGACAGAATTCTTCCATCATCAGCTGTTTGAATTCCTCCCAATCCATAGCATTGGCTAGGGAGAGAGTAAGTCTTGAAACTTCTGTCTTCCAGAACGAGAGTGCAGCTCCACTCAAGGCTCCGGAGGCATACTTGGTCCTACTCTCACCGGGACATTCAGATATAGCGAAGATGGATTCACATTTCTCGAACCACCTTATGAGCCCAATGGCCCCTTCTGCCCCAGTGAAGATATCTGGCTTGCAGTCTAGGAACTTTTTATACGAATAGTGGTGACCATTCTGAGCAGCCTGTGTGGCTAGGGCTGCAGCAACACCTTGATCGACCAAGGCTTGTATTTCTTCAGGAGTCATCCCTGTTGGGACAGTTCTTCTGGCGCGTCCTCTACCTCTGCCTCTGCCCGCTGGTGCGTCCATCTATCATGAAATTGTTTGATGAGAATTCACACTTTGACATATTCCACAGATGCATTTTATATCAAATATTCAAAGTATGGACAATTACTGTAGGACAGATGGGAATTTAAGAAAACTGGGTTTTTTCGATTAAATTCGGCAAGGCACGAGTACTAAGGAAACAAGTCTCGCCTTAGGTTAGGACAAGCGTAGCTTAGATTTCCGAATGGAACATATCAAGGTAATTTGACCTAATTGCCTTAAAGACTTGTGTATGATCGCAGTAACTTCACGTGCTACAATAGCAGAAATCTTACAGCCAGAGTTTCTAGACCGTGAACGGATTTGACAAGAAGTCATTCTGAAAGATCATTAAGAATTTTCATGGAAATTGGGTAATACGAGTTATTCAACACGAAAACGACGGTCGAGAATTTGGCATAATAGCAATGAGATGTTCCAGGTGTAATCGTTTGATTTGTAAATCAAAGCGAGTACGTTGACTAATCAAAGTATTGGGTCAATCACAACTTTGTTGAAGACATTCGTACCTATAAGCAGATACTCATCCCAAGGGTTCCCAGGTAAGGTAAACAGGTCCATCGGTTGATTTGGATATATGCGAATACCTTGCCTAGACAGAACACCCTGAGATACAGGCATCACGCTCTTCCAGCATTACATGTTTCAAGTTGTAAGACACAGACTTTGACGAGAATAAAAAAAAATTGATTTAGGCACGATGATAAGTGTAGATCCCACATGTCGTTGAGAATAAGTTTAGGAATTATCGAAAAGAGTCAAAGAGTCAAGTTATGTTTAGGAACACAACTATCTAAGTTTAAGCATATAACTTCTTAATCCTATTCTATCTCTAACTAAGGCAATTTACTTTGTGCAACTATTGTGTGTGGCTATAGGCTAGATGCAATCCCTAACTCAGTATAACCAGTGGCTCTGATACCAATCTGTCACACCCTCAAATTCCGGGTCTGGAATTTATCACGGAGGGGTGAACAAACAGGATCGAACACAGTAGTCACACATGAGATGCAGTTATCTATATGATAAGTTTTAGATAAACATTTCATTAATAATCAGAGCAGCGGAAATAAAAGATAGATTGTTTTCTTGACAACATTTCTTAGTCATAATTCAATAATAATCAATAGGTATCTTGAGCTTTTATATGATCCTACGTGCATGTCCATAAGCTCCTAGTAGATACCTGAGAATACATGTAAATCAAGTGTCAACACAGGGTTGGTGAGTTCATAGGTAAGTAAAACATAATGATAAATCATCAATTATCATCAGTTAGGATTTACTGTAAAAGTGTGAGTTTAATTTACTCACCGGTATATGAATAGCCTGTCAGAACCCTTTTTAATAAGGTGAACCCGCTATCCCACATACCTACTAAGTACAAGCCCAACAAATCCTTCACATAGAATTTGTCCATGTATCTTAGTTTATTATCCTTTTATGTGCATATTATATTTATCATAATAATTTCAAATCAGATGGAGCAAATCCTCCTTTACATTTATCCTCATATGGGTTGTAAATGGAACTATAATGCAAACTATATAAAGTGCACATCTGCCTTCTCACTACAGAAACAGTCATCCCGAATGACATCAAGATCTTTGTGCATCTGATATGGATCACATGTCCATACCTTTGTGGGGGTAAGTCACTCCCCGATAGTACTATCCAAAAGATCCCTGCTTATTTATAGTCCAGTATACAGAGAAGGATTTTCATAATAACCATATGTAATCATAAATGTGATTAAATTATTATTTAACATAATACACAAAATAATTTGTAATTTCAATTACAACATGTATTCCAGCCCCAAAATATTTAAATGATTAAAAAGGGGAATAGTTATGAACTCACCTCAGTTCCTGTGTGTTGTTGACAACCTAGTAAATTCCTGTTAAGGAATTATAATTTCACGTAAGCAAACAGATACAAATCCAAAACCTAAATAAGTTAGATCTTGAACCTGGTGTTCAATTGATCTAGTGTTTGGTTTTTCTAGGATTTGTTATAAACATATAATTAAATCATTTAGTTATTTTGTTAATTCTTTAATAACTAAAGATTTACATTTCATAATATTTAATTTATAAAATCTAATTGTAAGATTTATAAATTGACACAATTTGTCCAAACATTAGATTTATATGATAATATTATTTTTAATTGGACATATAAATAATAGCATGTTTACATGACAAACATAATATAATTTATCGAATTATTAATTATGTTTAATAATTAGTAATTATAACATAATAGATTATGTTCAACATATAATTATAAATTATCTAATTATTATTTATGTTATTAATAATTTAAATTATTATTTAGGATCTTATTTTTATAAAAATGACTATGTATAAGATTTATATTTAACTTTGTAAGATTTTATAAACATTTAAATTTATAAAATCTAATTTATATTTATATAATCAGGACTAATCCATAAATAATATAACGTCCATTAACAATTCGATGATTTAAATTATTATTAAAAATCCACTTTTATATGGATAATAATTTATAACATATGTAATAATTATTTACATAAATAATTAAGGTTTTTAAATAATTAAATTTCTACAATTATTATGATTTATCATTAATTAAAAATAATATGGTGTCCAATCAATGGATTAATACTTTAAATCATCATTTAAAGTCTATTTTATAAAAATGGTTATTTATAATATTTTTAAACATTATTTTATAAATTTATTTTAAGGTGTTTTTAAATAAATAAATTACAGAAAATCATTTAAAGGTATTAAAATAAAAGAAGTTCTTAAAATTATTTTTATAATTTTTGGTAATTTTTATGTATTTTTAAAATGCTTAAAAGGCCTTTAAAAAATAATAGGAGGGGGCTGGGTTCGAACCCGTGACCTCCTCCCCATATTCCTGCGCACAAACCAGTGAGCCAAAGGCTCTAATCGCAACAGAATCCCATCCCAATTCCTTTTAACAACAATCCCAAAGGTTTCCCCCAAATCAAGAGCCCTAGATTCATGGATCGACCAAATTGATCCATGATCCGTTCCTGTTAACAATCATATTCATGGGGCTTTTGTTCCCCATGATAAATCGAACAAATGGATGTATTTAATTTACCAGAAAGATGTCTGATCGATGATGAACACCTCGAAGACCAGTCGCGATTATGCAAGGATCGATTTTAGGGGCAATTGTTGATGATAATGAAATTCCTTTCACAGAAAGTTTCTAATTCCTCAGATGATTAAAAGCCCTATCTTAATTTTGTGATTTGAAACTCATAGGGTAGTATTCGACTGAGTTACAGGTTGCGGGGAAAGAGAGAATCGAATTGAGGTTTCTATGTGTTATGTGGTGCAATTGAATGCGTAGACAGATTAGGTTCATTTATAGCATTGTGTAGGTGCGATTAATTCGATTATTATTTAGTTTCTTGTGCGATTCGGAGTTGTAAAGGAGCCGACAGGGAACACGGGTGTAGATCGATCGCACTATTAATTTGATTCTCAAAGTATTGTGGGGTTTTGGTTCGAATCGTTCACATGAGAGTGTCGGGACCATTTGTTTGATAAAAAACCGTGTATATTTGGCGTTTAGAGGGTCGCCGGAATCACGCCGGTGACCGGCCGGAACAGTGGTCGACGGGAGGGGGGTTGGTTTTTGAAATATTTACAAAATGGTCCCTTCAGTTTAGTAATTTATTATTTTATGTTAAAAGCTTTATAAAACAGTTTTTAAAATTTACATTTCACCCCCTGGACTTTATTAAATCAATTTAATAATTTTATAAATTATTTATTAATAACAATATTTTCATTATTATTATTATTTTCATTATTAACATTTTTATTTTTAATAATATTATTATTATTATTATTATTGTCATTATTTTTATTATTATTAATATAATAATAAAATATAAAAATAAATTATAAATTCACATAAAAATTTATATTACATCACGAAAAATTTTCGGGTTGTCACAACACTGTTTACCTTCCTTTATGGATCGGGAAAACTGACTGGCTACTAATCAGCATTGATATGCGGAGCATGCTATTAACTCAATACTGGACTGATTAACGATGGAGAAATGAGAAAAAAGGTATAACATCATACTATATGGAGGTGGTTCCCCTGTACTTTGGATGGTTTCTTGACCATATTCAATACTGGTCTAGGTCAAAACACCGCACTAAGTGTGATATTACAGTTGGTTTAGTTGAGTTGAACTTGCCATGATGCAATGGTAACATTGCCAATTCAGGGGTTCTTGTTTGTATGATGTTGGAGAAACTGGTTACAAACAATCCATTGCCGATATAAGATGATGTCGAGGTGGCTTGTGTGAATTACCGATGCAACATGGCTGACCAGCTGTATTACTGGCGTTGTGTTCCGGGCCGCTAATTTACAGGGTTTTATTTCAAGTCTATTTGTAATTTTATTTCAGGTCTATCTGTAATTTTATTTCAGTTTATCTGTAATTTTATTTTAAGTGTATCTGTAATTTTATTTCAAGTGTATCTGTAATTTTATTTCAAGTGTATCTGTAATTTTATTTCAGTTTATCTGTAATTTTATTTCAAGTGTATCTGTAACTTTATTTCAAGTCTCACTATAATTTTATCACTGACAAAAGATTGAATTATCTCACTGCCAAAAGATTGAATTATTACCCTCTAAATTATCACTGGCAAAAGATTGAATTATCACTGCCAAAAGATTGAATTATTACCCTCTGAATTATCACTGGCAAAAGCTTGAATTATCACTGCCAAAAGATTGAATTATTACCCTCTGAATTATCACTGGCAAAAGCTTGAATTATCACTGCCAAAAGATTGAATTATTACCATCTGACAGAGATATTACACTCCATCCCCATTACTTTCACAATGCTTGAATTATCACTGCCAACTATATCTATAAATTCATGCTAATGTTTTCATCTTTCTCATTCTGACAGAGTTATTCCCTGCTTCTTCATTCCACCATTCACTTTCACAATGTTTCCATCTTTCTTATTCACTCCATTTGTGGTACAATTATTTTATAGGGGTTAAGTGTCAGACACGCAAGGGGTGGTAATGGGTGCTCCGGGAACTCATACCACTACGTTTTTAGTTACTAGTCCACTCGGTTATTCTAAGTTGGTGGACAACATATGTAGATGTGTTCAACTTGACCGTCAGTCTTGTTGTCTACAGTTAACACTCTACTATGAATACAATGGAGGTTCATTTACCTCACATATTAACCAAGAAAATGATATGTATATAATATACCAACTAGCTTCCATTGTTCCGGGTTACACCTGTAGAATTCATGTGAAGTGGACGATGCTAGTTCCCAACCAGCATCAACATGAATTTGGTACCAGTTCCTCAGCCGCTGTAGAAAACGATGAAGGTTATTCTACTTCCTTTTTATTTATTTATATCCTTAATGTTATGTCGTAAATGCTAATACATTTTTTTTGTAAGACTCTCCTGCTGAAGAAATTGAAGACACGGAAGAGAGTGAACCATCTGTTTCAGAATATGATACACAAGAGGACCAGCTAATCCAGGAGGACCAGCCAATCCCTCCTTTGCCTCAATATCAAAGTAAGGGGCTTACCCATTTCCCTGAACTTAATATTGATGGGAGGGAAATAGATGAAGACTATATTCCTATGGATAATTTCGGGGAAGATGAAATGGAGTTTTGGGAAGAAAAAGATCCCGAAATACGTTTAAATATGTATTTCACTTCGAAAGACCAAGTTGATTACGCAGTCAGAATGTGGAATATCAACCATAAAAGAGAGATCTTCATGGCAGATACCCGACCAAAGGTCTTGACGGCCAAATGTAAAAGTATCAAAGAAACAGATAACAACCAGCACGAAGACTCTCAACCATATCTTTGGACATGCACCGCCAGAAAATTAAAAAATTCTCATTGTTTCAAAATGACTGTATGGAGACCGGCTCACACATGTTTCACCACTGTTTCTCGCAACAACAACCGGTCCTTAAGATCAAAAGTTGTAGCATCCCACATCCAAGAACAAGTTCTTGCAAATGCAGCGTTGTCTGTGAAACAAATTCAGTCTCTCATCAAAGAGAAACTGAACATTGATATCACTTATGGCAAGGCTTGGGCTGCCAGGAAAAAGGCCATCGAAAACATATACGGTACCTGGGATCAAAACTTCCATTATTTACCTCACTACATAATGGCACTACAACAAGCTAACCCCGGTACCGTTGTCCAGTGGTTACATCATCCCCATAGTCCAAGTGACTGCTCAGTATTCAAGTTTGTGTTTTGGGCTTTCCGTCCAAGTATTGAAGCCTTTCATTTTTGCATTCATGTAATCTCTATAGATGCCACCCATCTACGGGGCACCTACAAGGGAAAACTATTGATGGCAGTTTCAAAAAATACCAACAACATGATCTTGCCGATTGCTTACGCATTGGTGGATGAAGAAACAAACGAGAGCTGGATGTGGTTTCTTCAAAAAAGTTGCTGAGAACGTTGCAGGCCCCACCAGTCGAACTTTGTGTGTAATTTCTGACAGGCATGCCGGTATAAAACACGCTATGGATAATTTAGAATCCTGGAAGGAACCCCACGCCTACCATCGATTTTGTCTAAGGCATATCAGAAGCAATTTCATGACGAAGTTCAAGAGCGTCAGCTTGAAAAGGATGTGTTGGGACATTGGAAGCACAACACAAGAAAGAAAGTTCGAACGGCTGATGCTTGAGCTTAAGGCGACAAATAAACAAGCGTGGCAGTACCTATCTGCAATTGATAAAACAAAATGGACAGTCTTGTATGACCGTGGGAATCGCCGATGGGGTATCCTCACCACGAACATATCGGAAAGCATGAACAATGTGTTACGTGGTGCCAGGATGCTCCCAATTAAGGCGTTAATTGAATATACCTTTAAGAGAGAAGTTGAATAATACGCCTATCACTACACAACCGCGTATAATTGTTCGACTGACTTTCCTCCCCGTTTGTGGACAGAATTCCATAAGCGTGAATTAAGGGCTTCCCAACACAGGGTATACCCTTACTCAGTACGTGATCAAAGGTTCATGGTGGAGACACCCCTACAAGCATCGGACGAATCTGGCAATAGTCCGTATATGGTAGAATTCAAGAAAAAAACCTGCACTTGTGGTAAGTGGCAGATCTACCGGTTCCCCTGTAGTCATGCAATTGCAGTTTGTGGCTATCTACGTGAAAGTCCACAACAAACTGCGGATCCAAGGTTTCTTACGGGAGTGTACCGTGCACAATACAACAACGAGTATTTTCCGGTGCCTCATAAAGAAGACTGGATGCACGCGGGTTGGGAAATTCATGGGGACGCATCTAAGATAACTATAGTAAGGGGAAGGCGGCGTGCGAGAAGGATGCATAACGAGATGGACGCCAGCTACGATGAGGAAAGGACGGGTCGTAAGTGTTCCAGTTGTAAAAGAACGGGTCACAGGGTCAACAAATGTCCATACCGACAAAATAATTAATTGTATTTCATTATCATGTGTCTGAGTATATATTTATTGTAATTCTAATGTTTTATTAATTTATAATGTCAATCACGTGTTTCTTTTTTTAGTACACTTAGTGGTATTTACATATTAATTATTGTTTTAAATTTTAATAAGTAACATAAATATATACTAAATATATACTAAATAATTACTAAGGTAATATTAAAATTTTTTATTAATTTTAAATTTTAGTAAGTAAAAAATTAAAAAATAAATTATTAATTTTATATTTTACTAAGTAAAAAATTTTATAGTAGGATTAAAAAAAGTAAACATTATAAATTTTAAATTAAAAAACGTAAACATTAAAGTGAGAGTTAAATTTACTTTTAATTTTTTTTTAATTTTAAATTTTACTAAGTAAAAAATTTTATAGTAGCACAAAGTAAACATTATAAAAATTTCATATTTAATTCTGTCCATTACTATATATTAACAAATGGAACGATAGTATTAATAGGTTAGTCACTCAGCTTAACTGGCTGGGTGCACGCATGATTATAGAAACAACCCGGGTTCGATACAGCCGCCCCCAATTTTTTTTAAGCATAATCCGCGGTTACTAATAAGGGATTAGGACAAAAAATTTTTTTTTTGCTTAATCCGCTTTTAGAAAAGGCGGTTTACGTATAATTTTTTTTATTTAAGTGGTATCCGCTATTAGGAATAGCAGTTTAGGTTATTTTCTTTTAAAGTTAAATGTTAACCATGGTTAGTGTCATCCCCTAATCCGCTATTTGTAATAGCGGTTTACGTATAAATTTTAAAAAAATTTCTTAACTTTTCTGCCTTGTCAGTGGTGTCAGAAAATTTTCTAAAAATTCCTCCTAATCCGCTTATACCAATCGCGGATATACCAATATCCTTTTTTTTTACTTCACCAATAACCAAATTTATTTTTTAATATATGCCATTTTTAAAAAAAATTCATCACATATGCCCTTTGAGAGAGAAATAACCCATCTGTTCTCTTTGTGATCTGGATGCCGAGTAAGTGGTATAAATGGCCAAGATCCGTCATTGCAAACTCAAATGACAAAGAAGAATTAATGTCCTGTAATAACATATCATCAAAAGTTGTGAGAATAGTATTATTAATATACAGCAACAAATAAGCCATGTGTGAACCCTTGTTGTAAACAAAGAGGGGGATGAGTCACCGACGGTGGTGCAAAAATCACACCGTAAAATGAAACTGGCGAACCGGTGATAACACGCATAGGAGCTTATTTAAGACCTTAGAGTGACTTATTGAGGTGAGACATATGAGTAGGGAACTTATCATCCATAAATCCAGGTTGTTGAAACATCTATCTACAGTCTCGTTTAAGTTCCCATGCAATTGATGTACAGTTATGTGAGGTGGCAAGGCTATGATCAATCCTGATAATAGTGGGTTTTAGTACGGAACTAAACGTGTCAAAACAATCAATGCCAACCTATTAAGATTTCTCATTGATAAGTAGACGAGCCTTATAGCATTGTAAAGTGCCATTAGCATCTCCCATGTGTTATTTTTCTATTAATGCCATGTATTCGTCAGTCATTGCATGGTGTTAATCAGGGTAGGATAGGGCTTGGGTGTGAGATTTTGGTATAGGGGAGATGGTCGTATAAGTGGCGTGGAACACGAGGGCATCGCGGGCTTTAGAGATTCCAACTTTAGATGGAGTGGTTAAAGGGTGGGTGGATGGAGGAGGCTCAATTGGAGTAGTTTGAGTAGCTGGAAAGTAGCAGTAGGGTTTAATGGTTGGGTGGGAGTTAGGACCGGTTAGACAGGGGCTGTTATGGTGAGTATGATGGTTGCTTTGACCTATGTTGGTAGGTTAGTAAGGGTTCCACGGTGGTTGTGGGGATGGTTTGGGCAGTCGCTGGAGGAGCGAAAGGCTGGGTGATGTGAAGCGTGTAAGATGATGAATCTATAAATACCGTGGGTGAGGGATCAGAGTTAAGGAGCAAGTAGTCATGGTGTTAAGATGGCTTAGAATAAGGGAAAACATATTCGTCAAAAATCACATGGCGCGAAAATATGACTTGTTCGGTAGTTGGGTCGAGGCAACGATATTCGCATTAGTGTTAGCGGGGACATAAAGATTCCAGCAGTGGTTTGTTTAACCTCCAAACCCAAAAAATATTGAAGCAGACCCATATCTGACATTTCAAAAACTCCTTTCATCCCCTGCTTAAACTCTGCAATTAAAGAGGAACTAGAGGAAGTGCATATAATGTCATCAACATAAAGACACACATACATAACCTCATTTGCATCAGCCCTTTTAACATACAGAGTTGGCTCGTTGTGACTTCTGATGTATCCATGGTCACGAAAGTAACCATCTATCTTGGAATACCAAGCACGTGGCGCCTGCTTTAAGCCATATAAGGCCTTGTGTAACTTGTAAACTTTGTCTTCCTTTCCACTTACTTGAAACCCTTCTGGTTGTTCAACATAAATATCTTCTGTAAGATCACCATTTAAAAAAGCTGATTTTACATCCAGTTGATGTATCGGCCAACCCAATTGTGCTGCTACTGCCACCACCACACGGATAGTTTCAAACCGAGCCACAGGAGCAAAAGTCTCCTGAAAATCGATACCCTTCTGCTGAGAGTAGCCTTTAGCTACTAATCGTGCCTTGTACCTCAGAACTTCACCTGTTGGTCCCACTTTCGTTTTATAAAGCCACTTCAGTCCAACAACATTCTTTCCTAAAGGTAAATCAGTGAGCTCCCATGTTTTGTTTTTTTCAATAGCCAACAACTCCTCCTTCATGGCTTCTTGCCAAGCTTTAACTTTTGCTGCTTCAATGAACGTAGTTGGGTCTGAAATATTAAGAGCAAAATGACAAGTAGTATGCTCATGATCTTTGAGTTCTTCAGTGGTCGAATATAGCTGGGTTAAGCTTTTCATTTTTGGAGGGGGTGAAGAATTTTGTGAATTGGATGATTTTTCAGAATGATGGGATGAGTGAGTAGGTGAGGGGGTGTTGACTTGGCCTGTTGAAGGTGTGGACATGTGACTAGTAATAGGTGAGGTAGGTGTATCATGAGTAGTAGAACTGGCTTCAACAGGAAAGGGGTCAATAAATACATAACTTTTCTCTTTTGCAGTGTCCCACACCCACTTTTTATCTTCAAAGAAAGTAACATCACCTATTCTCCTGACACTAAACTTTTTAGTGATAGGATCATAGAATCTATACCCATTACATTCCAAAGAATAGCCAATAAATATTTCTTTATCAGCTTTATCATCGAGTTTCTGCCTTTTTTGATGTGGGACATGTCCAAAAGCTACACAACCAAAAATTCGTAAATTAGTAACATCAGGTTTTTCTCCATACCATGCTTCGAATGGAGTCTGCATATGAACAACTTTTGTAGGAGCAATGTTAATAACATAGACAGCAGTAGACACCGCTTCAGCCCAGAACATGTTAGGAATACCTCTTTCTTTAAGCATGCTGCATGTCAGGCCCATGACTGTATGATTTTTCCTCTCCACCACCCCGTTGTGTTGAGGGGTGTAAGGTGGCGTCACTTCTCTCTTTATTCCATGTTGTTGACAAAATGAGTTAAACTCGCGTGAGCAAAATTCACCACCCCCGTCTGATCTTAGCACCTTGATAGAGCATTCACTTTCCTTCTCTACTGATGCTTTAAATATTTTAAACTTACTAAAAGCATCAGATTTGTTAGCCAAGAAATACACCCAATAAAAAGTAAATAGTACCAACTTTTACGAAGGCTTAAAGTTTGCATGGGACCACAAATGTCTGTGTGTACCAACTCAAGCTTATGTGTAGCCCTCCATGATGTTGACTTGAAAGGAAGTCTTGAGTGTTTCCCAACCACACATCCTTCACATGCAGAAGACTTTATCTTAGGAAGTCCAATTACCATGTTGGTATCATAAAGCTTCTTTAACCCATCAAAGTACATATGGCCATACCTGCAATGCCATAATCTAGACACATCCTCCTGTCCAGAATTGCATGCACCAGTTTTGGTGACATCGAGAACAAACATATTGTTTGAAGCTATACGAATATTCATCATCTCTTTCCTGGTTTTGTTGTTGACAATGACACAATGCTCATCTTCAAAATGAAGAGCATAACCTTTCCTCATAAGCTGGCCAACACTCAGTAAGTTATACTCCAAAGTTGGAGCATAATACACATCATCTAAGAGCTTAAAGTTTCCATTACTTGTATTAACCCTTAGAGTTCCCTTTCCTTCAACAGCAAGTTTCTTCTTATCACCTAACTGGACCTCCAGTTTAAATTTTTCATCAAGCGTGGAAAAATTTTCTTTGGACCCTGTCATATGGTTAGAGCACCCGGAGTCAATAAACCAGAGATGATTAGAATTACCATTAGAGAGAGCCATAAGCATAAAAGGTTCTTCATCATGTTGTATCTCTGGTGTTGTGAAAGCCATCAACATAAATGGCTTTTTGGTGTCTTCATCATCTTACGTCACTGAAGCAAAGAACAAGTGCTGTTGTTGTTGGGAGTTTTCTTCTTCATTTTCTTCGGGCTCAGCCACCACATTAGCATGTGGTTCATCGTTGTACCAGCAATCTTTCTTTACATGACCAAACCTGTTGCACGCGTAACATTGAGGACCTCTATAACTATTACGTTCAGGTCCCCGGCCACGGCCTCTTCCTCTAAAGCCACCTCTACCACGTCCACGGGAATTCCCGGATGAAGTACCACCACCACGGTTGTCATGAAAGACTTGCAGGGCTTGCTCCTCACCCTTTTCAGGACGATCAGTGTTTCGACTATTAATTCGTTCTTCATGTGATTGAAGTGCTCCCATTAGTTTCACAGGTGTTAGCTGTGAAAGGTCATAAGACACTTCAATCGAAGGAACGACATAGTCGAATCTTGGCGTAAGACTCCGTAGAATCTTCTCAACAATGTTCTGATCTGCCACTTTGTCACCAAAAGCTCTCTTTTGGCTAACAATGGCCATGACCCGTGCAAAATATTCTCCAACCTGTTCACTTTCTTTCATGGTGAGATTTTCAAACTCACGCCTCAATCCTTGAAGCCTAATAGCCTTCACTTGGGAGTCTCCTTGAAACTCCATTTTCAAGATGTCCCAAGTCTCTTTAGCAGATTTGGCAACCGCAATACGAGAAAAAAGTGTGTCATGCACGGCCTGCTGAATGATAGCCATGGCATGAGCATCCTTTTTCTTTGCAGCCTTGGCCCGAGTTTGATCTGCCTCCTTTTCATCGACACCACTTTCCACCATTTCCCACAAGTCACGAGACCTGAGTATTGTCTTCATCCTGATGCTCCAGTACTCATACCCATCCCCTTTGAAGATTGGAATAGGAGTAGGTTGAGTCGCAAGAGCGTGTTGAAAGTATAATTATCTTAATCCAAATATATGTGTGTCTAAGTATAAGTTAAACTAGTGGGTCGTTTATGTAATTAGTAGAAGTAAACTTAGTATATAAGTATGTAAAGGTTATGTATGTATAAGGGTTTAGAGTGTCAAACTTAAAGTTGTAAACTACTACATAGGGTATATATATGTGTGTCAAGAGTGTGTAAACATTATAACAATCATTCATATCAATTCAATCATACATATTGTTCTTCAAGTTTCTCTCAAGCATCATATCATATTCATATTCAAGAATCATCAATCAAAGAGCCTAATCGATCCTAAAGGGCCAACAGAGCGCTGGTTGGTTCAGCCATTGAATTACTTTGCTCACTCGATATCTCTCTTTGGATCCTCACTGTGCTCTGATACCAGTTGGTATAAGAACACGGTAACTAACAGTAACCAAAAGACTCAAATCTTGAACTTGTTTATAACTTTGAAAAGTGCATACATCAAAATAAAAACAAACAGAACTATAAATAGCCTAATAAAGTAACTGGCCCACTACTTCACTAAGCACTTAGACTCCTAAAGAACAGGACAAATAACAGACTTAGCCATAGCCTTATTCACACGATAATACTGGAAAGAAATGGTCACGTCGGCATTAAATTCGTAGTCACACCCACGTGCACAACTAACTGCAACAAGTTCCATAAAACACCCTTCAAGTTTGAATCATTCTTCAACATATCCGAGGAATATTCAACAAATACAATGGGTGGTGAATTTATGTTGACGGGTGGAAGATTGGTTTGGGTAGCACGCACACCCGAAGACTCGAAGGTGGTCATAGGATGGGTTGCAAAGGTAGAGGGCAGCAGTGGGGATACGGTTGTGGATGAGTTCTGATGGTAGAATGTTGTGGAGATATGTGGAGGTGTGGAGAGTTCTACCCAAAACTGATGCGGTGGAGGACCTTGTATCCTCGACAATGCAGGTGAAACAGCAATGGGGTTACGACACCTTCATACAATTAAAAACACGCAAGAAACAAATAAATTGTAAAAGTGAATGGATTAGGGTGGCAGCGACCGGTAGTCCGAAGACAAGATCAGAGACGGCAGCTAGGTATAGAGCAGAAGGTATAATCAGGCCTAATTCTAAAGAACTAACTAAGAAAATAATACAATAGAATATTGACTATGACAGCTATAAAGAATATACATGAATAATATAATCAACTAATATGTGTGACATATGTTCGGTTAATACTCATGACCATTTAGTATGATTACAGAAGTACACAATAGTTAGATATTAATCTTTCCCTTTATCATAGAGATTTAAATGGTTATGTGAAGTAAAATTTAAAACTACATTATGTAAAATTTAAAACATACCCAAGTTGTTTAAACCATGTAACTGGATTAGAAAACCACATGCTGAGAGAAATTTTCCCTTTGTCCAAACCATGTAAGTGTTGGGTGAAATGTTGACCAAGTCTGAAGTCCAATGACTAGTTTGAATGGGCCGTTGGGAAGGTTTAAAACGTGGAAATTAAAGACCCGATCTTCTGAAGAAAATCAGAAAAAATGTGGGAATTAAAGACCCGATCTTTTGCAAAAAATCAGCAAGAATAAGTCAAGTTTGTTATTTGAGTTTTAGTATTTAAATAGCCTTAATTAGTCAAAATTTCTTGTACTCATTCATCGTAATCAGCCGGCTAAGTTCATAAGCCTGCAATCTTGTTTCGACTGTCATCTTGTTTTGATTTACTTAGTTTATCTCCCAGATATCCAATGGTAACTGTTGAATCTTAAATCTTCTTCTCTCAGACTGACACCAGTAGAGTGACCACCGACGGGTACCTGTGTAACCAAGTAACTAAGACTTGATAGAAAATGAAGCTGAAAAACTTGTGAACAAATGATATCTTGTGTAGTCACATACTTGAAATGCTCCAACTTATCCTTGCAGAATAGCCAAAAAACTATTTTTAGCAAAATAACTATATGAGCTCAAACTTAATATCCAATTACTTGAAGTTTACATATCTTAGTAATAATTAAGAAAACCTGTTATAGGTCCTGTCTCCAATGTGTTCTCTTGATTCCTCAAGCTCATCAGTTTTATTAATATCAATACATTAATTATTGAACAAAGATTTAGAAGGTTGTATTAATAAACTTCAAAAATACAATGTGATCGACTTTCAAAATGCTTGACCCATTTGATTGTTACTAATACACATTAATAGAGACGGTTAAAACTGACTCATTTACTTTTTGTTATCCTATCAAGCCATGTCTAAGCAAGTGAAGATTGCAGGATAAAAATTTAGTTTACCCTAAGAAGATAATGATGGATTAATAAACCACTTCTACACAGAAGGGAAAAAAATAGAAAACACCATATGATGCAAGAATCCACAAAATAAATACTAAATATTGTAGCTATTGGTAAGTGAATTACCTTTTTCTTTTGTCAAATCAATGTTGACATTATTGATAGCAAAATCTTCTTCTCTTATACTAACGCCATGATCACCACCAGATTTTTGATTGGAGGTAACCATCACTAGCCGTGTAACTAAGCAACTGAAACTTGATAAAAAAAAGAGGTCCATGTTTTAATGTCTCATCAACTTTCTCAAAGTACCGTAAAATCTCATAATTCTCTTAAGATTTATCAAACCCAACGTACTGCATCGAAAGATACCTACAAAGAAAATAAATGTTTATACAGCAAAGTAAATTTTCAATTATGAGAAATTATATTTCTTCATTTTGGTCACTTTTCTAGTTTAATATTGCATGAGACCTATGGGGAATTAACTTAATCAATAATGATTTGCTAGCTATTAGATAATGGATATGACAAAAAGTTTAAATAATAAAGCTTTAAAGGACTAACATTCCTAGGTGCAACAACAAACTTCAATGTCTAGATTACCTATGAATTGCATAGCATCCAACAGAATATAAAAGAGCTACAAGTTGAGACTTCTCAATAATTATCCATATAGTGATAGATGTTATGAAATACAACTTTAAGCAATGCTCAATGTGAAAGAATGTAGATTTTCCATTTAGAGTCACTATTAACCCGAGGAAGAAACTCCCACTCAAACATATGGTTGAATTGCCGGTGACTGACATCATCCAGGTGGCCTGTGAAATAAGTTAATCTTGAAGAGTAATCCTAATAAGTAATAACATAGCAAAGGCGATGCAATGATATTAAACCACATAAACCTATTTGCCAGCATATTTTACAATCTATATGATCATTGTCATACTCTAAGCACTTCAAATATAACCAGGCATGTTAATGAGCAAGGAAAGTATGGCAACATATTAAAGAAAGAAGTTTGGCAATCAAGGTGAACTTCTTAATTTCCCAACCTAACTTTGTCCTCAGAACACCACCGTTTCAATGTTTTTCCTTGCTTTGTAGTAATCTACATGGCAAGATTGTATAGACACAAGTATATAAATGACTTTTGTCAAAAACAATTTATATCATTAACTAAAACAAGATACTCATGAGAATGAATTACAAAGTAACACATAGGACACTTCTTACCAGATTCAGGCAGGAACAACAAACTGAAAAACTATTCTAATCACTCCTGCAGCTTCCATTGCCATTGTGTAAACATACGTCCCAACTGCAACCTGGTGTTCAAAAAAATACTTATGGTTATTCGTATGCATTCATCTTATAGGACTCTGAACAGAAAAATTGGTTTGTGAATCAAATATACAAGTGTAGCGATAAAGAATGAACGAAGCCAGATTTCTTGTGCTCATAGAACCTCCTATTAAATTAGCTCCACATATCACTACTACTATAACTGATGGTATTGATGTTGCATTCATACCTCCAATGCATATTTCTGCACCATGTAATTAACAAACAGATTATGCTTTTATGATAACAGAAATGTGCTAAAAAACAAGAAGAAGCAGAAAAGGTATTCACAGCATCTTAAAGTCCAAGTTTTAATAACTCTCAATATAGTGTTAAATGTTATGAAATGCAACTTTAAGCAGGTACTCCATGTGACAGAACATAGATTTTCTATTTAGAGTCACAATTAACCTGAGGAAGAACTCTCACTCAAACATATGGCCGAATGGCCATTGATTGACGTCATGTAGTTGGTCTATGAAATAAAGTTAAACTTAAAGAGTAATCCCAATAAGTAATAACATAGCAAATGCAATGCAGTGATATTAGACCACATAAACCTATTTACCAGCATATTTTACAGCAATGTCATGCTCTAAGCACTTCATATATAACCAGGCATGTTATTGAGCAAGGCAAGTATTGATCAACATATTAAAGAAAGTAGTTTGACAAGAAGGATGAATTTCTTAGTTGGACTACCTTAATTTTGTCATTTTCACTACCAGCAAGTCAATAAACACCAAGTGATTGCTCAAATTGCAAGTGTAATGCTCCAGGAATACCATGTTTGTTAAACCTGTTTATTCTAGTGGTGTGAAACTAGTACACAAGTGTGGAGAGATAGTTGACTATTCACCTTCACAACAGTCCACTAGCCGGTTTAGGCTAGCTTGACCGGAAAATATGGAAAAACCTACTATAATGAGAGAAAGAGATAAGATAAAGAATTCAGTAAACACGCAACCATTAAAAGGGAGTCACACAAGAACGTGTGAAATTACGTACCCATTCAATTATAGCTACGAACTTGGTATTTTAAGGAAAACTCAGTAACTCACACATTCACTGTTTAGTCTTAAATATACATCACTTTTCTACAGTGAAACTTAAACCTTTATTATTAGAAAATATATGATTATATATTATAGTAGATAACTAACTAAAATATCACATCAAATTAAATTTTCTTTTTAAATAAACAAAGAAAAAAAAGTTAACTATTATGAATTATGAAATTTAGTATTATATAAAAAAGACATATAAGATTGATAATGGAGGGAAAGAAGGAAATATAATGGGGAGAGAAAAAGAAATACAATGTGCAAGGGTTACGTTAAAAAGAAAAAAGAAAGAAATATTTGAGTATTGAAAATAGTACCTCAATTAACTCAACAATTTAAAAGTACAAATTAAATCATGTTATTTTTAAAATACATAATATTATTAAGACAAATCTTATGAAACATTAAGTTTTTTAATACAATTTTTTTAAAATGTCAATGTTTAAAAATATTTTTTTTAAAGAAATCAAATGTTTAAAAAACATTTTTTTAAATAAAAGTTTTTTACATAAGAAAGTTAAATAAAATAATAATATTATTTTATTACTTAAAATAGTTAATTATAAGTAATTTTCGACCATTTCTTGTTTTGAAAAACTATTTACGTTACACAAAACATGAAAAAAAAACGAGTAAAGGATCTAGGAATAGTTACGTTAAATAACGGTCCAATATCAATGACGTTAAGATCACGCGATCGATAATATGATGATGTTAGAGAAAATCCTATAAAACCCACCCATATCTCCGTCTTCTCCATCAAATTCACCATCGATCTCTCATCTCTCATTTCTATCTCCATATCTCATCAAATTCACCATCTCTATCTCTCATCAAATTCACCAACGATCGTTAAAGATACCTTTAAATGTGGTTTTGGATCGGATTTTCACGCATGTTTTGCTCTACCATCTCCTTAAATTAGGGTTTTCTCTTGAACAGATTTGATCGGGTAAATACCTCTGTTCTCTGGTCTTGATCTCTCTTGTTTGTTTTCTCAAGTGCTCATTGGTTTTGCAGGTTTTTCTTTCTACAGAAATGCATCTTTGATCCGCTGATTTTTAGCGTATGTATGTTGGAGACCAAATAGGATAACTTCGAACGTTCACCCTGGTGGTCGGACGGCGGTTCAGTAACCTTTGTTCCGAGAGGCATACATATGTTATTCTGGTATGATTTACTAATTTAGTTGTAGTTTCTGATAGTTGGTATATGAGACTGTGAAAGCAATGGCCTAACTTACTAAGATTTACTTATTTGTAATCTGGTATATCAAACTATGAAATCCCTTTATTGTTAATTTTTAAATTTTACTTATTTACTTTTTAAGACACAGATGCTTTACTGATTGTATTTGTTATAATATATATTCTTGTTTCTTATTAGGAATCTTCATTATCTTGATTTGATTCTGAAAACTTAAGCTATCATCCTCAAAGTTCATAGTCGTTTCTAGTTTTGAAAGGTTCTCAGATTCTATATCAATGCAAGGTTTGCTTTAGTTATGAATGATCCCTTGAATGGATATCAACAAGTAGAACATCTGTATTTTAGTTGTTATGTTATTCAATTATTGATTCTTTAGGACATTTTGCAAGAAGATACAGAAGGCACAACCACAGATGATGATTCATTAATGGACGATGATGGTGTATGTTGACTAATTGTAAGGTGTGCACTATTGGCTCATTAACAATGCGTTGAATCTTAGTGAACCAATCAGCTGGAAAAGAGTCCTGTATCTGCTGCACTATTCTGTTTTCTGTCTTTGTATGTAGGGAGATGACAAAGATGAGACTAATGCATCTAGGAGTAGCCTAACGAAGAAATCTTCACCATAGGTACCTACACTGTATTTTTGTGTTCGCATTTAAGTTCCTAATATTGTATATGCTTGATGTCACATGTGGTAAAATGGGCATGCCGGGTAACGGGTCAAATTCATGAGAATGCTTCCACTTATTCATTAGTATATGATCTGCTTGATCAGTGATTGACTTTTCTGTAATTACACTTATGAAATCAACTGGTCAAGAAGTGATCTGCTGAATTTCAATGATATATTTATCCATCGGTGTTAAAACACAAATGCTTTATTGTTTCTAATTATGCAGAATTTTGTTGTAAGCTTTTGATTATATACCTTACTGCATGTATTTATTGTGTATTTTCTTGTTTTGTTGGTTTCAGGCCCAAGATTACACACTCATAAAACTATCTTGCAATCCATACATATAAATAGACTAAACATAATGCAAACATGGGTCACTACTCCTATAAAATAGACCACTACTTAACTACACTACTCCACTACTTACTAATTCAAAATGAAAGCTTGCTACATAATTTAAATAACACATGACTTAAATATTAGACCCGTGACCCGACTTGACCCGATCAAGATTAACCCAACATTCACCCCCTTAATCTTGATCTGGTTCTCGGTTCTCTTGCTTCTTTCTTCCTTCTTTCTTCCTTCTTTCTTCCTTCTTTCTTCATTCTTTCTTCTTTCTTTCTTGCTTATCTTGCTCTTTCTTTTTATACCCGGTACCGTTTTTCTTGCTTCTTGATTCGATTCTTTCTTGCTTACTAACTTCTTATCATCTTTCTTGCTAACTTGCTTACTTTCTTGCTTGCTTTCTTTCTTTTGCTCTTGCTACACGAACCGCACTTGCGGTTTCTTGCTTACACACTTGATTTCTTCTATGTGGGGCTCATAATTAATTCAACAACTTGCTTGTGTGCTTACGTGTTCAAATTAATTAAGATGCCTGCCTTCTTGCTTTCTTTCTTTGACGGCGGTTTTTACCTTTTCACGTGCTTGGTTGCTTACTACCGGCCTTCAATTAATTCCAGCAGGTTGCTTGCGTGCTTTCCTTTGAAATCAAAACAGCCGCAATGTTCAGGTGTGTGCCCCCCTGCTTCACCTACCTTCTTGTGTGCTTGCTTGGTTTCTTCAATCTTCTCTACCGTTCCAATCAACACCTTCACATTTTCACCGCTTCTATCGTCTTTCTTTCTGCTCATCTCTCGTTCTTCAGCCCTGCAGCCAAGGGCTGCTTCCTCTTTCAAAAATCGACTCTCAAAACAGTTTCTTTGCTAACCTTGCGCTCTGATACCAAATGTTGGTTTCAGGCCCAAGATTACACACTCATAAAACTATCTTGCAATCCATACATATAAATAGACTAAACATAATGCAAACATGGGTCACTTCTCCTATAAAATAGACCACTACTTAACTACACTACTCCACTACTTACTAATTCAAAATGAAAGCTTGCTACATAATTTAAATAACACATGACTTAAATATTAGACCCGTGACCCGACTTGACCCGATCAAGATTAACCCAACAGTTTCCTTTTAGGTAAGTTTTGGTACAGGCCAGACTAATTTCAAAAGAAAAATTATGTAGGGGTTTTATGCATTAAGTTATTGATGGGAGTTTTCACTCAGCTTTTCTCTTAGTTTTTGTTTTGTAATAAACAAGTAGCTGAGACCGATGTTGTCGATTTTGATTAATATGTAGTTGAGCACCATGTGTTGGATCTTACCACCAAAGCTTAGTTATTTGATCTTGAAAATCAGGGATATTGTTTTTATTTGCATGGGATTGCATAATTGCCCATGGGATATTATTGGGGTCTTTGCATTGGCTATTATAAGCCTTCATTATGTTTGCACTTTTGCATTCAAAGAGCATCTTTTGCACTTTTGCATTCAGCCAACTATGCATTCTTATGTGTTTAGTTGGTTTCTAGGTTACCCAATGATCCAAGTGGGACAAATTTAGCATATTATTGTCTTATTTGGGACATATGAGAATCAGACTTGAAGATTCAAGGTAAATCATTTCTGCATGCTTTTAATAATGTTATTGAGGTTACCATAAGCATATGACTAGATTTCAGGTTTTTGTTTAAAGAAAATGGTTCTGCTCACTCAGAGGTGTTGGGTTAATCTTGATTGGGTCAAGTTACAAGTCACGGGTCTAGTATTTGAGTCATATTTTGTTTAGAGTATGCAACAAGTTTTTAGTTTGAATTAGTCTTATTAGTTAGCAAGTAGTGGGCATGTATTAGGGATAGTGGAATAGTGCCACTTATTTAGGAGTGCGTGTTTATTTTCCATATAATGTCAGTTTTAAAGTATCAATGAAAAGGCAAGAGTTGAGTATGATTTTGGGCATGAAACCAACATTTGGTATCAGAGCGCAACGTTAAGAAACAAAAGTTGTTTTGAGAGTCGATTTTAGAAAGAGTAAGCAGCCCTTGGCTGCAGGGCTAAAGAAGAAGGGAAGCAAGCTAGCAAGTAAAGGATACACGTAAATTAGTTCACGGATGCAAGCTATTGATCGAAGCAAGGGGGAGGCAAATACGATTGCGTCAGTAGGTCACCATCGAAGGACAAAGAAGAAAGGAAAGGTTCCATCCGCAAGGCAGTAGGGTTTCACACAGTAATTAGGAGCGGTGATGAGGCAGCCAGTATGTAATCAATTGAAGAAAAAGAAAGAAAAAAATACATTATTTTACAGGCGAATTAGATATGGGGAGGTTATGGTGAAATAAATGGAGACGGATGAAACAAGCAAGTAACTAGGTGAAACAAGCAAGCACACACCTCTATTCATTTGTGGTTGTAAACAATCGAAGGAAGCAGAGAACTATTCTTGTGAATTAATTATAAACGCAAGAAAGAAAGCATAAAGGTGGAAAAAGTCTTCATCGGATGAGAAACAAGCACGGAAGCATCTCAATTAATTCAAGGAAGAAAGAAGGTAAGTTTTTAGCACTTAAATAATTAAAGCAAGAAATTTAACCTGTTAAGTTCGTATGGCAAGAAGTAAGATCGGACATGTGTAGTTCGAGTAGCAAGAGCAAGAAAGTAAGCAAGTTAGCAAGAGCAAGATGAATTGATTCAGTCAAGCAAGATGCAACAAGCAAGAGTAAGAGCAAGAGTAGCAAGAAAGTAAGAAAGTTAGCAAGCAAGATGATTCAAAGCAAGGAAGAAAGGTTCGAATCAATCAAGAAAGTAGCAAGATTAGCAAGAAAACCGGTACCGGGTTTAGGATGAAAGAGCAAGATAAGCAAAGAAAGAAGGAAGAAAGAAGCAAGAGAACCGAGAAACGAATCAAAATTAAGGGGGTGAATATTGGGTTAATCTTGATTGGGTCAAGTTACAAGTCACGGGTCTAGTATTTGAGTCATATTTTGTTTAGAGTATGCAACAAGTTTTTAGTTTGAATTAGTCTTATTAGTTAGCAAGTAGTGAGCATGTATTAAGGATAGTGGAGTAGTGCCACTTATTTATGAGTGCATGTTTATTTTCTATATAATGTCAGTTTTGAAGTATTAATGAAAAGGCAAGAGTTGAGTATGATTTTGGGCCTGAAACAAACAAGAGGGACTAAGGGAGAGTCTTCAATGATCCAAGTGGAACACAAGTTAGCAGGTTACACAGGCAAATGTTAAACTCTCTGTTGAATTATTTTTGTGGAGAGGTTTGTAGGTTACCTGTTTATGATATCTGAAAACTGTTGTTTCCACTTTAATATATAACTGAATATTTATTAAAATTATTATTTCACAGGTCTAGCTACCATTTGAAGTTGTAGAAGACTATCATCATTCGACTCAATTAGCATTTTTGGAGTTTGTGATGGTGATATTTTCTGAATTTTTAACTGTTTTTTTTAATATCTTCATTGCATTTGTTTATGTAGATAATGTTACAAATGAAAACTGGTAAACTGCCTTTGTTCCGAGAGGCATACATATGTTATTCTGGTATGATTTACTAATTTTGTTTCTGGTAGTTGGTATATCAAACTATGAAATCCCTTTGTTGTTAAGTTTAATTTTACATATTTACTTTTTAAGACACGGATGCTTTACTGATTGTATTTGTTATATATTTTCTTGTTTCTTATTAGGAAACTTAAGCTATCATCCTCAAAGTTCATAGTCGTTTCTGGTTTTGGAAGGTTCTCAGATTCTATATCAACGCAAGGTTTAATTTAGTTATGAATGATCATATGAATGGATATTAACTAGAACAACATCTGCAGCTTTAGTTGTTTTGTCATTCACTTATTGATTCTTTAGAAGATTTTACAGGAAGATACAGAAGGCACAACCACAGATGATGAATTATTAATGAACAGTGACGGTATATATCAATTAATTATAAGGTGAGTACTATGGGATCAATAACAATGCATTGAATCTTCGTGAACCAATCATAGTCGTTTCTGGTTTTGGAAGGTTCTCAGATTCTATATCAATGCAAGGTTTAATTTAGTTATGAATGCTCATATGAATGGATATTAACTAGAACAACATCTGCAGTTTTAGTTGTTTTGTCATTCACTTATTGATTCTTTAGAACATTTTACTGGAAGATACAGAAGGCACAACCACAGATGATGAATCATTAATGAACGGTGACGGTATATATCAATTAATTATAAGGTGAGTACTATGGGACCAATAACAATGTATTGAATCTTAGTGAATTAATCAGCTGGAAAAGAGTCCTGTATCTGCTGCACTATTCTGATTTATGTCTTTGTATACAGGGAGAGGACAAAGATGAGACTAATGCATCTAGGAGTAGCCTATCGAAGCAATCTTCTCTAGAGAGATATGGTCAAGAAACTGCTTCTGAAGTAACAAATGAACAGAAGACTATGAGCTTGGGATAACTTCTTTTACAGATGATAAGGAAGATGAATATACACATTAATGAACGGTGACGGTATATATCAATTAATTATAAGGTGAGTACTATGGGACCAATAACAATGTATTGAATCTTAGTGAATTAATCAGCTGGAAAAGAGTCCTGTATCTGCTGCACTATTCTGATTTATGTCTTTGTATACAGGGAGAGGACAAAGATGAGACTAATGCATCTAGGAGTAGCCTATCGAAGCAATCTTCTCTAGAGAGATATGGTCAAGAAACTGCTTCTGAAGTAACAAATGAACAGAAGACTATGAGCTTGGGATAACTTCTTTTACAGATGATAAGGAAGATGAATATACACATTATCATATCCAAATCAGAAGGTACGTACCTACACTGTATTTTTGGGTTCACATATTAGTTCCTATTGTATATGTTTGATGTCACATGTGGTAAAATGGGCATGTTGGGTATCAATTTCCTTAATCGATACACAAACACACACAATATTAAGTAAACTTGCTTTATTATATCAAGGAAACTAACTCAAAACCTCAATACAATAATCTCATACAAAATCGATCCCTATCATTGGCTATGTATTTATAGGAGAAACCCAACTTGTTACAAGATAACTATTATCCTTATCTTAATCATAATCTAATTAATTAAACTATGATTCTAAGGATCTTTATCCTCTTATCTTGCTAATCGACTTGCAAAGAAGAATAAGATTTGGCCGACTTCGGCCCTTTGGAAATTGGAAATTAACCAACAAATTCCCCCTAATTTCTGACTTGAAACTAGGAAGACCTTCAACTCCAAGTAACTTTCTTCTCTTTGAATTTGATTCTTGCTAAGGCTTTTGTGAGAATATCCGCTTGTTGCAAATAACCACTTACATGCTCAACCTTCACTTGTCTTCTTTCCACACACTCCCGGATGAAGTGATACCGGGTGTTTATGTGCTTGCTCCTTCCATGAAATACGGGGTTTTTCATAAGTGCTATCGTGGAATTATTATCAACCAATAGATCCATAACTTGCTCCTTCAAACTGGTAATCTCGCTTAGTAAGCCTCGATGCCAAAGTGGTTGACATGCGGCGGCGGTTGCAGCCATGAACTCCGCTTCACAACTTGAGAGAGCTACTGTGTTTTGCTTTTGTGAACTCCAAGAAACCAGGGCATCTCCATAATAGGACATGTAACCGGTGGTGCTACGTCCATCATCCTTATCCACATTATGGCTACTAGCACTAAAACGCAAAAGAGTGAAATAACGAAGGCAACCTACTATTATTCTATACTTAGTTGCATTGATTGGTACTCCTTCATATTTATCAAGCTTGAGTCCGGGTTCCATAGGACATTGAGATGGATTGCATTATTCCATACCAAGTTCTTTTAATATCATCAAGGCATGGGCTTGTTGCATGATCCAAACTTCTTTATTGGTTTGTTTGACTTCGATTCCAAGGTAATAGGTAAGCCTTCCAAGATCGCTCATCTCAAACTTCTCTTTCGTTTTGCTTCTTAAATTGGAATATTACTTCCTTTCTTGAACTGGTCACCAACAAATCGTCCACATAAACCGCAAATACAAGGATGTATTCGAAGCATCTAGGAGTAGCCTATCGAAGTCCTGTATCTACAATGCATTGAATCTTAGTGAACCAATCAGCTAGAAAAGAGTCCTGTAGCTGCTGCACTATTCCGGTTTATGTCTTTGTATACAGGGAGATGATAAAGATGAGACTAATGCATCTAGGAGTAGCCTATTGAAACAATCTTCTCTAGTGAGATATGGTCAAGAAACTGCTTCTCAAGTAACAAATGGACAGAAGACTGAACTTGGGATAACTTCTTTTATAGATGATAAGGGAGATGATTATGCACATTAATCATATCCAAATCAGAAGGTACGTACCTATTGTATATGCTTGATGTCACATATGGTAAAATGGGCATGTTGGGTAACGGTCAAATTCATGAGAATGCTTCCACTTATTCATTAGTATATAATCTGCGTGATCAGTGATTGAGTTTTCTGTATTTACACCTATGAAATCAATTGGTTAAGAAGTGATTTGCTGAATAATATGATGAAGAGTTGCAGTGATATTTGTTTTCAATAAGCTTAATAATAATAATAATAATAATCAGACCATTATCTTTAAATTTTATATGATATACTTTATTTATCCATCCGTGTTAAAACACAAATGCTTTATTGTTTCTATTTATGCAGAATTTTGTTTTAAGCTTTTGATTATATACTTTACTACATGTATTTGTTGTATGTTTTCTTGTTTCCTTTTAGGTATCATTTTCTCTTGGATTGGACCCACTTGTTTTTGGGACAAATAAAGACTTCTTAGAAAGAAGGATAGCCCGAAACACTAAAGAACGAGTAAGTTATTGTTTTTTGCTTAAATTATTTTTTCTATCTATTAGATTTAGTATTATATATTAGAGGGTTTAAACGGTAAATATATACTTTATATATATCCCTTGTAATCATCATTATACTATACAAGTTTAGAGCCAAGTTAAACCCTAAACCCTAAAAGATCTTGCTGCCGTCGCCCTGCTGCCACCATAATCCTGTTGCTGCCGCCATAACCCTGCTGCTGCCATATTATATAGTTTATGTTTTTAGTGATTAGTATTATAATATTAGAGGGTTTTAAAGTGTATATATATGCTCTATATACATCCCTTATAAATACATACAAGTTTAACTTGGTTTTACCTTCTTTCAAACCAATTATGGCCTTACTTGTGATCTCAGGTCTTCGTGAATACTACAATGGACTGAAATTTATGCTTTTTTTCTGGGCAAACTCCTACACCCTTCAATTCATGGTCTTTTTTCTGACCATGATTACATGGGGCACAAATCAGCCCTGTTAGACAGACTTAGGCTTTTACCGTTACCCGATCTCTTACAACCGGCACATCTCACAAAGACACATTGTAGGTCCTTCAAAAACTTCTCTCACAACTTGGTCTTCAAGTGCAACCCACTACTCAGCCATCTTCACAAGCTTTCTTCACTTTTCGTTCCCAAAGTAACCGAGCCCGGTGCTCGAACAAGCGTCATGGTCAAGGTAACTTCACCAATCGTAGCTCTAGGGGAAACATCAGCCAGTTTAGTTGGGCTTCAAATCGGAACACAATAATGGTACGTGTAACAGATATGGAATAGGGCGTCCCATCATATGTCCTAATTGTGATCCTGCAACCATTGGACCAAGACAACAGCCCACTGTAAACCATAGTCATGTTGCTCCAGATCTCTCTAGCTTGGATACTCATGTGCCTTATTATGTTGAGGAATCTATTTATGTTGGTAAATGGTAAGCATATCCCTATTCTTCATATTAGTTCCTCCTATTTTTCTTCACCCACCAAAAATTTTTCACTTAATAATATTCTTCATGTATCTCAAATCAAAATGAACCTTCTTTCCACCACCCATGCTCCCTCTAACACATGGAATCAAAGACTTTGTCATCCCCATTCATAACTTTTGCAATCAATGCTCTTTAAATATTGTTTTACTGTTTCAAATGAAAGTTTGAGTTCTTCTTGTAACTTTTATCACTTTAGGAAAATCATCAAAACTTCATTTGTCATCTTATACTTTTAAAAGTACTCATATTTTGGATTTGGTATCTTATACTTTTTATTGTGTGTTGATCATTTTACTTCAAAACATTTTATAGGTTCAAAATCTTGATTAAGGGCAGGTCATCCAAGATTTCCAATCAATATCATGGATTCGATTACCATAGAATCCGAAATTAGGGTTTCTTACCAAATGGCGAATCCGATGATCGTAACGCTAAAATTCTCACGATCTAGCACCAAAAACTAAAAATACAAGATCATTAGATGAAGTTTTCGAATATAGATGATGATTATCATCTATTTTGAGTGAAACAAAGGTTTAACTTCATCAAAACGAGTTCTGCTTACCGTATCTTCGAAGATGAAGGTATCTTGCTTTGTTTGAGGATCTTGTATGTTTGGCTTATCAAAAATCGATGGAAGCTTGAAGGATTTCAGAACATTTCGAAAGTTTGATGAAGAAGAAGAGAAAAGAGAGAGTTTGGTGAAAGGAGGTGGCTAGGGTTTCATGTAAAAACCAAATTGTTGCACAAATAAGCCAAGGCAAGGGGGAATACCCCCCTTTAATCCTCGTGGCCGCAAATTGGGAGGGGAGGAGGGTCTCTGGGCCCTCGGCCCGTCCCGTGAAATTCGTCTCGTCTCGAACCGCGTATGTCACATCCCGGTGGAAGTGTGAAGCGTTTTGGATGTGACTCGCTTGTTCAGAACGCATCGATTATAAGAAGTCAATTTTAACACATCAAAACACATCATAACATACATAGTACATTAATTCATCCCAAGATAGCTTAAGTTAGGATTACATCATATATAAGTAATCAAAATTTGACATAATCCTATTACAAACATATTATTTAACTACTACATCTTCAGAGTCGATGGAAATGAGCATACATCGTAACACTGAAATCGTAGATGTTAACAGTCAGGTTTACACAAACTCTTCCCACAACTTCTCCCCAGCCATTGTAAACATCAAAAGAGAATTATATATTGTTAATCATGGTTACCTGAAAAAGCATACTCAAAATGGTCAACATAAAGTTGATGAGATCATAGGTTTAATTTCAAACAAAATATTTTTGATGCATCAAATACAACCAAACCTTACTTAATAATCTGATAATTCATAACCGTCATAACATAATTCATAAAATCAGATAATATAGCATCACAACACTCATCCTGTTGGTGCAGGAAATATTTTCCTAAGTAGCGCTACCTATATTATCCAACGGTTCCACATCCGAATTAATGGTTGTATCATAAATGACAGTATATCTCAAAAAATCTCATAATGATGCATCAATCATAAAACAATATGCTTTTTCCCCCAAAAAACTTTATAGACACCAAAATGAGGCTATGAGTCTCACCTTGATTCTTGCGATTAACCTATAAAATCAATTTATAAGTTAGAAAATTTTCTTTAAAATTTTCAGTACCACAGAAAATAATAGTCATTATAATTACTCAAAATTTTACAAGTTTAATAGTAACCTTATCAGATAATATCTCTAAAATTCTATCTTCCTATAAATTTTAGATAATTTATTAGAATTTAATACAAACTTACCATAAATCATTAAAAATAGCTACTGTCATCCATACGTTCCCAAATTTTTCAGAATATTATTCCAATAATTCATATCACTTCATAAATTTTCTGATATCTAACTCACGGTAGGTATTTTTTTGTAATTTTTTCAATAATCTCAAAATTTAGAAAAAATAGGTATACAGCTCCAAAAATTATGAGACTTATACATTCTGTTGGATTCAAACCATGTGAATTTTTCGATATTTATTATATTATTTAAGTATTTCTTTTGATTTTTCCTTTAAAAATCATATAAAAATACATATCTTAGTCATAAAAAGGAATTAAATTACGAAATTAATTCTGGAGATTCTATAATATATGAGAATCATTATATATTTTTTCTAGAATTTTACCGGGTTCAGTTCTTCTATTTGATAATTTCCTTTCATTTACTTTAAATAATTTGTATAAATTATTTTACTCATTATATTTTTACCAAAATTTACAGAATAATAAATCAATATTTTTCTAACAATTTTCCAATGTTTATTCCCACAATCATAGTTAATTACATACCAAACCGAATTTAACAAGTTTGCATGTAAATTCTCAATCCTTTATTGGAAATATCTTTATATAACTCCTTGGTTACCAATTTTTATTTATTTCTTTCAGGGTTATAAAACTTTTCTTACTGCCTTTTGACATGTTTGTGAGATTTTGTGAAAAACTTGAATATTTAATCATAAGGGTTGATTATATATGTGTTGTTTAATTACATATATATCTTTGTAATCTTAATTAATTATGGTTTATAAAATGAACCTTGGTTTTTGGTGATGGTAGTTTGAGAGCCGAGAGATGGTAGTTATTGGTTGTCATGGTGGTCGAAGGTGGTGATGATGGTGATATTTGGTGATGGTGGTTTGAGAGCCGAGAGATGTGAGGTTGGTTGTGGGTTGTAGTCGATGGGGTGGTGGTGTTTCAAAGAAGCTGAGATATTTGAGGTTGGTTGTGGGTTGTAGTCGATGGGGTGGTGGTGTTTCAAAGAAGCCGAGAGATGGAGAGAGTGTTTAGAGATGTAGGTTGTGATGGTTTGTGGTTTCATCGGCCAAGGGTTGCAAAATATAATGGAGTGTTCATCATTAGATCTCCTCTAGACTTATGTGATGTCTAGTTTAGGTTTGCAAGGTGGCATGCTTAGGATAGTGCTAGGTGTTTAGTTGCTAGGTGGCGGTTTGCATGGTGGATTAGTGTATGGCCAACTTAAGTGTCATACTCTAGACTTAATGACTTTACTTAGTCACTAAGTTGAGGGTTGGTCATAGGTTTAAGTGCTTGATCGGGTTTGGTTTAGTTTCTTGATGAACCGAGATACTTAACTTTAATGTTTAAGAGTCTAGGGTTTTTCTTAGGTTTATTTTTGATGCTAGGTTACTTTTGATGTTTATCTTGTGATGTTTAGTTGGGTTGTAATATGATTCATTTGGTGTTATAATGTTGAGGTATTTTGATCAAATAATACTTTGGTAACATAACTTATTCATGCATACGAAAGAAAATATGCATACATAATTCTTATGCATGCAAGCATGCGTACGTAAATATATACATGCATAACATACATACATGTAAGGCACTATAATATATATATATATATATTATTACTATAATATATATATATATATATATAATTACTAAAACACATAATATTCATAAAGTGTTAGTCAGTTATACTTAATAATATAATATATATATAAATTTCTTAAAATATTAACTTGTCTAACCTTTATTTTTTAGGGTTGTTACAGCGTATCATCCAATTTTTACATTTTCAAATTCCACGCATAAAGACGGTTCTAACGAGCTATCACATGCCCTATAATTTGGATAATTTATATTTTTAGAACCCACTTAAGTTTATTTGCTAGGCTTTAAGCGAAGCCCATGGATGTAAGGTTACTTATATTATGGTTAAGTTTTGAGTTTTACATTATAAAGAAACCTCGATCGGGCTCACTACACAGCACTTCATAAGATGACAAGCCCACAAGTCATATAAAGATACGAACTCCAGGCCCATCATAAAGACATGGGCCCATTGGGCCAAAATTTGGGCCCAACAAGAAATGAACCATAAATCAAGACTAAGCCCAAATAAGGACAAAAGTCAAAGTCAGCACCCCTATTTTGGTGACGGATGTCACAGGTATCCTAAATGTAACTGGTGCAACTATCATCACACTGGCAAGTGTGACAACTTCAAGTGTTAGAGATGTGAGAAGCTAGGGCACGCAGCAAAAGACTGTCGTGGCGAATTGATAAAGAAGCCACAACAAACACTGGAAAGTCCGAAAGGATGCTTTGAGTATGGAAAAGAAGGGCATTACAAAAGGAAATGCCTTCAGTTGGGAAAGAGTGGTAATGATACGGGAAATAATAAAACAACAACAATGCTGGAAATGGTGGAAACAATGGTGGCAAATAATGGTGGAGGTAAAGGGAGAGCGTTTGTCATCGGTTTAGGTGAGGCTCTAAACGACCCCTCTATAGTTACTGGTAAATTTCCTATAAATGGTCGATATGCGATTGTATTATTTGAGACTGGAGCCGATAGGAGCTTTATTTCCACTAAGTTTAATAGTTTTATGAACGATATGCCTTCTACATTAGATTTCACCTATACCGTAGAGTTAGCTGATGGTAAACAAATTCACATCAAGCACGTTCACAAGGGTTGTAAGATAGAACTTGCCAGACACGTTTTTGAAATTGATCTTATGCCCGTTACACTTGAGAGCTTTGATGTGGTTGTGGGAATGGATTGGCTATCCGGGAAGCAGGTAGAGGTAGTGTGCCATGAGAAGATTATGAGTATCCCTCTTGAAAATGGCAAAATTCTTTCCATCAATGGTGAAAGGAGTGGTGCTGTGATAGGCATCATATCAATCATGAAAGCGCAGAAAATGTTACGTAAAGGTCGACTAGCTATACCGGCTTTGGTGACTGACAAACAACAAGAGGAAAGGAAGATGGAGGATATTCCAATGGTTTATGATTTTCCAGAGGTGTTTCTAGGGGACCTTCCTGGATTACCTCACCAAGTGGAATTCCAGATTGAGTTGACTCCTAGTGCAGCCCCAATCGCTAGAGCACCTTATCGATTAGCACCGAATGAATTACAGGAGTTGTCGGCACAACTTCAGGAATCGTTGGATAAGGGCTTTATCCGGCCTAGCTCATCACCTTGTAGAGCGCATGTTCTCTTTGTTAAGAAGAAGGATGGCACATTTCGGATGTGCATTGACTATAGGGAGTTGAACAAGGTCACAGTCAAGAACCGGTATCCCTTACCTTGTATTGATGATCTGTTCGATCAACTTCAGGGATCCAGTTACTATTCTAAGATTGATTGAAGATCTGGTTATCATCAATTGCGAGTCCGAGAGGAAGATATCTCGAAGAAGGCATTCAGGACTCTCTATGGCCATTATGAATTCCTAGTCATGCCCTTTGGATTAACTAATGCACCAACGGTGTTCATGGACCTCATGAACCGCGTGTGCAAACCCTATCTAGATCAGTTTGTTATCGTGTTTATTGATGACATATTGATTTATTCCAAGACCAAGGAGGAACACGAAGAGCACCTACGATTGATCTTAGAACTGTTAAAGGCGGAACAACTATATCCTAAATTCTCTAAGTGTGACTTCTGGATACGAGAAGTGCAGGATCTGGGTCACATAGTGAATGAGAAAGGAATTCATGTAGATCCTGCAAAGGTGGAAGCAATCAAGAATTGGACGGTTCCTAAGACGCCTAGTGAGATACGTCAATTCCTTGGATCTATCGATGCTTAATTGAGAGATTCTCCAAGATTTCTCAACCCCTCACTGCCTTGACACATAAAGGTACATCGTTTAAATGGGGAGAAAGTCAAGAATCAGCCTTCCAGTTGTTGAAACAGAAACTATGCAGCGCACCGATACTGGCACTACCGGAAGGAACAGATGACTTCGTGGTGTACTGTGATGCATCCATTCAGGGACTGGATTGTGTCTTGACGCAGTGCGATAAGGTGATAGCCTACGCCTCGAGACAACTAAATTCATTTCTTGATGTATAATAACCTACTTATTTGTAAACTTTCTCTTGAGCTCACCAACAATAGCTGAATTCATTTCGAGTATGTTTGTGTAGTGTCTCATGAGCTCACCAGCAATAGCTAAGGTCGTTTTGAGTATGCTTATGCAGGTAGTTGAAATATTCATAAGCTGAGGAGGATAGCGATCCTCTATGGCCTTGAAATTTGATTGTAAAAAGTACTTATTCATAAGCTGAGGAGGATAGCGATCCTCTATGGGCCTTGAAATTTGATTGTAAAAAGTACTTGAGGATCAATAATATCTACTAGTTGTTTATTTCACATGGTCCAATGGGTGAGTTATTGCAATATATTCGAAGTAATTTCTCGTTATTACACAATGATTAACTATATGATGATTCAATATGTTGTGAATTAATTTTGGAGATAATGTCAATGGTATTAGACTAATTAACAACTAACAAATAAACATGTAATAATATGAATAATAAACTAACATATAACATTAGAATTATAAATCAACAGCACAACTTGAATCCATAAAAAATGTTTAAATATCAAACAATCGTTCATAATCGTATTAGAAAAACATGGATTAATTAACCACTACGCTACATATCCACTTTGGTTTTACACAAAAACGTTTAAAAACTTATGTCACGACTTACATATACAAATAACAAGACGTTGGGGTCGCTTGACCATAACCGTTGGTTCGCCTTGTTTCCTATTTATATGACTGAAAAAGGTTTTTGTAAGAAGTCTTTTTTTTTCATTTAGAGTAAGGTGGGATGTAATTTATTATGAAGCGCATGATTATAATTGTACGAAGATTGATATGTAAAACACACAAGATTACCTCTTATAAGAAATGCTTTGCCCCCCCCCCCCCTCCCAAATCGATGTGAGACTTACATCTAATTGCGACATGCCTGGGAAACCGTACCAATATATTGTTTGTATTGGTCCTGATGGTTACCTTTTCAGGAACTCATGGTTTTGTGTTAATCCAACGAGTTGCTCGCCCATGTAAACCGTACAAATATATTACGTTTTGGCCATGATGAGTTGTCCATCCGGTAATACACAGTTTTGTTTTCACCCAACGACTTGCTCGACCATTCAAAACGTGACTTGATAAAGAAGGTTTAAGGTTTTAATCCCCTTACATTAATGTTTATTATACGAGTAGAACCCTCAACGATTTAAATAAACATCTAATTTTGTATCATGATACTATTAGATTACAAGTTATTGGTAAATGTATTTAAGTTTTATGTTTTATATTCGGTTATCATGGTTGTAAAATAGATAAGTATAAGTAATCTTTAATATTATATTCATACTTGAAATTTCTCTTATTTGTTTTATTGTATGTGGTCATTTATTCATTTATTTTTTTTAATTTTTTTAACTATGTGTTTCGTTTGTATAAATGAAGACACACACGTACGTAGTCATGATTTTATACGTAGATTTTGATCTAACATTCTTATTGAGATAAAAAGATCTGAAAATTTGTATGGTTCTATCATTAAATAAATTAAAAATTAATTAGTATGTTTAGATGAATTGTGTGTTTAAATAATGTTATATTCGGCGTCGGTTTTTACCATGGTAAGATGGTTTTACATAAAGATTTTGGTTTTGGTAATAAAATTTCAAGGTTGTTAAACTTTTCTTGCGATGTAGTGCGTTGCAACGCACAGAGGTCTCTTGCCAACCATCATGAGAATAAGGAGCTCTTTAGAGAAAATAATTAAGGTCTCAGATCAAACGAACATCAAAGTTATGGCAGGAAACAAATTTGATATAAATTTTATTAAAACCCGACTAGGTAAAAGTTCTCCCAATATAGAAAGTAAAAACATCAAGTTTGAGTACTACCGACAACAAAATGTTGTTGGTGGGGCGGGTTTTGTCGCATTGAGCCTTCAGGTGATGGTTTTTTCCCCGTAATTGATGGTCGATGGGCTTAAGCAACCCAAAGCTTTGGTGTTTTTTCTCAATTGAGGGTAGCCGGGCATCACACACACACATATATATAATATATATATATATATATATATATATATATTATTACTAATTATTTGATATTATAATTACCTTTATCTCTGATAATTTTTAGAATATATTGTTTTAAAAAATTCTAAATCGTTATGAGATTTTATTTTTATTTAGGTTTTGATATAGATTTTATCCCAAATTTATTCGTGTCAAATGCATAAGTTTTATTTTTTCGGCATCAACGTACTGTTTCTTCAAATTGAGAAAATATCGTTGCGGTATATTTTTTCTTTCTACCTAAGTTTTGATATATATTTTATTCAAACCCAACATCCGCAAAAATGACAAATCAATATTAGCAAGACTGACAATAATAACAATTTAATAATATTTAAAGACAAAAAACGGTAAAAGAAAAGAACGAACGTATTTTTTTTAAAAGTAAATTTCTCAAACATAGATTTTTTTTATTAAAACAACAAAGTGGGCATTGGAGTAGGGGTATGGAGGCGCGCCTTAGATCTCATCAACCAAAGGTTTGAATCTTTGGTGCGTGGGTTTTGATGACAATCACTAACACTACTAGTCACTAAGTTATGAGTAAAAATTGATTAATCATAGGCATGCAAATTATTGTATTTTACATAATTTAAAATTTTAACATAACATAGCTGTAACTTCCACGAGACATAAATATTATCTAATTGTCATTGCTTGTTTTAAGATAAATCTATCACAATCTGCATAGTGAAAAATCAAACGACACGTCGTTTAACCACCCTAAAGTTCCCGGGACTTGATAATATTATATTTTAAACAACGTAATATATTTTTAATAATAAAAAATTATTATCTATACTATATATAAAGCATATGAGAGGGGTATTTTAAGATACTAAAAAATTAAAAACACTTACTATATTCAATGCATAAGATACAACCACTTTTAAGGGTAAAATAGTATTTATAATAGTATTTATAACATTATTTACACATTACCCTTATAATTGGTTACACAATAACCTTACACTTACTAATATTTGCATAAAATTTTATATTATCTATACATACACCCAAAAAACTTAATATGTTTTAAAATTTCATCTCTATCTTTTAATATATCACATTAAAAAACGTTTTGAGACTACAATTTAATCTGTTTTTATTTTTAAACATTTTGGTATAAACTTTTTGCTGAAACGATCTATATTTTGTGAGGTGCAATAAGTTAATGCGTATATACAAGTCGTCATGCAGAACTCATTTATCTGTTGTTTTAAATTTTAGCTTAGAAAAAAAACATAATAAACTTTTGTAAAACTACTACAAGAATAATAAAATATTAAATGCACGTATCAGATGTAAAATGTCGTCCCGCTGCATTGCGCGGGCACCCTTCTAATTTGTAAAGGGCCTTGGTAGGGATTTCGGGAGATCTCGAATCAAATGAAAAGAATGCCAGGAATGATTGCGTATCCGGTGGGAGATCTCGAAAGGCAACTAGCCGTTTGACGAATGCTTATAAAATACGAAGCACAATCACACAAGTTTTTGTAAACCAGAGGTAAGGTAAGATACAAAAGAGAGAGAGAGAGAGAGACAGAGAGAGAGTGAGAGTAGGTGTTTTTGTTCTTAATTTCATCGGAAGGTGAATGTTGATGGAAGACGTACGTACGATACGAGAGAGCGATCAAGCTTTGGGACTAATCGAGCCAACGAGGTATCATCGTTTGTTAATTTCCTCTCAATCCTCCTAATTAAGTTTTGCTTTGTGTCTGTAGTGAATCTGTAGATTGAAATTAGGGCAACGATCGATATCATGTGTGTAGAAGATGGAATCATATAATCTCCACTCGATTCCTAAAACGTACATCTGTTTAACAGCGATTATTATTCTTTTTATAGTTATTCTTCTGCAGTTTCTGCCATTGAAGTGACGACATATATCCCCTCCGTTCAATCACTTTTAATAAATTCTGTGAAATACGTTTTCAACTCCCTTTTCTCGTCATACCAAACCCTATCCGGAGATTATCATCCAGTAGTGATTGTGATTATTGTCCCTCCTGATAAGCTAGCTCCTGATGGAATTGTTGGAGTATCTGATCCAATTGGTTGATAAATTCTAATATTCCTCTGTTTCATAGGAAATAGCTATTATGTGTAAAACTTAATTTGCTTATATGATCTGTTTCTGATTTCGAGATTTATGTCCTACAATTGCATGTAACTGTGGAGTATCTGATCGAATTGGCTGATAAATTCTAATATTCCTCTGTTTCAAAGCAAATATCTATTATGTGTTAAAATGTCTGTCATATTCTGATTTGGAGATGTATGTGTATATATATATATATGTTCTAACATTTGCAGGTAATTAACGTAACTATGGTTCCTGGTTGCTTAATTAATTTGATGATACAAGGGTAATCCTCTTTTCCTTTTTGTTTCATTTCTCTATCAATACATTTTCATTGCTGTTATTGGTGTTTCTAGTACTTAATTATGCAATGTATTTCTGAAGGGTGCTGCATGTACGTGCTATTATAGCTCAAGCAACAAAAGAAGAACTTTCTGATCTTGCTTTGGATACTTATTACAAGCAATATTATTTCTGCATATAACTGGATTAGTTAGATGTAATGACTAGTTTCATGAAATTCAGTTAGATGTGTATTTATTATAACTGGTTTATGCATATATGATGTGAATTTGCCTGAAGCAGGGAAAGGAATCATCATAATGAATCATTCACTATTAGTATGTCATTTTTTTTTTCTTTTCACAATCTCTTTTAGCAACCTTGTCTGATATAAACTTTTTTCATATATACCGTCTAGTATGGACTGACATTTCTCCTAGCTAGTCACATGTCAAATTCACATCATATAACTGGTTTATGCATATATGATGTGTATTTATTATAACTGGTTTATGCATATATGATGTGTATTTATTATAACTGGTTTTTATGATTCTTTACTCTTTTACTCATTCTTATTTCCCTCCATCTTTATTCATCTGTCAGGTCACTTTTAATGTATCATTCGACCATATGAACATTGATGCAACTAGGTATACTTTATACCATTCAGAAATTATCACTTGTGTCACTCTCATCAGAAGACTATCAGACTTACAACCAAATTAGTATTATATCATTATTAACATAATATCTTGTATCTGCTTGATAGTGTCCATAACTTGGAGATAATGGTGCCACTGCATTCTACGCTTTTGGGCTCAAGCAACAAAAGAAGAAGTTTAATCCTGTCTCTCAAGTTAACAAGAACTACTGGAGGGTATTCTTTCATTAGCTGATCCCGTTCTTTTATATTTCATTGATTATTCTTATTATTATTATAATTAATATTAGTATTATTACTATTATTATTATTATTAATTTTGTGAAGAATCATAAAACTAGTCAGAATTTTCTGCACTTAAAAACACCAATAAACATGGTATTTCTATGACCAGAATGCTTCCTACCACCAACTGCTTCGAAAGTAAGCTTGCCTGTCAAAGGTTAAACATGATTTACTCACTAATTGGCAGGACCTTTTATACTCTGCTTGGATAAGGTAATCTTTGAAGGTGGTGTATTGTGCCTCTTAACGATATAATTTTGTAGCTGCTTGGATTTTTATTCATTGATTTGGTGCAGGACTTGACTTCTTCGTGCCAATAATTTTTTGCAGCCTTTGAAAGATAACAGAAACTATCAAGGCTTGACTTGATTGCCTGGTTAGTGTTTCTTATTTTTCATTATGTACGTCAAAATTTCTTGTCAGTCAATTTGTAAAGGAACTCAAAATTCTAGAATATGCTCTAAAGGGAATCATTTTTATTATCTTGAGCAATGAGAAGCCAACTCCTTAAAACCATGATCATGAGTTATGGCCTATTTTATATTCGAATTATAGCTATAGCAGATGTTTGTGTTCCATGTTATAAGTTCACTGCGAATGTCTTTTGGTACTTCCAACCCTCATTGTTTCTGCATATATAATTTGTTTAAAGGAGGTCCAAGCTTGGTTGAAGTCACTTTGGCTGCCACCACAAATCTTCTATTTTGTTTTTTGTATCTTTTAAGATTATGATCAAAGACTCATTGGCTAGGCTCTTAGATTTATAATGCAGATTGAGGTTAACTTTTCATATAACATGGAGTCTGGCATGTTAGTTTTCTTTGTATGTAGAAAATTAGGAATCAGCTTAGACTTATTGAAATAATCTAAATGTATAGCTTGTGAAATTCAGTAATATACAGAATTAATGAAATAATCTACTCACTTTGCTTTCTACATGGGATATGATCCTAGGTACTGGTTTTGTATATTTATATTTGTGCCTTGCTGATCTAGATAATGCACTCAATTTGGCTAGTTTACGTGTTGTACTTAGCTCTCAATTTGGAAAATCTTTTTACAGCCTTTTATGTGAATAAGCTGAGTGATATATAAATAACCACTTTTTGAGCATTGATTTCTTCATAGTTCGAACATGCAACAGCACAAGAACAAAGCCCAGGCAAGCTATGCCTTGGTGACATACCACAGTACAGTTTAGCACTCTGCGGGCCACACTCATCAAAATAGCAACAGTTTAATCTTCTGTAACCCCGAGGTGTTGCAAGCAAATTAGGAATTATCTCCCAAGAATATCCAGATTAACAGATGATAGTGTATGTGTAGACAGAAGATAACGAATTAACCTGAAAATACCTGCTTAACTCTAGGATGAATTAGCAACTGCTTTATGGGCTGTGACATGCTCTTCCGAAAGGTTCCCAGAGAAACTTCTTAGTGCATGTGTAGAAAGTTTTAAGTATAATGCTGAAAGACTTGTAGGTTCAAGCACTTATTCTTATTTACATTCTGACAGGGTCCCCTGCCACATCTGTTTCATCCAAAGTAAGTTACTAATAAGGTCGAGGGCATTGGATAATGCTAGAAAGAGCCAGGTTCTAATATCATGCATTATTATACATAAATAGCTCTGGATGCCTTGTAGCCTTGCCACTTATCTCAAAGGTAAATACACAAATTCTTGTATTTGTATGCTCAAACTCTAAAACCTTTGAGCATATTTATGTTCATATCATCTACATTGGTGTTAGGTATTAAAAGATACAAACAACTTTCTTCTTGGAAAAATATACAAAACTGTATGTGAGAATGACAAATATGCTGCTATAAGGAAAGGGTAAAGTCATTGGTCTGTTTTATCATTACTTTTACTTCATTCTGTGACTAGAAATATACATTGATATATTTTTAATGAACATCACACTTTCTCTATCATTCTATTAAAAAAGATAGCTGCATATCCATGTTGATTAAAACGAATCAAACCTTGAGGTCACCTTTTGTCTAAATTATTTAATTGGCATCCTCATGATTTTTCTTATATGTGTGTGTGTTTTTTAAACAAAATTCAGGTTGTGAAGCATGGAAACAGTGTACTGTGCTCAACTCTTGATCTTGCTTTTGTGAGTATCATCATCAGTTGATGATTTTGTTTTGATATTAAACGGTTATTTTTCCAGCTTCTCTTCAATAGTCTTTTTCTAATATTAACTTGTCTTTTGTCTTAGTTGATCAGTTGATTGGGATGACGATATCTATTTGAAAACACAGGTATAAGCCCTGCCTTGTGCCCAGATCGAATTAGTGTTTCTTGAGTGTTCTGTTTTCTTTATGATTATCTATATGCATAGTAGAGTATGATCTTATTTGTGGTCATCATGAAACTCTTTTGAAAGTAAAAATTCTGAAAATAATTACAATATGGTGGTAGGAAGCATTCTGGTCATAGAATTAATATTGTTATTATTACTATTGTTATTATTTTATTTTATTTTTTTTGTAAAGAATCATAAAACTAGTTAGAATTTCTGCACCTATAAACACGGTGTTTCTATGACCAGAATGCTTCCTACCACCAACTGCTTCGAAAGTAAGCTTGCCTTTAAACATGATTAAATCACTAATTGGCAGGACCTTTTATGCTCTGCTTGGATAAGGTAATCTTTGAAGGTGGTGTATTGTGCCTCTTAACCATATACTTTTATAACTTCTTGGGTTTTATACATTGATTTGGTGCAGGACTTGACTTCTTCATCCCAATATTTTTAGCAGCCTTTGAAAGTTTACAGAAACTATCAAGGCTTGTCTTGATTGCCTGGTTAGTGTTTCTTATTTTTCATTATGCACGTTAAAATTTCCTGTCAGTCAATTTGTAAAGGAACTCAAAATTCTAGAATATGCTCTTAAGGGAAGCATTTTTATTATCTTGAGCAATGAGAAGCCAAATCCTTAAAACCATGATCACGAGTTATGACCTCTTTTATATTCGAATTATAGCTATAGCAATGAGAAGCCTGGTTAGTGTTTCTTATTTTTCATTATGCACGTTAAAATTTCCTGTCAGTCAATTTGTAAAGGAACTCAAAATTCTAGAATATGCTCTTAAGGGAAGCATTTTTATTATTTTGAGCAATGAGAAGCCAAATCCTTAAAACCATGATCATGAGTTATGGCCTCTTTTATATTCGAATTATAGCTATAGCAGATGTTTGTGTGTCATTTTATAAATTCACTGCGAATGTCTTTTGGTAATTCCAACCCTCATTGTTTCATGCATATATGATTTGTTTAAAGGAGGTCCAAGCTTGGTTGAAGTCTCTTTGGCTGCCAACACAAATCTTCTCTTTTGTTTTTCTGTATCTTTTAAGATTATGATCAAAGACTCATTGGCTAGGCTCTTAGATATATAAGCAGACTAAGGTTAACTTTTCATATAACATGGACTCTGGCATGTGTCCCTAAAAGGGACAACATGCTTTAGATTTCTTTGTATGTAGAAAATTAGGAATCAGCTTTGAGTTATTGAAATAATCTAAACGTATAGCTTGCGAAATTCAGTAATATACAGAACTAATGAAACAATCTACTCACTTTGCTTTCTACATGGGCTATGATCCTAGGTCCTGGGTTTGTATATTTATATTTGTGCCTTGCTGATCTAGATAATGCACTCAATTTGGCTAGTTTACGTGTTGTACTTAGCTCTCAATTTGGAAAATCTTTTTACAGCCTTTTATGTGAATAAGCTGAGTGATATATATAACCACTTTTTGAGCATTGATTTCTTCATAGTTGTTCATGCAACAGCACAAGAACAAATCCCAGGCAAGCTATGCCTTGGTGACATACCACAGTACAGTTTAGCACTCTGCTGGCCGCGCTCATCAGAATAGCAACAGTTTAATCTTCTGTAACCCCGAGGTGTTGCAAGCAAATTTGGAATTATCTCCCAAGAATATCCAGATTAACAGATGATATTATCAGTGCATGTGTAGATAGAAGATAATGAATTAACCTGAAAATACCTGCTTCACTCTAGGATGAATTAGCAACTGCTTTATGGGCTGTCACATGCTCTTCCGAAAAGTTTTAAGTATAATGCTGAAAGACTTGTAGTTTCAAGTACTTCTTCTTGCTTACATTCTGACAGGGTCCCCTGCCACATCTGTTTCATCCAATGTAAGTTACTAATGAGGTCGAGGGCATTGGATAATGCTAGAAAGAGCCAGGTTCTAATATCATGCATTATTATACATAAATAGCTCTGGATGCCTTGTAGCCTTGCCACTTATCTCAAAGGTAAATACACAAATTCTTGTATTTGTATGCTCAAACTCTAAAACCTTTGAGCATATTTATGTTCATATCATCTACATCGGTGTTAGGTATTGAAAGATACAAACAGCTTTCTTCTTGAAAAAATATACAAAACTGTATGTGAGAATGACAAATATACTGCTATAAGGAAAGGGTAAAGTCATTGGTCTGTTTTATCAATTATCATTACTTTTTACTTCATTCTGCGACTAGAAATATACATTGATATATTTTTAATGAACATCACACTTTCTCTATCATTCTATTAAAAAAGATACCTGCATATCCATGTTGATTAAAACGAATCAAACCTTGAGGTCACCTTTTGTCTAAATTATTTAATTGGCATCCTCCTGTGATTTTTCTTATATGTGTGTGTTTTTGAAACAAAATTCAGGTTGTGAAGCATGGAAACAGTGTACAGTGCTCAACTCTTGATCTTGCTTTTGTGAGTATCATCATCAGTTGATGATTTTGTTTTGATATTAAACGGTTAGTTTTCTAGCTTCTCTTCAATAGTCTTTTTCTAATATTAACTTGTCTTTTGTCTTAGTTGATTGGGATGACGATATCTATTTGAAAACATAGGTATAAGCCCTGCCTTGTGCCCAGATCGAATTAGTGTTTCTTGAGTGTTCTGTTTTCTTTATGATTATCTATATGCATAGTAGAGTATGATCTTATTTGTGGTCATCGTGAAACTCTTTTGAAAGTAAAAAATCTGAAAATAATTACCATATGGTGAACATGGAAAGAGTGATGCTTCTTGTCCAACAAAGATTCTGTTTCTAAAATAATTTATAAATCTAAAAATATTATACTCCTAATGCTACTTCATAAAAAAAGATTCTGTTTCTTGCCATGTATATGTGAACAAGGTGGTGATGACTTTGCTGAAAAAAAAAAGTTTATTTCTTGTTTACAATGATGGTTTTTTATTTATAAATGTTGTTCAGCACTACGTTAGTATTTTGTAAGAGTTTGATAAAGATGCTACCCTAGATGATTTTGCTTGTTATTTATTTTTTTCATTAATCTGTAGTTAAATGCAAGAAATAAGTCTGCACCCTTAAAATGTTATTGCATGAAATCAACTTTAGGTTTATATGGATAGATTTCTTTTGTAATTTCATATTCAAAATTCTTTAGTTACCTACACAAAACATATTATTTTTTACTTTTCCTAATGCGGAGGGTCCAGCTTTGAATGGTGTACTTTAAGATTTTCTACTAGCATATCATAGTAGTTATATACAATGTTTATTTATGCCGGCCATGGTTTTGAGCTATATTATTGTTGACACTTCATGCTGTATTATTTCCAGTTCTAATTGTTTAAGCTGTGTTATTATTTCTTTCCCTTTTTGTTTTAAGTTGATCAGTGCTGAATTGTGCATATAATTATATATTCCCATACACTTATCATTATGTTTCTTTTATTGTGGAAAAAGTTTCCTGAAGTTATTTTCCTTTCATCAATATACAACACTAATGGATGCAATACGTGAGGATGTCCCGGTATTAACTTTGCTAGCTGAGATTCTATGCCTATTAGATATGATTGATAATACATTTGCTCACATGATTTCAACCAAGCCCACCTGGCCTTATTTCATAGGAAGGTATTTTAATGATTCTCTTTCTATTTGCTGTCCCAGAATGTTTATATATTGAATGGTCGTCTTATTATGTTTACTGATAGAGAATGAACCACTGATAATTGATGCTGAAAGACACCTTATACTGGAAATTGTGCATATTGAGTTGTTGTATGTCACACTCCTATCTTTCATGAATTAATTTATGGGCTCTAGAGGATGAGTATATAGATTCTCGTTGAAAGCTTACCGATATCATGCATTCTGTTTTGATGCCTTTTCTATATTTTTTTGCAGCCCAACAATTTCTTTCTTTTTAAAGGCGCCAAACATGGTTATTGTCATGAGCCCAACATTTAAGCAGTAATTAAGTTATTCATATTTTGTTTATTTCAAATTTCTTGCTTTGATTATTTGTTAGGTGAATACATGTTAAGAAATATATATCCATGGAATCATATGATATCCTTACATAATATACAATAGTCAAGAAGCTGCACATAGTGTCAGGAAACGGTGAAGTGATATCATGGAAAGTGATCGCATTCAGAAGCTACTAGATGGATAATAAACCACACTAAGTCTCTAAATGTCCTAAATCTTAAGCCTACGTCTCCGTCTACTTCTATCTTAAACCATGTCCTTAGATAGGTGTAGCTCTAACAAATTATGTCTAATCATTTCTTCCCAAGTCAGTTTGGGTTTACCTCTGCTTCTCCTCCTGTTCGTCATAAGAGTCTTGACTACTCTGATCGATGTCGTCATGTGCCTTCTTTTGACATGTGAAGAGCATCTTAATCTCCCTACTCTTATCTTATCCGCTATACTAGCTACTACTAATTTATCTCTAAAGACATCATTCCTTAGCTGGTTTAATCTTGTTCACCCACACATCCACCTCAGCATTCACGCCTCTACTACCTCCATTTTGTGCACTTGTGTTTTCTTGGTAGCCTAACAATCAATTCCATACAGCGGAACTGGTCGTATTGGAACTTCGTAGAATTTTCCCTTTAACCTTGCTTGAATTTTGCATGTAACGCCACTTTTTATCTCTGTTAGGTATATTTACGCAACGAAAATAAACACACTATTATACGCCACAGAAAGCAATAAGAACACGAGAATTTATAGTGGTTCGGTTAAGATGCTTCAATGGGCCAGGCCCATAACTCCATCTAAAAGCCCAAAGGTCTTCACGCCTCAACAATCTCCCACTTGAGGGCCTTAAGAATACTCTGGTTAGCCATCTAAGTACAAAGCAACCCTGTCATCCAGTATTATCAGTAATCTACAAATAACTGAAATCCTTCAAGCCTTTAATTTCAAAGAACAAGCTAAGATTTCAATCCAAATCCCATAGTCGTAGAGGCCTTTTTCATCAATTACTTGAAAGGACCCGTTGAAGCTCCCTCGAGCTCCAACCCAGTCAACAACGACCCATCCTCTGTCTCAACTGGTTTACACGATCCACCAGATTCAGAGATACACCGAGAACCACTAACACTCTCCAAATTCAACAAACAAGCTCCCAGACCCTACTCTTGAGTGGGATATATTGGGTATGTTTGTTTGTTTGTTTAGTCTTTAAAACCTAATGATTCTTCTTGACTGTACCCGGAACATTCCCCATGCTCCCATTATCACAAAATCCTCTGAATGGTTTAGACTTATGACCCCATTGAGCTACAATCTTTGCTCCAAACTTCATGTTTCTCTTGGCAGTAGATTTAGCGAACCCAACTTTGACTTGCTTAACCGGGTTGATCAGTCCCTCAGTAGGTACCGGCACCACGTACAATGATCCATGCTTATCACCACGAGCAATCACCCGGTTCCCGATGATTACCCTCCATTTACCATCACCAAACTTGACTTCCAGTCCTTGTTCATCCGGTTTATATAGAAATTCATTTCTTCTTCAAACCCAAAATCATCTTGCCATTCTTTAGGTTCCATGTAGTTCTCAATGGAATCACCAAACCAATATCACCCATGCCCATTACATCAAGCATCTCAGAACATGATCCAACATTTGCACTTTTCATACGTGTGCCCATTACATCAAGCATCCGCCATAAGCACTTCACATTTTTTTCGAGTCCAAGTTGAACTCTTTCCCCGACTCCCACTTTGTATAGTTTTCCCTTTAGTTTTGCTGGGAACCTCTTATCACACAAAATCCCTGATGCTGCTCTCCACTTGCACCATCCTGATTGTACACGGTGTGCTACATCGCTGTGTATCTCTCCATCTTCCTGTACGTACGAGCCAAGGTATTTGAACCTAGACGTCCGGGGGACCGCCATGCCCTGGATACTGATTTGGTTGTCCTCTTCGGCCTCACCACTAAAGTTACAACGCATGTATTCTGTCTTAGAGCGACTTATCCTTAAGCCCCTGCGTTCTAGTGCTGTTCTCCACTGTTCTAATCTCTCGTTAAGTACCGTCTTAGATTCTGGTATTAAGACAATATCATCCGCAAACAGCATACACCATGGGACTGGCTCTTGTATAGACTTGGTCATCTCGTCCAACACTACTTTGAAGAGGAATGGGCTCAATGCCGATCCTTGGTGGAGTCCTACTTCCACCAGGAAGAAGTCTATGTCTCCGACAGGTGCTCGTACACACGTTTTTTCCCCGTCATACATATCCTTTATTATTTTGATATATCTCTCTGGTACCTTTCTAAGTCGTAGACTTTCCCAGATAAGTTTCCGCGGCACATTGTCATAGGCTTTTTCTAGGTCAATGAATACCATATGTAGGTCTCTTTTCGTTTCTCTATATTTCTCCATTATCCTCTTTATAACGTGTATAGCTTCTGTTGTAGAGCGTCCAGGCATAAATCCAAATTGGTTTACCGCTATCTGAGTTTCTCGTCTAATTCTCGTGTCAACAATTCTTTCCCATAGCTTCATCGTGTGACTCAATAGCTTTATTCCCCTGTAATTTGCACAACATTGGACATCTGCTTTTTTCTTATATATGGGGACTACGACACTGCTTCTCTACTGCTCTGACATTTTTCCTGTCTTAAAGATAGTGTTGAATAAGTCTGTTAGCCATTGTAGGCCCTCATCTCCAAGGCACTTCCACACTTCAAAACATTAAAGAAATCTTTGTTTGGGGTCATATGGTATGAACACCCAGAATCAAGAATCCATTCTTGAGACAGCGCAACTCCATGTGAGGCCATTAGCATATCAGCGCTCTCATAGCCATCTGTGGAGTTCTCTAGAGAACTTGGACTTTGGAATTTTCCTTTACTATATTCAGACTTCTTCTTTTTCCACTCTGGATATTCTCTCTTGAGATGCTTATCAGAGTTGCACACAAAACACGTGCGCTTCACTCTGGACTTTGATCTAGACAGTCCATTCTTGGGCTTGCTTCTTTGATCAGATCTACCTCTAACCACCAGGCCTTCCGAGCTCTCCTCTTTCAATTCTCCCTTCTTTTGTAACTCCTTGGAATTCATTACGGATGTGACTTCATCCATTGACAAGCTTTCCCTTCCGAACATTATTGTGTCTACAAAATGTTCATACGCGGGGGGCAGAGATGACAAGAAGATGATTGCTCAGTCCTCATCTTCAATCCTCAATGTTCTCAAGATCAAGTATGATCTTATTAAACTTATCAATGTGATCTTCCAAAGTCTTTCCGGTCGACATCTGAAATGTATACAAGCGCTTTTTCAGGTATAACCGATTTGCTAGAGACTTTGTCATGTACAGGGCTTCAAGCTTGCTCCATACTCCGGCTGCCGTAGTCTCTTTCGACACCTCCCGAAGGACCCGATCACCCAGACTCAATATGATTGCACTATGTGCCTTTTCTATAATATCTTTCCGTTTATCTTGAAGGTCCTTCTTCTCCTTATCGGTTGCGCCCTCAGGGATCTCCACTTCTTCTCCGGCGAGCGCATCAACTAGGCCTTGATGGACTAGTAGCGCTCTCATTTTGACCATCCATAGGCTGAAGTCGTTTTTCCCGTTGAATTTCTCGATATCAAACTTTGCCGCAGTCACCATTCTTCAATCTTCAATGAATCAATACCTTCTATCGAGATCGAGCCGATGATAGCTCTGATACCAATTGAAAGTAGATGCGGATCAATCGAAACCAAATGCGGAACAATACTCGATGAAGAATCAACAATCAAGAATAAGATTCACTCTAATTGAACGATGAACATGAATTACATGAATTGAAAGAACACTTAGATGAACAAGATGATTAACATCACTAATTGTCGCCTTATAAATCGACTAACAACCACTTAACAAACTAAGTTTCAATTGTCCAGGATTAACCCCTGAACTTATTACAACTAACACCCTAAACTTATGCTAACTAGACATTAGCAAAAGTATACATAGAAAGACTTAACAAATGTGATCTTTAATCTCAACTAGTAACATAACAGAAGTAAAATAATAAGCTAACAAAAAGTCATCACTAACATCCAGTATGATTAAGTCACATCTTTGAATACTCAAAGTCAAAACACCGTGAATTATACCATACCATACCATACGAAACGAATAGTGAAAACCAAAACCTGAAGTAAAGTAAATCAAATTACAAAACAAATAAAGCAAAACCTGAGTGACTCTGTAATTGAACTAAGGATGGAATTCATAAATAACGACTCTCATACTCAATAACCTATATTAAAAACGTATCAAAATTAAAAACCGATCAGTTTTATACGAATTGCAAATAGGCTATCATTAACCAAAATGATTAGATGATTAGATCCACAGAATGAATCGAGAAAAGGCGATCAACAGAAGAACAAAGAACACAATGAAGTTTGACCGCAGGTAACGCCGGTTTTGTAAAAGGGCGAGAGACTTGGAGTCAATCAACCTAATAAACTGCAACAGAAACGTATAAAATTTCAAAACAGAACACTTCATATACAAATGACAAATAGGTTACCAATCGATGATTAGATCCACAGAATCCACGGAGAAAAAATGGGACAGATCGAGAATGCAAGTACTCCGATCAACAGGAGAATGAAGAACGCGACGATTGTTAACACGAATCAATCGATGTTTAGAGACTTGAAGTCAATCATCCACTGGACAGTTCATACAAATCACGTCGATAACCTGCAACAAAAACGATCAATAACTTAAAACATATCACAAACGACTATCATAAACATATCAATCGATATTTACGGCCGTCGAAAGCCTCCGATGCTGGTGATTTTGTCATTTGTGAAAGTTCGAGAGACTTGGAGTCAATCAACCTAATAACCTGCGACAAAAAGGTATCAAAAGTCAAAACAGATCAGTTTAATACGAATGGCAAATAGGCTATCATGAACGTATAAATCGATATGTAGAACAATAAAAGTTGAGAATGAAGAACACGATGAACGACCATCTAACCAGTTCGCGTGGTTCACCGGGACGGTAATGGCGTCGAAAGCCTCCGACGCCGGTGGTTGTGCGAGAGACTTGGAGTCAATTAATCATCCTAATACCCTACAACAAACACGTATCAAAATTCAAAACATGATTCATGAACGTATCAAACGATGTTTAGATGATCAAAATGTAGAGTGGAAGACGCCTGCGTTTGCTTGCTGAGTTTTATCCAGTGTCCAATGAAAGCCTCCGACGCCGGTGGTTTTGTGAGACTTCGATCGAGTCCATCATCCTAAACGCATCAATCGATGTTTAGATTATTATACAAATCACAACGTATCTATCAACCGCGCGATGTTAGAGAATGAAGAACGGATAGAGAACGCAAGTATTCCGATGAACGGAGGTTCAGTCGTTTGAGACTTGTGAGAGTTCGAAAGACCGGTGAAGGCAATGATTTATATTGATTTACCCTTGATGTACATTGTACAATTGATGGGTGTTATGGAGGAGGTGTGGTGTACACGTGGAACTGGTTTATTCGTTGACCTACTTGAATTAACCGAGTAAAAGATTATGAATCATGACTTAAGATTATCTAAATGATTTTCTATTTTAAGTGACAACGCGCGTTTCTGTGATTTCTTTTTTATATAAAACATGATATCACTATTGGAATTATGGTTTTATCTAAGAAATATATCTTTTGTTTAATTTAAGCTTTTAATTAAGTTATTAGTGATACCGCTTAAGGTGTTTTTTTTTTAAATTTTTTACCTTACAAAAAATCGATACGAATATGTTGATTACATGACAACTTTTCTAGAACTTGAATGATAAAAATGTTCGTTTTGAATGATTTCCTCAAAATATGGCATGGCTCAAAAGTCAGGAAACCGACAAGGATGTATGTTAAATCATATTTCTTTAAAACATTTATTTATACATTTTTTTTTAAATTTGAACAATAAACAAACAACTAAGATACTCAACCTTTTTAAGATCGGAAGCAAGGACCTACTCGTTCACTCGTTGGACTTTATTTTGGTTGATAATAAATATATCTTGATTAGTGATGGTTTGTTTATGCAAGTATTGTGTATGCTACAAAAATCATCTATTGGTAATATTATGTGTAGTGATAGACATTACTGTGCTTTAAGTATTCATGTCTGAAATTTTCATTTAATTGCAGTTGAATGATAGATATTTAATTTGTTGATCAATTGCTCCCTAAATCTGAAAGAACAAACAAGACCTTAATCAAATATGTCTTAGCATCATATGTTGAACCTGTTTATGAAAATGTTGGCGGGAAACAGAGAAAAAACATTGTTTCTTTGGTTGAACCACTTATGAATGGAAACGATGTTGCACATTCGACACTAGTGGTGGTTGCCGAAGTGGAATACATGAATCTAACAAATTGAATGATCTACAAGATGTTGATAAGAGTCTTAAGGTAGGTTACTTTGACTATTATTTCATGACAGCAAAAGTAGTATCTAATTGATATGGTTACTGTATAAAAGTTAGGCATTAGCAAGAAGGTGTAACTATTATTATTTAACTAATTTCTCACTTTCTTAAGGTGCTATTAGACAGGCAAGGTTCTAAAGCTTGGATTTTGCTTTGCGAGACAAATCTTATGTTATTTCTCAAGATACCACAAGGAAGCATTGTAAGACATATAGCGAGCATTAATCATTTTATAACATTCTTGAAGTACTAAAGAGTTTACACCTTAAAGTGATATTTTATCCCCTATTGTAACCACATTGTTTCATTAACCAAGGACAATAATATTTCATGACCCATGTTTTTAAAACCGGGCCATTATCTTACAACTTCACTAGTCAAAAAGGTCGGACTATATTTAAAAACTAGATGACGTTATAAATGATATAAATTAATGGTATTATATAAAAAAATATAAAACTATAAAGAGCACAATATAATATATTTAATGAATAATGAATAATGAATAATTATGTATTAAATAGTACTTTTTTAAGGGTCGATTATTGTAGTAACCAAAATATGATTAAAGGAAATTGCAAAAAAAAAAGAAAAAAAAGGAAAAACTTTTCAATTATTTATCAAAGTGATGTAAAAACAAAATATTACATATCTACCTATTATAATATAAAAAAGATTTGATCATATACTTGGCATAATTCTAGATCTTGTTTTTAATTTATTTATTTATCTCTCCTATTAAATAATTACATTAAATACTAGTGTTAGATTAAAAATAGTTTTTTTATAAATAATAAATAGATCTTTTTGGAATTTGAACTTCCACATAAAAATTTTATAAAATTGGGGTTTTTTTAAAAATCTAACTTTTTTAAAAATAAAAAATATTTTAAAAATGGTTGTTTGTAAAAAGTATGTTTTTAACCAAAATAATTGTAAGGGGGTTAATACCCCAAAGGCGTTTATGACCAGGTAAAGGTAATGGTGACAACTATTGGGTTATTATATGGGATCAACTTAGCACATCACTCATGATGATAGCATTCTCAGCTCCTAAATAATACTAAAATATATTCGGAAACCCCGGTTGTCATTCCTAATCCTAATGGAGATGTTGTACCGGTTGAAGGAAAAGGAGAATGTTTTTTATCAAGCGTAGCCAAAATTAAACGAGTCTTGAATATCCCCCGATGTATTTGCAATTCTTTACCGATTAGTAGGTCGAGCAAGGATCTTCGATATGCCATAACTTTTCATCTTTATTTTTGTGATGCAGAACCTACTCACGAGGAGCTTGATTGGTGTGGGTAAGTGCAAGAATGGTCTATACTAGATGGCGATGATTGGATGAGAAAAAAAAGTCTATGGCAACGACAACTTTTGACATCTGGCATAAAAGATTGGGGCACACATCCGGTGACAAACTCACGAAAATAAATTTTCTTAGTAATAGATCTTTTGATCAAGCATGTGACTCTTGTTTCAAAGCAAAGCATAATAGACTCCCATTTACAAATAGTAATATTGAAACGAAAGATTGTTTTGACTTACTACATTGTGATATTTGGTGGAAATATCGGTTCCCATCCTCTTCGGGGCAAGTTATTTTTTGGCTATAGTCAACGACTTTAGTAGAGCCGTTTGTGTTTATCTTCTAAACTTTATACATGAAGCAAGTGTAATAGATTTTCACAAGATGATAAACACCCAATTTGGAAAACCTATCAAATGAATCTTAAGTGATAATGATGGTAAGTTCACTTCAAATGACATGGTAAAATTCTATAATGAACATAGAATTTTACTTGAAACCTCTTGTCCACACACCCCGCAAAAAAATGGGGTGGTGGAAAGAAAGCATCGACATTTACTTGAAATCGCTAGAGCCCTAAGATTTGAAGCCAATTTGCCAAAAAGGTTTTAGGGAGAGCGTATTTTAACGGTGGGATTTATTGTTAATCGATTGCCCTCCAAGGTCATTGGTAACAAGACATCTTATGAGATAATTTTTAATGAAAAACCAATTTATAATCATGACATGAGAGTCTTGGGTTGCCTCACTTACCGTAGAAGCACCGTAACCAATGGAGATAAATTCCAAGTGAGGGGAGACCAGAGGTATTCCATCGGGAACAAAAGATAGAGGACAAGAAAATAATTATTTCCAGGGATGTAGGATTTTCTGAAAACAAATTTCCTTTTGGTAAACTAATTGAAACACAAAAGGAAATATACCCTTTTGATTCACCAACTCAATACAATCATTCTGATGGGTTTCCTACTACCACTAGCACAACTGAATTGACCCAAGAAGTCCATGGACTTGATTTAGGTCAAACTACCATTTCTGACTCATAAACCAACACTTCAGAGGGCCCAACTGATGGGTCTTTCAGCCCAAACCAGCAAGACAGACCCAAATGACACCGGACTCAACCAAGTCATCTTAATGATTTACATTTGAGCTTCCCCCATCGGTTGACAATACACGAACCGCATCAACTCAATCTTCCTCGATCGTACATCCCTTATCTAATTTTGTTTCATATGAAAATTTCTTTCTCCACAGATGAGCCGAAATTTTTTGACTAGGCCATTAAACATGAGCATTGAAAGAAGGCTATGAGAAAAGAAATACGTGCTCTCGAAGAAATTATTATACATTGTTCATAATAGGTTTAAACGGTTTAGTATGAAAGACGGACTAATGGAGTAACAAACATATTTTTAAACAAATACATGTGAATGCTCGAGTATGAAATCATTATATCTTGTTTATAACCAGTTTAAATGGTTTAGTGTGGAAGATGGATTGATGGAACGATTGACTTTAAAACTTATGTCATCAATTGAAAATGGAGTGAATGAATGATTGATCGAGTTCATAAAAAGTTAAAAAAAGATGGCAAATCTTAGACGAATTGCCAAAACATAACCCAAAGACCGACTTAAATAAGAATTTCAGGTTCGGTTTTGATTTATAGTCGGGTTTGGTTTTTTTTCAGGTTATGCCTTTATGAATTCGGGTTAAGGTAAAAATTACACCCCTACAATGCTGCAAGCAAAGTCGAATGTTCAAGTGCAACTCTACATCAGATCCATATCCAAGTAGATTCCTATAATTTCATTGCTGTGAAATGCACATTGTTCGAACACCAATTCGATATTGGTTTTTATTCTTTTGTGCTTGTTCCAGTAATATATGTTAGCATTTGCTAAGAATCATACTTTGTAATTTGTATATTAACTCGTAAACAAGTACACGCTGTAGAACGTTGTGCTTATTTCCAAGTGATGATCACAGCTATATTCATGTGAACAAGGACGGATAAAACAAACAAAAATGTCGTGAGAATGGCTAACGTTCTACAAGCGTTTTTGCATTGATCTAAAATAATTAATACAAATAGTATAATATATTAAAAAAGATTTAGTTTTGTTCTCCACATCTCTCCAATGACCTTTTTTGGTGTAGGATCATCCGGACCTCTATCTCGTTGTCCCGAAGTAAAGTACAACCATCCATTCCAGAATCCTACCAGTGTGGTTTTCACACGATAAGGAAGCTTCCCAACAACCGACCATTTCTGGAAGAAAAAAAAAAGAATAAACAAATAAATAAATATTCCCACTTGGTATTTGTTCAGGCTAACTGCATGATCAAGTTCTGATGCCATTCAAATATTATTGATGACCTCATAACTGCTAGTTTAAGTCAACAAAACAAACAGACAAAGTCTTCCTGTTCTATAATCTCTTCCCTCAAGTGCTTTGGTCAAGAGAAAAAAAAAACGATCCTAATATCTAAATTCATTATGGGCTCTAGATTATGATGATGATGATGATGCTGCTGCTGCCAACAATTCATTCCCAAGGCTCTAATGTTCTGTAAATTTACTCAACTGCAACCTCCAAAAAACAATATGTTTTCTTTCCTTTTTATTATCTCTAAGTCTGGAGGTTAGGAATGGGATATGATTAACAAACAAACAAACAAACAAACAAACAAACATACCCAGTGTATCCCGCTGAAGAGCAGGGTCTGGGAGGGGTATGTGGTGGCAAGTCTTTCCTCTATCCTGAGAGATAGAGAGAACGCTTCCGAAGAGACCCCCGACTCGTTAACAAAGGCAGTAACCATAACAATCATAATACATATCACATATTACATATCACCTACAACTCACATATTACATATCATACATATCGCATATCACTTATCGCATATCACATATCGCATATCGCATATCACATATCACATATCACATATCACATATCACATATCACATATCACATATCACATATCACATATCACATATCACATATCACATATCACATATCATATAACACATATCATTCAACACATAGGTAAATATGACATGCATAATTAGATAGTGCGCACATCATAAAAAGCGACATGTAACACCCAAAAAGGTTAGATGACGAAAAACTACACTGCCACATGTAACCGTAAACCGTCCCACTCACAAACCCACTAGAAGTCCTTAGTTTTTATTCTACGCCTCCACTCACTCTTATCCTCGATCATGTGCTCAGAGAGGTGCAAGTCTATCATATCTCGCCTAATAATCTCATCCCAAGTCAACCTAGGTCTACCTCTACTCCTCCTACCCTCTACGCTTATGTTCTCTACTACTCTAACAGGTGCTGCCATCGTTCTCCTCTTCACGTGCCCAAACCATCTTAGTCTTCCCTCTCGTATTTTATCTGTGATACATGCGACCTCTAGTCTCTGTCGAAAGACGTCGTTTCTGATCCTATCGAATCTTGTGTGTCCATACATCCACCTCAGCATTCGCATTTCTGCGACCTCTATTTGTCTCTCTTGCGATTTCTTTATAGCCCAACAGTCTGTGCCGTATAGCATAGCTGGCCTTACTGCCATTCTGTATAGTTTTCCCTTTAGTTTTGGTGGGAACCTCTTATCACACAGAATCCCTGATGCTGCTCTCCACTTGCACCATCCTGATTGCACACGGTGTGCTACATCGCTGTGTATCTCTCCGTTCTCTTGGTATATACGAGCCAAGGTATTTGAACCTAGATGTCTGGGGGACCGCCATGCCCTGTATACTTATTTAGGTGTCCTCTTCGGCCTCACCACTAAAGTTACAATGCATGTATTCTGTCTTAGAGCGACTTATCCTTAAGCCCCTGCGTTCTAGTGCTGCTCTCCACTTTTCTAATCTCTCGTTAAGTACCGTCTTAGCTTCTGATATTAAGACAATATCATCCGCAAACAGCATACACCATGGGACTGGTTCTTGTATAGACTTGGTCATCTCGTCCAGCACTACTGCGAAGAGAAATGGGCTCAATGCCAATCCTTGGTGGAGTCCCACTTCCACCGGGAAGAAGTCTGTGTCTTCGACGGGTGCTCGTACACACGTTTTTGCCCCGTCATACGTATCCTGTATTATTTTGATATACCTCTCTGGTATCCTTCTAAGTCGTAGACTTTCCCAGATTAGTTTCCGCGGCACACTGTCATAGGCTTTTTCTAAGTCAATGAATACCATATGTAGGTCTCTTTTCTTTTCTCTATATTTCTCCATTATCCTCCTTGTGACGTGTATAGCTTCTGTTGTAAAGCGTCCTGGCATAAACCCAAATTGGTTTACCGCTATCTGAGTTTCTCTTCGAATTCTCGTGTCAACAATTCTTTCCCATAGTTTCATCGTGTGACTCAATAGCTTTATTCCCCTGTAATTTGTGCAACATTGGACATCTTCTTTTTTCTTATATATGGGGACTATGACACTACTTCTCCACTGGTCTGGCATCTTTCCTGTCTTAAAGATAGTGTTGAATAAGTCCGTTAGCCATTGTAGGCCCTCATCTCCAAGGCACTTCCACACTTCAATGGGAATGGGATATGATTATGATACATAAAAAAAATTCGCAGGGCTCCAAGCGGCTGGATGAGAAAGGGGCTGTTTGGTAATTTCTGAATGATTAAATATTGAACTAATAAAAGGTCTGAACCATTAAGTGTTGAATCATTAAGAGGTCTGAACCATTAATAGCTTGTATATTGCTTAACTATTTAAAGACAAATGTCTGACCAATTCTGATAAGAGGTTTTAACCATTCAGCATTAGATCTCTTAACCAGCATTAGTATAATGCTTAACCATTCAGAGGCAAATGTCTGAACCATTCAGACATTTGTTGCCGAAACAAACAGTCTGAACCATTAAGTGCTGAACCATTTAGACATCTAAACCATTAAGACATCTAAACCATTAAGAGGTAGATTCAGAGGCTTCCAAATAGCCCCTAAGTTATCACGGATTAGTTATACTTAAGTTGGACTAATGGGAACAAAAATTGTAGCTTTTGAAGAACAAAAAGGATTCTCTAGGAGCAGTATTAAATCAGCCACTTGTCATCATTAGGACTAAAACAAATATAGTTCTTCGTGTGCGGATTGCTTTTTAACATGTCCAAGATCTGCAAACATAGAATAATGGGATGAAGGTTTGTAGTTGCTGATGTGGAAACAAGGATGACACTCTTGGCTTATCTAATAAGTACCAACACGAGGCTATATGCAATGTGAGGGCATGTTAATGTTCAGCCAGATATCACAAACAAATGATAAATTAAAAGAAAATCTAATTACCAACGTATCCAAATTAAATTGGAAGACTTCTCCAACAAGGATCATTTTCTTGGTGTTAGGGTGCTTCTCGGTAGTGCCACCAGCAATAACAATAGAATTGTTGACAACCACCCAAGCAAATTCTATGTGCGAGTCAGGCTTAGGCATAGGAGGTAAAACCTTCCACTTCATCTCATCATTTAACATGTAGACATCACTATATACAACCTGCCGATTTTTCAACTTTAATCAGAAATAATAACAGTAACTACAACGATAATATTAACATCTTAACAATATTACTCATGAACATCCATGATACCACACCAAAAGAAAGGGAATACTGAATTGTAAGTGCATCTTAACTATATTACCTCATTCCTCCGGGAACACTTGAATATAGGCGAATTTGGTTTGGCCATAAAATCACCTTCTTGACCACCAATCACGTATAACCTATCATCCACCACAATACAAGCCCTGAAACAAATTTAGAGAAGCAAAGATAATCAATTACAAGAATGTATCAAATCAGTTGCAAAAAGAAGAATACAAATTTCAGCAAGTTAGCAATAACAGAACAATCACTAGATGATGGAGAAAAGAGTTACAACTTACAAATCCAACATGATGTCCTTGATTTCGAAGAGTCAATTCTTTTTTTTATTGTCAAATTTTCTTATTGCTAGATATTTATTACAGTGTATGGAGGTAATGAGATTTGACCCTTGATGTAGAGGATTCACAAAATGTGTTTATCCTATGTTGTTGAGAAAAATATCTTTACGTGGGTTACTTAGTACCAATGAGATCCTTAATTCTCACAAATCCAGGGAAGCTGAATTGTTGGACCAGCCACTTCTCCACAACCTAGTGAAGGCACATGTAGCAACTGCAATGAATGATACCTGTGAGGGCCACCTCGAGGAATGGGCATTTCAGTTCGCCATTCCTTCTCTAGAACCATCCCATCCTTGACAGCAATGCTCCAATGATCTATTCCTGGGGTATAACGATCTTCTTTGCTGCCACCCATTACATGTAGTCTGCCTCTCCACAGTTGAGTTGCTGGTGCATACCTGACATTAAAATAAATTTTCTTAGCAACTAATGACCCAGTTATCTTTTGATTATAGTATGTTTTTCGGACAGAGATGTATACATATACCTAGGAATTGGTAAAGGGGGCATGTCCCGCCATTTCTTGGTCTTAGTGTCCAGCACAAATGTATGTGCTGTTGGTCCTCTACACTGTGGACCATATTGTCCGGTGACTACATAAATATATCTTCCATCTGTCACCATTCCTAAATGTGAATGTGCCATTTCTTTGGGCATATCAAATCTTCCCCCCCATGTGTTGCTCGTAAAATTGTATACATCAACATGAGAATGCACCTGCCAAGGAAATAGTGTGTGTTACCATTTTTGTAGGAAGTATGAACAACCATTAACGCCAAGTAACAAACCAACAAAGGGTTGGTGTCAAACGATCAAACTACCATGGATAATGTGTAAAACATATGGCTTTCCTTTTTAATAGTATGATTCTAAAATGGCAGTATTAAGCAGGGTGAGTCTTTCTTTAGCCACCCATTTTATGACAATTTCGTAGCAGATAAAGAGTGAAATTGAATGAATCAATTAAAAGTAAAATTCTCACAAGATCAATAGTTCCATATCCGGCAAAAACAAATAGCTGATCGTTGATCTGTATTGCTGCTCCATCAAGACGGGGCACTGGTGAGTCTGTCATCTTCTCCCATTTTAGCTCTGGTCCAGGCAAATCAGCAAAAGTTTTAGAGAGGATTCTCCCATGATGTCCATCGTTTTTATCTTTATGAGTTACCCCCTATAATACAAAATTTGGTCATCCATTAACTTATATGTTAGAACAAGATACATAAGGTGATTTGACATAATAATAGCATTTGATGGTACGAGAAAGACAAATAGTAGATGGATGTTGTTATTATCATGATAGAAACAGCTAGAAGAAGAAGAAGAAGAAAGGTACCTTGGCAGAGTAATTGAAGTCGGGAGGCGGTGGCCAAGTCAATGTGAGGGAGGAAGATGCCCAGAGTAGATCTGTAATTAGGGCTGCTCCAACAAGGCCAACGCATAGGAATACCAACCTGCTCAATCTACTATGCTTTCCGCCACCCGCCCTACCCATCTCTCTCTCTCTCTCTCTCTCCCTCATTACGCCTGATTTTTCAGCACCGCCAAGGACACTAGCAATTGAGAGTGCTGGTGATGCTGCGATGAGTACCCGCTGCCGGAGCTAGGTAGATCTGATTTGCTTTTGCCTTTTGCGATGAAAAATTGAAAACCCATCCTCTTCCTCACCCCTTATGTTGTTTTATTTTCCTCCCCCATCCCCGTTGTTATCACTGTAAACTAAAGAGTGGGTTGTTTTTATCTCAAACAGAAATAAAAATCTAAATCCAAAAAAGAGAGAATGTCAAATTGGTTCATAGTTACCCAAAGTAACTTTGTTTTTAATGCATTCAACCTTCTAAGTTCTAACAACTACTCCCACTTTTTATTCAAAATTAACTTGTTTTATCACATCTAAGTCTTATTATTTTATTAAATCACGCTATACATCAAAGTTAATTCAATATTTAAATCATTTATTAAGAAAAAAAAACTAAATCCCTACTTGAAACCCTAGTTTCCAAAATTATTTTAGAATTTAAAAAATTACAGAGTTAAAGGTTTCTGATATTTTTTTCAATTGTTTATAACTTTTTGTCTAGAGTAGATGTTTTAAATCTAACATAGACATTCTAGGAATGTTGAATGATTACCACTATACCATTTTTTATCCTTCGTCTCCATGTTCTCCTCCAAACCACAAAATCATATTGATAGATCGTAATCATTCTTTAGAACATTCCAACTATAGAGCACTTCACTAGAAATCAAATTCATCTTCATAAAAACCCCAAAAAAAATCAATAATATACAATTGACATTGAGTTGACGATAATGGCGGAGTAGCAATATTCATCGAGTTGTCTCCTTCTACTTCGACTGTCACCTACAATTGATGAACAACTTGTAAACATTGAACAAAGTGATTTGTTAGAAATCAATGGACTTGGCAAACAACAAACTAGACAAAGACGAATAAATCAACTGGAATCTTGCTTGAAGGATCATACAAAATGTGAGGTCTTGGTTAAACTTGAACAAATAAAACCAAAAACTGAAGATGAGCATCAATCGACATGCCAAATGCTACTTCGATTTGGTAGATGAACAACAATCAACATAGTGACTTCGATTCGGTAGATGAACACAATCGAACAAATGATGATGATGAATTGTTTTAGAATAAAGCGTGAACAAAATCAAGCTCCAAATGAATTGTTTTTGAAATAAAGCGTGAACAAAATCAAGCTCCAATCTTGAAATGTTGTTGACGAGGAAGGATTCTAATGAAGGATTTTAAAGTTAGATAACGATGAAGAAAAAAGCTTTAAGCAGAAACCGTTGTGTTCCCGAGTCTCATTTAAGAAGAGAAAAAAAAAGAAATGAAAGGAAAGAAAAAATAGTTGTGTTTCAGAGTTTTTTTTAATGGAAGGAAATGAAAGGATTGTTAGAAATTCATATTCCCGAGTTTACTTACACTGTGTTCCCGAGTCTTATTTAAGGAGAGAAAAGAAAGGATGTGGAAGGAAAGAAAAAATAGTTGTGTTCCAGAGTTTTTTAATTGAAGAAAATGGAAGGATTGTTGTAAATTCGTGTTCCCGAGTTTACTTAAGGAGGGAAATGGAAGGAAATTAAAAGCTAAAATCAATCCTTGCAAAATGAAAGGAAATGGAGAGAAAGAAAAAGAAAGAAAAGAAAAGAAGAGAAGAGAAGAGAAAAGAAGAGAAAAGAAGAGAAAGGAAAAGAAAGTGTTTCATTTCTTTTCTTTTCTCGTTAAGTAAACTCGGGAACACATCGTTAAGGAGGGAAAAGAAAGGAAATGGAAGGAAAAAGAAGACTAAAAACAATCTTTTCAAAAATAGAAGGAAATGGAGAGAGAAAAAGAAAGAAAAAAAAGAGAAAAGAAAAGAAAAGAAAAGAAAAGAAAGGAAAAGAAAAGAAAGTGTTTTTTTTCTTCTTTTCTTTCGTTAAGTAAACTCGGGAACACAGCGTAAATCAAGGGGGGAAGAGTTTGATAAAGCGTAATTTAATAATGATTTTTTTATTGTCATTCCAATTTCTCTTCTTAAAATTACCAACCAAGCACAACATTAATTTTTAAAATATTCCATTTAGTTCCTAATTCTAATTCAAATTACCATTTCAACAAATAGCATTTTATGAATTAAACAACCCCTAATTGCTTTTATGTATAATACAATTATTTCAAAACATGATTGGACGTCAAATCAGACCACTTACTAGTTCATTGGTCGGATCGGATTTAATAACCGGACAACTTTATAATTAATTTAAAGTATATGCATTAGAAAGGTGAATTCTAAGGTTCCTTATTCCAGTTGTAAAACGGAAGAAGAGGGAGAAGGGGCACAGCCCCACTAGCAGCTCACGTTATAGAATGATAATAACAATTTAAAGTAAAAAATAGTTTGAAATCATAAAATAAAAAGATAATGATTAAATTAAAAATATAATAAATCATGAAGATAGTCGGACCGGATTTAAGAACCGTGTAACTTTATAACTATTTTAAAAATATATGTATAGGAATAGAGTGATAATAACACTTCAAAATAAAAATAGTTAAAAATCATAAAATAAAAAAATAATGGTTAAATAAATAATATATCTTGAAGGTAAACATGCAAGCAAATATGATTGTAGCCCTTTTTTTTATCAAAATTATTTTTTATTTTTTTAATTTTCATTCTTTATGCTTTTATAGAATTTCAAAGCTTCTTCACTTCACTCTTTAATCTCTCCGGTGAACCAACAATAATAACATTCTCACCGCTCAATCGACCTTATGGAACTGTAAATTAGTCTCTTCGACAAACCTCAATAACATTCTCACAACTCAACCCCTCTTCTACATCCATAAAGACGAGGGTCATCTTTCCAATCCAACAAAGATATGCTCAAATTTGATCAAGATTTGACAAAAACAAGACTGAGTTTGTCGATTCTAATGTAGATCTGATGAAAAATGAGAGGAAGTTCGTCGATTCCAATAAAGTTCCAGCAAATAAGAGGCTTAACGTTTGAAATAAATCAACACCACTCCAACCACCCGATGTGACTCGCTTTCAACCGGTTGGTTTTGTACTTTTGTTAGTACTAAACAAATAAGTTTAAATCGGATCGCTCATCTCACTGAATCCCGGTTTGAAAACATTGGTATAATAACCATTCTAATTTAAATTAATTATGACACTAAACATCAAAGGGGTGCTGGATAAACGTTATATTCTTAAGTTTACTTAATGAAACATAAGAAAGAAAACATTTATATTTTTTTCTATCTTTTTTTATTTTTTTTTTCTCTTTTATTCTCTCCACTTTCTTCTGATTTGAAAGGACATCTCTCTTCTATTCCATCCTTAACGATGTGTTCCCGAGTTTACTTAACGAGAGAAAAGAAAGAAAACACTTTCTTTTCCTTTCTATTCTTTTATCTTCTCTTCTCTTTTTTTCTTTCTTTTCTCTTCTCTTCTCTTTTTTCTTTCTTTTCCTTTCTCTCCATTTTCTTTCATTTTAGAAACATTGATTTTAGCCTTCATTTTTCTTTCATTTTCTTTCTTTTCTCTCCTTAAGTAAACTCGTGAACATAAATTTCTAACAATCCTTCTATTTCCTTCTATTAAATAAAACTTTGGAACACAACTATTGTTTCTTTCCTTCCATTTTCTTTCTTTTCTCTCCTTAAATGGGACTCGGAAGCCTCATGTAAGAGGGGGTGTAAAATCCATAGCATAAAACTAGACCACACAAACTTTGGATTCATCTACAATGCGATAACGAATTGAAATCGGATCTCAAATAGCGTTAGGATGATCGATTTCCTAGCCTCTTATGCAGATGTATTCATGTGAGTCTAATACGATGTTGTTGGGTCGAAGAAGATGTTTGGTCCTTGCCAGAAACTCTTCAGATCCAAAGAAGAATCGTAGGTCAACAAGAGTCCAGTGTATGCTGGACCCCAAATTTGTGCCCCTAAGTACGATATTATCCTCTGGAAATGTAATTGTTGCCGTTGCCGCTGCCACTGCCGGGTCCTGGTCCCTTCATGGGGCAGTAAAGTCAACAATTACTCAAGTCGTTGTCACTGTTGTCACAATTGCATCTGGAGCTTGTCTATCGACCATCGTCGACCGTTTATGGCCTAAAGTCGATGAACAACCTCTTAACTATATTCTTTTCTTTGATCCTCATTATCTTTTGTAAATTACTCCCACCCTTATCTACTACTCCCAACCTGGTAGATGTTTAATTATGACATGCTAATTTTGGCTGAATCGAGCGTAAGAATCGAACTATAGTAGAGATGGTAAGAAGCATGCTTGAAGAAAAAAATCTAAGCAAAATATTCTGGGGAGAAGCAGTTGCCACGGCTGTCTATGTGTTGAATAGATCACCAACAAAGGCTTTAGAAGAAATTACTCCATACGAGGCTTGGATTGGGCACAAGCCTTCTGTTAGGCATTTAAAAGTATTTGGAAGTGTTGCTTATGCCCATCAACCTAAGCATTTGAGAAAGAAATTAGATCCTAAATCTAAACAATGCATTTTTATTGGGTACTTCATAAATACCAAAGGGTATAGGTTGTTGGATCCAGTCAAAAGGGACATTATTATAAGTCGAGATGTGATATTTGATGAAATGTCTAAGTGGAGAAAGGTAGAAGACAGAGATGAAGGGATCCCTACTGATGTGGTTCATGTAAAAATGGATAAAGTGAATGAAGAAAATGACACATCTTTTGGAGATAGTACTCATGAGAGTGATGGGTCAAGCACTAACATCACTACTTCCAGTAACAATAGTACTCCTACTCAACTACCAACACCTACTTAAGGTATAAATGTAGAAAGTTATGGAAGTTCGAGTAAGTCAGCTAGTGGGCCCAGCAATAAGTCATCATCAAATAGCAGTCCATTACGCATGAGAAGTCTTGAGGAACTTTATGAAAATACCGAGGAAGTAGATACAGTGTATTCAGCATGCCAATTTGCATTATCACTTATTAAACCAATTTCATTCAAAGAAGCAACTCAACAAGAACAGTGCTAAAGGCAATGAAGGATGAATTAAGTTCATTTGAAAAACATAAGACATGGACATTAGTTGATTTACCAGAAGGTAAAACTCCTATTGGTCTGAACTGGCTTTTTAAATTAAAAACTGATGCTGCAGGAAAAGTAACAATATACAAGGCTCGGTTGGTAGCTAAAGGGTATGCTCAAGAGCATGGCATTGATTATGAAGAAACATTCGCTCCCGTTGTGCAATTTGAAACTATCAGGCTCATTTTATCCATTGCAGCCTAACATGGATGGCCCGTGTATCAACTAGATATCAAATCTGCCTTTCTGAATGGATATCTACAGGAGGAAGTCTATGTAATACAACCACCTGGGTTTGAAGTTAAAGGTGAAGAACATAAAGTATACCGACTACACAAAGCTTTGTATGGCTTGAAACAAGCTCCCCGTGCATGGTATAGTCAAATGGATGGATTTCTTTCTTCCAATGGGTACATTAGGAGCTTGAATGAACCCTCAATGTATGTAAAGAAAGGAAAAGATAATAACTTTATTGTCATATGTGTGTATGTTGATGATTAATCTATACAGGACCTATTCAAGAACTGTTGAATGAGTTCAAACTTAACATGGTGAAGGAGTTTGAGATGACAGATTTGGGGCTGCTACAATATTTTCTTGGTCTGTAAGTCAACCAAAGAAAAGATGGTATCTTTCTTTCACAAAATAAATATACCGGTGAATTATTAAAGAGATTTGGAATGAACTCCTGCAAGTTTGCCTCAACACCGATGGGTTCTGGTGATCGTTTTTTATGGAGGATGGTGGAAAAGAAGTAGAAGGGTATCGATTCAGGAGTCTTATTGGCGGTCTGATGTATCTTACCCATTCACGACCTGATATTGCATTTGCAGTAAGTGTTTTATCACGGTTTATGCAGTATCCTTCGTAGTATCACTTTGGAGGTGGAAAGAGAGTACTTCGTTACCTTGCTGGAACATTGAATTTTGGTTTATGGTATGGAAAGGGATTTGAAATCAAACTTGCTGGATACACTGACAGCGATTGGGCAAGCACCTCTGAAGATATGAAGAGTGTATCAGCTTATGTGTTCAATGTTGGTTCAGGAGCAGTTTCATGGAGTTCTAAAAAACAACCAGTTGTAGCTCTTTCTACGACGGAAGCTGAGTACATCTCAGCTGCAGTAGGAGCATGTCAAGCTATATGGTTGAGAAAGATGTTGAAGGAGTTGTGTCACAGTCAAGAAGATGCAACCCGACTGTTATGCGACAATCGATCAGCAATTTTTCTCACCAAGAACCAAGCTCTTCATAGTCACACTAAGCATATCAATATAAAGTTCCACTTCATCCGCAATCTAATAGATGACAAAGAGATCGAACTTCAATCTTGTGACACAAATGAGCAGATTGCAGATATCCTAACAAATGACAAGTTAATTCCAATGATTGAGCAGTCAAAATCAAGGTCCAAGAATAAACTTCAGTAATTGATTGATTGAATCAATCAATTGTGATTTAATGCTTGATTTAAGCAATTAGTATAATTTTCTTTTATTAGCAAAATTTTATTTCCCTTATAAATAGGTGGTAGAATTAGATGGAAAATGTACCACAAAATATCATCTTTTCCTTCCTGTTTTTTTAATATTAATCGGGCTGACTGCTCCATTATCTTTCTGTTTCTTTTGTTTTCTAGTTTGATCTTTGAGCCAATTTGTTTAGTTTTACTAACAATTGGTATCAGAGCACAACCAGGAGATTCTAGCTAACAGAGAAGGAAGAAAAGTGATTACCGATTGTAGCATAAAAACAAACCAGAAGCCACCAAGAAGCTGTGATGGCAGATTCAGTAAACCAAACAGCTGTTACAGTGAAAGAAACAGGGTCATCATCATCTTACCTCTGCCCGATCTTGACCCTGATGAACTATACGTCTTGGGCTATTAAGATGGAGTCATTCACGGATGCCCAATATATTTGGGAGGCCATTGAACCACCTGAAGGCATCACTGTTGACGTCAAGATCAAGAAGAAAGCACGAGCTTTCATCTTCCAGGCATTGCCGGAAGATATTCTGCTACAGGTTGCAGAACACAAGGAGGCAAAGAGTGTGTGGGATGCCTTGAAGGCTCGCTATCTTGGGGCTGATAGAGTCCAGCAAGCACGGATTCAAACTTTGAACCGTGAATTCAAACTATTGACTATGAAAGAAAGCGATAGTATTGATGATTTTGCGGGAAAAATTGGTGCCATTGTGTCCAAGTTTCGGACACTTGGAACAACCATAGAGGAAAAGATTAGAGTGAAGAAGGTGCTTAATTCTGCACCAAACAGATTTCTACCGATTGTCGCAACAATCGAGCAGTATTCGGACCTGGACAAGATGCCGTTTGAAGAATTAGTTGGACGTCTCAAGGCTTACGAAGAGAGACTCAAGCCGGCTGAATCAACCAAAGATTCAACAAGTCAATTGCTGCTAACAAAAACAGAATGGCAGAACAGACAAAAACAAGAATCAAAACAAAAAATTTCTAGTTCCAACGACTCGCGCGGGCGTGGGCGTGGACGGGGCAGAAATAGTCGCGGTCGAGGGGGAGACAAAACTCCAGCAGTGATCGCAGGGGTGATCAAAATGATCAACGAGGCAGGAGTGACAAGAGGCTGATGAGGTGTTTCAATTGCAATAAAGTTGGACATTTTTCTGCCGAATGTCGAGCACCAAGGAAACCAGAAGATGAAGCCAATTTGGTAAGAGAAAATGATGATTCTACTCTTTTAATGGCTAAATGTTCACACGATATGGTGATGCTTAATGAGGAGAAAGTATTCCCAAATGTTTATGCCGAAGATGATATTAACGAAGGCATGTGGTACTTGGATAATGGTGCAAGCAACCACATGACCGGACATCGGGAATACTTCTGTGATCTTGATGAAAAAACAGTGGGAAAGGTGTGCTTTGGAGACGGATCAGCAGTGGAGATAAAAGGAAAAGGTTCAATCCTTTTACAATGTAAGAATGGAGATCAAAGACTTGTCACGAATGTCTACTTTATACCCAACTTATGTAACAATATACTAAGTTTGGGTCAATTTGATGAAGTCGGATGTAAAGTTGTGATAAAAGATGGAGTCTTGTGGATGTATGAAAGATCGGGAGCTGCGTTGATGAAAGTGAAGAGGGCTGCAAACAGACTTTATAAAATAAAGTTGCACACGGTGCCATCAACGTGCTTATTGTCAAAAATGGACAACATGGCTTGGCTTTGGCATGCACGCCTTGGTCACCTTAACTTTGAAACATTGAGAAAGTTGACAAAAGGTGGATTGGTTGATGGGCTGCCTATCATTGATCACAAATCAGAACTTTGTGAAGCATGTTTGGCAGGAAAACATCGCAGGTTTCCTTTCCCATCATTGTCAACTTATCGGGATGAAAAGCCTTTGGAATTGATACACACAGATCTTTGCGGACCAATTACACCTTCCACATCATCTGGAAACAGGTATTTCTTGCTTCTTGTCGATGATTTTAGTAGATTCATGTGGGTGTATATTATCAAATCCAAAGACCAAGCTTAGGAGGCATTCTCCAAGTTCAAAAGTATTGCAGAATCTAAACTTGGATGTAAAGTTAAAGCTTTGAGAACAGATCGTGGAGGGGAATTTGTTTCCTCAAAGTTCGAGCAATTATGTAATGAAGACGGGATTAGAAGGTACTTGACTGCTCCCTATACACCGCAGTAAAACGGTTTAGTAGAGAGAAGAAATTAAACTGTTTTGGGAGTCACAATATCAATGATGAAAGCCATGAACTTGCCACAATGGTTGTGGGGTGAAACTATCAGACATGCAGTTTATGTTTTGAACAGAACCCCTACAAAGGCTTTGGAAGATAAAACACCTTATGAAGCACTAAAGGGGAGAAAGCCATAGTTAGATCATTTGAAGGTATTTGGATGCAAAGCTTATGTCAAAGTGCCTTCCATCAAGACCACAAAACTGGATGATAGAAGCGTACCAATGGTGTATCTTGGCAGTGAACCAGGTAGTAAAGCTCATCGTTTTTTTAATCCATTAACTAACAGACTTTGTGTTAGTAGAGATGCTTATTTTGATGAAAAAAATTCTTGGAGCTGGAATAAAGAAGAAGAAGACAAGGCTGGTTTTTCTGTTGAGGTCGAAGAAATGGGAGAAATCCCACCGTCAACAGGAACCAACCTGGTCAACTCTGACCAGGTCGAGAATGCTGCTGTCACAGACACAAGTCCAAGTCAAACAACACATTCTGGGCATAACACAGCAGCCCAGAATAGCAGTGCGGCAGATCCTTTCAACGGCCCAGTTAACCCAACAAACAGTACAGTTTTTAATGAGTTCAGTGACTTCAGTCCATCCAGTTCAACTCATAGGTCCGGTTCAGCAAGTTCTGATTCAATTTCACAGAATGGCATTCAGAATATGACGATGCACCTACACAAGGTTTTCATCCTATCTCAAATGTTTATGATAGAACTCATTCTATTCAACAGGTTGAATTCGAACGAGTACTGTTGGCGATCAACGAAGAACCAGTTACCTATGCTGAAGCAAAAGGAAGAAAAGAATGGCGGAAAGCTATGTTGGAAGAGCTTGATGCAATCGAAAGAAACAAGACCAGGAAACTAGTTGATTTGCCAAAAGGCCACAAACCAATTGGTTTAAAGTGGCTCTTTAAAGCGAAGAAAGATGCAGAAGGAAAAATCACTCGCTACAAAGCAAGATTTGTTGCGAGAGGATATGTTCAAAAGCAGGGAATAGATTATGAAGATTCATTTGTACCAGTGGCTCGTATGGAGACAGTGCGACTACTGCTCGCTTTGACAGCTCGATTTGGGTGGCCAGTTCATCACTTAGACGTGAAAACTGCGTTTCTCAATGGAGAATTGAAGGAGGAGGTATACGTGGACCAGCCTGACGGATTCAAGATACCCGGGAATGAGCACATGGTGTATAAGCTCTCAAAGGCGTTATATGGATTGCGTCAAGCTCCACGAGCTTGGAACATAAGGTTGGATACTACTCTCAAAGATCTTGGTTTTAAAAGAAATCAAAGAGAACACGCGGTTTACAAACACGTATACAACAATGAAGTAATAATTGTTGGAGTGTATGTGGATGATTTAATCGTCACTGGTTCAAACGCAAAGAAAATTGAGAATTTCAAAAAAAAAATGGCTGAATATTTTTAAATAAGCAACCTTGGCATGTTGACTTATTATTTGGGAATCGAAGTAAGCCAAACAGATGGTGGAATATCTTTGAAGCAAGCTGGCTACGCGACAAAGATCCTGAAAAACTCGAAGATGTGGGTTTGCAATCCCACAAAATATCCCATGGAACCTGGTCTTAGATTGGTGAAAAATGATGATAGTATTCTGGTCGATCCAACAGAATATCGAAGGATCATTGGAAGTCTTCGTTATCTGACTCATACACGGCCAGACCTGTGTTATGCAGTAGGGATGGTCAGCAGGCTTATGGAAACATATTTTACGTTATGTGAAGGGAACAACTTATTTTGGCATTAATTATATGAAGAATGGAGATGCAAAGCTGATTGGATACAGCGACAGCTCTCACGCAACTGATTAGAATGATGGGAGAAGTACAACTGGAATGGTCTTTTTTTATGGTGGTGGACCGATTGCTTGGTGCAGCCAAAAACAAAGCACGGTGGCGCTGTCCTCTTACGAGGCTGAATTTATGGCAGCAACAGTTGCTGCCTGCCAAGCCATATGGCTGAAAGGAATGCTCGAAGATTTGACAAACCAGAAGGTTGAAGGAATAAAGTTGCTAGTAGACAATCGTTCAGCCATTGAATTAATGAAAAATCCTGTGTTCCATGGTAGAAGCAAACACATTGACACAAAATACCATTTTATTCGTGAATGTGTTGAACAAAATTTGGTTAAAGTCGAATTCATAAGTGGAAAAGAACAAGCAGCGGATATCCTGACAAAAGCCCTACCCAGACTCAAGTTCATTGAAATGAGGGAAAAATTAAGGGTTGAAGAAATTGAAGCAGGCAGATTGGAATTAAGGGGTGATTGACAAGTTAATTCCAATGATTGAGCAGTCAAAATCAAGGTCCAAGAATAAACTTCAGTAATTGATTGATTGAATCAATCAATTGTGATTTAATGCTTGATTTAAGCAATTAGTATAATTTTCTTTTATTAGCAAAATTTTGTTTCCAATTAGATGGAAAATGTACCACAAAATATCATCTTTTCCTTCCTGTTTTTTTAATATTAATCGGGTTGACTGCTCTATTATCTTCCTGTTTCTTTTGTTTTCTAGTTTGATCTTTGAGCCAATTTGTTTAGTTTTACTAACAACAAAACCACTGGATGTGGAGAAGTTTTGCTACTTTCGTGCAAGAATGGGTGTGAAGACTCTTTGAATTAAAGGGAGGTATTGGTGTAATTCAAAAGTCTAAGCATGAAGTGTCATTGTCAGTTGTGTTATACATGCATGGCTGTCATGCATGTTTTATTTATGTCTTTATTTGTTTATGTGTTAAAGTAGCGGTCCATGTTTCGAGTTATAGTAGCAGTTAATGTAGTGGGTCTTTGTTTCCTTCTTTAATGCAGTAGTGGTAGAGTGGGTCAGTTATCTTTTCAATTCTCTTTATGTATTGTCATGTCAATCAATGAACAATGTTGAATTTGTTGGGTTTGTTGGACCTAAACAATGTTGTTTAACCATTTTAAACTTGAAAACGCAGCGGATTAACATCAAACAAATATCATTTGAAATCTGAAAAATATGGTTCATTGCATGTCTACTACAAACCCAAGAATACAAGGATCTTATATATGTGTTTGAACTAGTTATGACCAATATATAACAACCCAAACAAGTGATACATACTACCTTTCATAAGCTGCTGAAATCGTGGATTGAATCAAGATAATGTTCTTGAGTGGCCAAAACACCAAGAGGAGGTGTTCTCAAGCAATCATACCCACAAGCCTTCAAGGAAACACCATTTTGCTAGGATTTTGTACACCAAATCCCGTCAAGAAGACTGCTGGATTCGACTTTCAGCCGTGAACAACCACAAAGCTGCTGGAACTTTGTTTCATCCATGAAATCCGTCTTCTAGATGAGAAACACAACTCTTGGTCATCGATTTTGCATGTGAGAGAAGTCTAGATAAGATGTGTGTGTGTTCTTAGAGAGGATTTTTGTTTCAAAAACAAGAAAAAGAGAGAAGAAGGGCAAAGGCCCTTGCGGCCGTAAAAACCCACAACCCGTTTAGGGTTTTATCCCCTTTAAAAACCTTCTAACTTTTATTTAAAATGTTTTAATATAATTAACCTTTTAATTACACATAATATGCACACACACACTATTATTATTTGATGTTGCTTAACTAATTTAAACAACATAACAAATAATATCCATGAACAAACTATCCTCATAATTTGTTCTTTCTCACATACAGTTTATTTAATAAACCCATTTTCTAAATTGGTGTAATTATTTAATTGCATGATCATATCATCAATTAAATATTAATTGGTGTTTGCTAAGCTTGTTATTGGGTATGACCCGACTTGGATCACAACGTACTAACCACATCAATGTTCTATGTGTCTTGGGCATACAGAATCCAACAATCTCCCACTTGCACAAGATACATAGAAGATTGATGCAAGCAGTAAATACCGCCTAACAACGGTTTACTACCTTAATACGCATGACTTAGAAGCCATTCAATAACATCATCCCCTTCAAGTATCCAACTTGAAATGATTTAGGTGAATCAATCATTTATCCTTTTGTTACAGATGTCATGTTAAATCCAAGGACACAGAATGATCATTCCTTGTTGATTTAACTTAATCAGGCCTTAGACATCATACTCTCAACGAATAAGAGGAACAAATACCATCTTGACTACATACGTTTCTCACAATCACTGTCATATCTGAACATAGCCTTATGTACTGATAATTATCTCATATCAGTGAAGAACTAGCTCAAGGTATAACACTTGGTGAATATCAAAACCCAATATGTATCTCAGGTCGGAGGATACCAAATGATATTCGCCTTTACTCAAATTTACTTATGATCAATCAATAAGATTCCATGTAGTAAGAATTGAGATGCGGGCCAGTCCAATATTCGTATCCCACGAATATCTATGAACCTTGGTAGCAACCAATTGCTCTATATTCATGCCTTATGAATATCCACCAATCCAAGTTCATAATAGTCTTACATTCATATTTGTTCTCACAAATATGACCGACTACGGACATTTAGAATAATAAAATTATTCATGGATGTAAACATGCTAAAAGGAACATGACTCAAGGTATCGTGAATATATAGATGAGTCAAGTATTACAATTGTTCCATATTATTAATATTAATACTAAACAGATCAATTCCAATCACTAGAATATCGAAGTCCTAAGGCATAAGTATGACTTTCATGCTTTGCCCTTTCAAGGAGCTTCGTGAGTGGATCCGCAATGTTTTGATCAAAGTGAACTTTGCGAATACATATCTTTCCCTTTTCAACTTCATCCCTTATGTAGTTGAATCTCCGCTCATTGTGCCTAATCTTTTGACGTGCACGGGGTTCTTTGATTTGAACAATCGCACCCTCATCATCACAAAGATTTCTAAGGAGTCTTGAATGGTAGAGACCATCCTTAGATTGGTGATAAACCTTTTTATCCATGCAGCTTCCCAAGCTGCTAATGAGGCGGCTATGTATTCGTATTCTGTAGTGGACAATGCTACACTATTCATAATGGAGACATACCCCGATTGTGATCGAGGATCATCTCGATCAGTTTGGAAACTAGCATCCGTGTAACCCTTTACAACTAGTTCCTCTTCATCAAATCCGTATATTAGAAACATATCCTTAGTCCTCCTAAGGTATTCCAATATACATTCAACAACCATCCAATGGCTGTTACTTGGATTCTGCTGATATCTATTTGTCATGCTTAACGCGCATGACTCGTCCAGTCTAGTGCATATCATCGCATACATGATGGATCCTATAGCAGACGCATATGGGATGTCCTTCATACGATGTTGCTCATCGTTTGAGCTTGGACATTGAGATGCACTCAATGTTGTCCCTCTTTGAATAGGTACTATACCTTTCTTAGAGTTTACCATCTTGAACCTTTTCAAGGTTTTATTAATTTATGCACTTTGGTTTAACCCTATCAACCGCCTCGATCTATCCCTATAGATCTTTATTTCCAAAATATAGGCGGCTTTACCGAGATCGCTTTTGGAAAAACAATTTCCAAGTGTAGTATGTCATCAACATAAAATACTTAGAACGTAGTCACACTCCCACTAGCCCTTTGATACACACAAGCCTCGTCAGCGTTCTTGATGAAACCCAATTTCTTGATCTTTTCATCAAAACGTTGATTACAACTTCTCGATGCTTGTCTCAATCCATAGACTGATCTCTTTAACTTGCATACTTTATCAGGATGATTTGGATCGACAAAACCTTCAGGCTGAACCATATGGACAGTCTCTTCGAGGTGTCCATTAAGAAAAGCGGTTTTGACATCCATTTGCCAAATCTCATAATCATAATGAGCAGTTGTGGCAAACAATATCCTGATAGACTTTAGCATTGCCATTGGCGAGAAGGTTTTATCATAATCAACCCCTTGACTTAGAGTGAAACCTTTTGCTACAAGTCTTGCCTTGTAAGTATCCAAGTTTCCATGCATGTCAGTTTTCTTCTTGAAAACCCACTTGCATCCAACCGGTTTGGAGTTAAGTGAAGAGTCAACCAATTCCCAAACTTGGTTGTCATACATGGATTGCATCTCTACGTTCATGGCTCCTAGCCACTTGTCACTATCCGAATTGGACATTGCATCATGGTATGTAGTTGGCTCTTCGGAGTCAACAACGTAGCATCCATCTATGAAAAATCCACATCTTTCATGTGGAATGCTAACTTTACCAGATCTGCGAACGTTTTGTGTGTATTGATCAACCTCTTGATCATGATCAACAACCTCTTGTTGATTGCTAGTGTCAACCAAACGTGTATCGGCTTGTGGATCTTGATCTTCATCAAATTCCACTGTTCTATGCGTGATTCCTTCCATAAGGAACTTGGCTTCCAAGAACTCTGCCTTTTGAGCAATGAATACCTTTTGCTCTGTTGGATCAAAGAAGTAGTATCCTATACAGTCCTTTTGGATATCCAACAAATATACACTTAGTGAATCGACTTTCAGTTGGTTTGGGTGTTAAGCTTAACATAAGCTTCATAACCCATAATTTTAAATATGATAACGATGGAACTATTCCATTTCATATTTCAAAAGGCGTCGAATCCACTTTCTTGGTTTGGACCATATTCAAAATATGAGCCGCGGAGAGTAGTGTGAAACCCCAAAATTATAGAGGTAGTGAGCTTATAGCCATCATAGGTCGAACTATATCCAATAGGGTTCGATCTCCTTTCAGACACATCATTATGTTATGGTGTTCTGTGAGGAGTAAGTTGTGAGACAATCTTACAACTTCCTAGATGATCCCTAAAAGTTTCACTTAGGTATTCACCTTCTCTATCTAAACGGAGAACTTTGGTAGTTCTATCGAGTTGATTTCCTACTTCATTCTTGAAGTTTTTGAACATTTCAAATTCTTCATGTCTATGTGCTATCAAGTACACATAACCATAGCGACTATAATCGTCGGTTAAGGTAATGAAGTAAGTTTCACCATACCTTGTCATTCTCTTAAAAGGACCACATACATCCAAATGTATAACTCCTAATAAGTCTTTTGCCCTCTCATTAGTACCACTAATGGGCGTGTTAGTCATCTTACCTTGTAAACAAGATTCACACTTATCTAATGAACAATTTTCATTTGTTTTTAAAAGACCATTTTTTAAAGTGTTTAAATCCAATTCTTGTTTATGTAACCAAGATGACAATGACAAAATTAAGAGTCACTTAAACCGTTTTAAGTCTCTTGGTGCATGATTGGTATAATATGTTATTATAGGATGAATCATCATGAACCAATTCATCAACATCATTAGAAGGCATAGCCTTGAAATAATATACATCATCCATATAAATATAAATACCATCATTTACTAACTTTAAATCATAACCATATCATTTTAAAAGGGAAACTTAAATCATGTTCCTAGTCAAACTAGGAGCATATAACATGTTTTGAAGAAAAACTTCCAAACCCTTTTGAAAATTTCAAAACATAGTCTCTTTTCTTAAAGTGCTTATTTCTTTTGAACCCTTGCAACAAATTGCAATAGTGAGTTCCATATGAGGTATCCAATTACCCATGTGCTTTTAGGAAATAACACCTAAGTTAATATGGATTATGAAAGTTATACTTAAGGTTTGCCCAGCATCCCTTTTACTTCTCAACTCATTGAGATAGGTTGGATGAATTCCTTTCAAATGACCTATCTCACCATACTCAAAGCATGGATCGTTTTCGGTTACCTTAAGCTTCATAAGCTTAGGTTTTGGAGGTTCCGCTTTGATCTACCCTTACCCATTGCCTTTGATGTGCCCTTCTCCTTTGGCAACATTTGCCTTGGGATCGGGAATGGCCTTTCCTTATTGATCTAGAGAATAGGTAGAACCTTTCTACCCATCCCTACCTTAGCTGTTACGAGCATTGCGTGAAACTCACCAATGCTCTTGTCCTATCCATTCATATTGTAATTCATTATGAATGTCTCAAACTTTTAGTTAGGCCATTAAGGATCAAATCCTTGGTCAACTCCTTTGAGACAGGACAGCTAAGCCTCTCGAGGCGGCCTTAACATCGTCGGGGTCGGGTTGGTTAGGAATAGGATCGTCAAGGACATTTGCCTTTGCTCTTGCTTGAGAACAATTCTCAAGTTTCGAGATCAGTCCATAAGGTTATTATGGTAGAGACGATCCCTCTCTAAAATAGCTCTCTGTGATAGGGTATGGACGGTAGGGGTGGTAGCATTATTGTTTGCGGTCATTCTATAAATTTTACAAAGTTCTTTTTAGTATTTCTGAAAAATTTCATTTTAATTATTAATACCCTTTATGTATCATAGATAATTAATAATTAAAATCTATAATCCAACGTTACATTCAAATAATGGTTAGGTGACCTTTATCCCATTATTCAAATTAACAAGGTAGTCAACATTTGACAATTGCAACCTTTTGCAACTTCTAGCGGTATGGGATCGACTTTAAACATCATATGCAAAGTCGGCATGTTAATCCCATCAACACCATTTGGAAACCATATTTTAGGTGATCCATTCAACATGGTTTGCAAATCAAGTTGCCTACTTGCACACACATGTGAGTTTACCAACACAAGTGGTTAGGTGACCTTTATCCCACCAATGTGGTATTCCCACCTTAAGTCATAAGTTCCCTCAAAATGGTTAGGTGACCTTTATCCCATTAAGAGTTTCCAAATGACTTAAGTGTTGTGCAAAAGGACGGTGTTAAACTTGTTTGAAAAGGGATTTTTAGTTTTCATTGATTCTAGTTTGAAAACTCTATTTACCTTGTATTTGCATGCTTTCAAATACAAGGTATCCTATGGTTCATTTTTAATAAAACCTCTTTTATTAAATCATTAATCCTTTTAATAACCTTTTATTAATCACTTAATGATTAGGAACCATAAAATTCAGCTTGTTAAGTTTGTTAATTAGTTTGTTATGCATATCCAAATGTCAAATAACAATCATACAACAAACAACCAAACAAGCACAATCATACAAACATATGTGCATAACTATAGCCACTAAGTTGACTACACTTGTTTGCCATCACAAGTGTTGTCATAAGGTCTTTCCTAAGGGTTGAACACAATCACAAATGATGAGGTCTCCAAAGACTCCCACTTGAACTTGCATCCAAATGCTTCAAGTCCATCCTTTGTGTCTTCCTTTTGTGCTTCCTTCCCGAGCATCTTCTTTTACAAAGTATATATATCCTAATACATATTTTCTAGTAAAAGAAAAAATACTCCTAATCTATTTATTACATTGCCAAATGAATAAACAAATTACAACCCAAATAGAAACATCAAAAGGAATTATTACAACCCAAATAGAAAGAATACAACCAACATGACAATTCCACAATCAACCAAATCCAAAACATACATGGTCAAGGCTATGTTATGCACTAAAACATGTATCCATATACATCATTTCAAGAACTAAATGAACCCCATTTGACCCTAAATTTTCAGCCAACACAAACTAAGAATTTAGGGTCTTTTGTCCAAACAAAACCAATCAACCAAATTGATATCTTTCCTTTCAAGATCCAATCATAAGCATGCATGATTACAACCTTGAAAGGTTGGGGTATCATCAAATCATCACAAAACAGCCCTAATAAGGTTGTTAAAGCCTCATAAAACCAATTTTACAAGAACACATGAAACTAGTCATCCACATATCCGGCTCTAGATGCCATTGTTGGGTTTGTTGGACCTAAACAATGTTGTTTAACCATTTTAAACTTGAAAACGCAGCGGATTAACATCAAACAAATATCATTTGAAATCTGAAAAATATGGTTCATTGCATGTCTACTACAAACCCAAGAATACAAGGATCTTATATATGTGTTTGAACTAGTTATGACCAATATATAACAACCCAAACAAGTGATACATACTACCTTTCATAAGCTGCTGAAATCGTGGATTGAATCAAGATAATGATGTTCTTGAGTGGCCAAAACACCAAGAGGAGGTGTTCTCAAGCAATCATACCCACAAGCCTTCAAGGAAACACCATTTTGCTAGGATTTTGTACACCAAATCCCGTCAAGAAGACTGCTGGATTCGACTTTCAGCCGTGAACAACCACAAAGCTGCTGGAACTTTGTTTCATCCATGAAATCCGTCTTCTAGATGAGAAACACAACTCTTGGTCATCGATTTTGCATGTGAGAGAAGTCTAGATTAGATGTGTGTGTGTTCTTAGAGAGGATTTTTGTTTCAAAAACAAGAAAAAGAGAGAAGAAGGGCAAAGGCCCTTGCGGCCGTAAAAACCCACAACCCGTTTAGGGTTTTATCCCCTTTAGAAACCTTCTAACTTTTATTTAAAATGTTTTAATATAATTAACCTTTTAATTACACATAATATGCACACACACACTATTATTATTTGATGTTGCTTAACTAATTTAAACAACATAACAAATAATATCCATGAACAAACTATCCTCATAATTTGTTCTTTCTCACATACAGTTTATTTAGAAAACCCATTTTCTAAATTGGTGTAATTATTTAATTGCATGATCATATCATCAATTAAATATTAATTGGTGTTTGCTAAGCTTGTTATTGGGTATGACCCGACTTGGATCACAACGTACTAACCACATCAATGTTCTATGTGTCTTGGGCATACAGAATCCAACAGAATTTGTGTTTTCACTTGCAGAAAGTGTGTGTGTGTTTAGTTTTATACCAACAGAATTGAACCACGACAATGTGCGATATATCCTACTAATAGTTATTGTTATTACCTTTAGTCTTCTTGTTGTTGTTATGGTACTTAATTATTAATATCTTACACTACAAGAAAACCGAGCAATAGGGGCGACCTTTTTAGCGGCGACAGACGTCATTAGCGGCGACACTCAATAGCGGCGACTTATTAGCGGCGACAAGTCGCCGCTATTTCTTCCAATCTGTTTCAGTTGTACTGAGCTTGATCTGGCCGTTCACTAAAAAGAAGATCCAACGGCGAGGGTTTATTCGTACAAGAAGCAATAGCGGCGACACTATTAGCGGCGACATGTCGCCGCTATTGCCTCTGATCTGAGATAACCCATCGATTTCCCTCCTCATCTTCATTCTTCCCTCCAACTCCACACCACCGACGATTTTCAGGCATTTTCAGGCGATCGGCCACCTTCACCACCTCCAACTCCACTTCCCTCATCTTCTGACCCAACACCCCACCTTCACCACCTAGCCATCGGCCTCCCTCACCACTCCACCGGAGCCGCCTCCCGTCTGCCGGAGCCACCATCACCGCCACCTCCGTCTGCCGGAGCCACCATCACCGCCACCTCCGTCTGCCGGAGCCACCATCACCGCCACCTCTAAGTGTCGTTTGAGTTTCTTGAGGTAATTTGTTTCTTGAGCCACCATCACCGCCACTAACTTAGTTTCTTGATGTTATTTGGTTGATCTTGGTTTTGTGTGTTGTATAAAGCATATATATTGTTGTACAAGTTGTTTGATCTCTTGGTATATACTGAATGATAAGTCATACAACGTTCGAATCACTTCATGCAGTTTTGGTTCGTTATTTTTGTTTAAGAAAGCAAGTTGAACGGATTGATTCATGGTTGAAAACTGAAATTCTCAATTCCTTGTTTTTTAAACATCTGTTTGTATTCTTGAAGTATATGGTTATACATTTGATGTTTGGTAAACTAGTTGTTGAAACAGTTGAAAATTGTTTATATGGTGTTATTTAGTTAGTTGAGAATTGATTAAAAATTGTTTAGATATTTTTTAAGGTAATTGAGATATTTAGAGTTTATGCTTTGTTGATGAATGTATTTATGTATTTTGTAGGTTAGAAATAAATGGATTTGGGTATTTTGCTAGTTAGTTGATTAAAAATTAATTGGGTATTTGATATTTGGAAGTTAGTTGATATTTGGTAGGTTAGAGATTATTTTGAAGCAATTACTAAGAAAACCAAAAGAAACGTGATATTAGTTGAACCAATTATTGTATGTTATAATCGTTTACGTTTCGTGACTTCATTCTAATCATCACGAGCTTAGAAATACCCGCCCGAAATTGATTTAGTAATTAATTTCGGGTTGTCCCCGTTTTGGGACTGCTTTTTGAATATTTTATCTCATTTAGGATATGAATGTGTATTACATATTGTTTGTTTAAGAAAAATTTGGTCATTTTCTCTTTGCTCCTCGGGTATATATTTCTATATACTTGGGAGCTAAGAGGAAATGCTGCCGAATTTTTCTTAAACAAACAATTATGTAATACATGTTCATATATGAGATAAAGTATTCAAAAAGTGGGTATAGCAGCCTACCCTTTGAAATTCTCAATCTACTGTCCTACTTTTTGTTTGATAAACCGTCTTGTGTTTGAAGCTGCTATTGAGATATTTTTCTAATTTTTTCTTTTAGAATTTATGCTAATTGTTTGCATATTTTAAATTAGTTGTGTTAATTATTAGGTTTTACTTGTATGAATTATGCTATAATATTAGTAATTTGGTATGAATTGTATGAATTATGTTAATTGTATGAATTATCATGTTAATTATATAAATCTTTTGTACTTTAATTTGGCTAAACAAAATTAGTTAGTTATTATGAAAAACAATTGTAATAATGTATATTATCATTTGACTTTTATAGTAATTCGTTATTGTTTATATTAGTAGGTTTTAGGGTTTCGGTAAGATTCATTCTGATAATCACGAGTTTAGTAATTCCTTTTTGTTCGAGTTTTGGGATCGCCCTACAATCAATGATGGTGTCATGGAGAACATTCAAAATGTTGACAATGACTTGACAGAAGATCTTGACGTTGTTCACAACCACTCTTCATCTAATAGCATACTTTTCATTGACTTCACACAATACTTTCATAACATACCTACTCATGTCACCGAAGACGAGACTCCAAGTGAAGTTAATCCGCCAACTGTTACCGCTGAAGAGGTGTTTGAAGATGAGGATGATTATGATGAGGACGATTCTGATTATGACACCGAAGAGTCTGACGAAGATACTGAAGTATATGAGGGTGACTCTGATTGAAACATTTGTTAGGATTTGTATATGTATTTATTTATTTAAACCTTTGTTTGTATTTCATGTTGTACTACAAAACTTTCTTCTTATTTTAACATTATGTTCTAAATCTTATATTTCAAGACATGTTTTCATTGTGGATTGTTCTCGTATACCTTATGGCTGATGTGATGAGTCACGGAGGTGATGGCGCGGGGGATCCACCACTTCCTCCATTTGACACTCATGGGAGTCACGCGTTAGACGGTAATGGTTATTATAATTAATTTATATACTATGTTTATTCAATTATTATTAATATATGATGCAATCAATGATTTTTTAATCTGATTACAGGCACGCCTTCTCGTAAAACAAGAGGCAAGGCGAAAAATAAGAAATTGCAGCAAGAGCTAGCTAAAAAGGGAGGACCTTTATCTCTACCCTTTGATAGAGCTGCCACGTATACCCCCGTTGGCGAACTTAATGATATGTTTGTTCGCGAGGTGGGGATATACATGGAAGCTAATTTACCTTTTAATGTTCGTTCGTATGAAAATCTTTCCGATGCTCAGAAGAATGCTTTGGAAGAGCATATGGCGGTAAAATTTTATAAGTTATATGTTTGTTATTCATTTTTACATAAATAACTTTTATTTTGTTGAACTTAAATGTAGCGACGCTTTGACTTTGATGAGATATTGCGAGATCGTGAGCGCGCACAGATAGAGGGTGGAATCCGTGCGGTGTTTCTCAAACGATTTAGAGATCGAAAAAATGTGGCAAAAAAACATTTTGATCGGGTTGGAGGCTACGATAATGTAGAACAAGCAAGGGTCAATCCTCCAACAGGAATGAATCATGATAATTGGAACAAAACCGTTGACTATTTTATGAGTGACGCATATAGGAATGTGTCAAGTTCAAACAAATCAAATCGTCAACAACAAATATATACAAACCGTGGGGGGACTGCTTCATATAGTAGTTATTGTTATAAGCAGGTAATGATTTAAATTTATATATTTGTGTATTATATATTAGTATTTTTTAATATATAATATACTTTTTAAAAACAGAATAAAAGCAGACTTGAAACGTTTCATAATGCTCATACTGGTAAAGATGGGACATTTGATAGCGAGGTAGCAGAGCAACAATATGTAAGTATTTCTTAAAAGTATAATTTTTAAATATATATTTATGTATGTATAAATATGTTGATATATTTTTGTTAATTAATACAGAACCAATTAAAGGAAAGGTTTGATGAGCTAAGTCAAACCCAAAATCAAGAAAGTGGATCATCAACGCTGAATGAAGCGATATCTTTGAGTCGGTGTTGGGACAACGGCGTGGACATATTCGGGGGATTGGGCGTAAACCATTTTCATCTGCAGGGACGAGTTCTTTTGTTCATGATCATGAACAAACTCCTCAGTCGTTTACACAGGTAAGTGCATCATAGTTGGATGTGTTAAGTTCATCATAGTTCACTTAGGTTAATTATCTAAGTTTAGCTTAAACGGGTCAAAATGGGTGAAAACAACATGATTTCAGTTAAAACGGGTCAAAATGAGTTAAACTTGGATGTGTTAAATTCATCATAGTTCACTTAGGTTTATTATGACTTTTTATCCCTAAAATAGACTTTAATTATCTAAGTTTAGCTTAAACGGGTCAAAATGGGTGAAAACAACATGATTTGAGTTAAAACGGGTCAAAATGAGTTAAACTTGGATGTGTTAAGTTCATCATAGTTCACTTAGGTTTATTATGACTTTTTATCCCTAAAATAGACTTTAATTATCTAAGTTTAGCTTAAACGGGTCAAAATGGGTGAAAACAACATGATTTGAGTTAAAACGGGTCAAAATGAGTTAAACTTGGATGTGTTAAGTTCATCATAGTTCACTTAGGTTTATTATGACTTTTTATCCCTAAAATAGACTTTAATTATCTAAGTTTAGCTTAAACGGGTCAAAATGGGTGAAAACAACATGATTTGAGTTAAAACGGGTCAAAATGAGTTAAACTTGGATGTGTTAAGTTCATCATAGTTCACTTAGGTTTATTATGACTTTTTATCCCTAAAATAGACTTTAATTATCTAAGTTTAGCTTAAACGGGTCAAAATAGGTGAAAACAACATGATTTGAGTTAAAACGGGTCAAAATGAGTTAAACTTGGATGTGTTAAGTTCATCATAGTTCACTTAGGTTTATTATGACTTTTTATCCCTAAAATAGACTTTAATTATCTAAGTTTAGCTTAAACGGGTCAAAATGGGTTAAAACAACATGATTTGAGTTAAAACGGGTCAAAATGAGTTAAACTTGGATGTGTTAAATTCATCATAGTTCACTTAGGTTTATTATGACTTTTTATCCCTAAAATAGACTTTAATTATCTAAGTTTAGCTTAAACGGGTCAAAATGGGTGAAAACAACATGATTTGAGTTAAAACGGGTCAAAATGAGTTAAACTTGGATGTGTTAAGTTCATCATAGTTCACTTAGGTTTATTATGACTTTTTATCCCTAAAATAGACTTTAATTATCTAAGTTTAGCTTAAACGGGTCAAAATGGGTGAAAACAACATGATTTGAGTTAAAACGGGTCAAAATGAGTTAAACTTGGATGTGTTAAGTTCATCATAGTTCATTTTGGTTTTTTATGACTTTTTATTGCTAAAATAGACTTTAATTATCTAAGTTTAGCTTAAACGGGTCAAAATGAGTGAAAACAACAAGATTTGAGTTAAAACGGGTCAAAATGAGTTAAACTTAGATGTGTTAAGTTCATCATAGTTGTTTTAGGTTATTATGACTTGGATGTGTTAAGTTCATCATAAGTGTGTTTGTTTAACATCATTAATTGACACTTCATATACTTAGCCAAGATATAAATGTATATTTTGTTTTTGTAGGAGCAAATTTCAAGTCTATTTCAAAACGCGCAATTTATGTCACAAATGACGCAATTAATTGCTTCGCAAAAGGCTCCAAATCAAGTCGAAGAAGAGGATTCAGACGAGGGGGATGAATAGCATGCTTATTATTGTATGACATTGCGTAATCTAGATTTTAAGCTTTTAAACATGACTTAATTATCTATGTATGATTGGATGATATTTTGTACGTAATCTAGATTGTAGTTTATGTATAATTTTATGATATCGTGTAGTGTAATCTAGATTTGATAAACATAGGTTTATTTTGGCTGGAAAACAGGATTTCCAAAAAAAAAAAAAAAAAAATTAAAAAAAGACCATTAGCGGCGACATATGTCGCCGCTAATAGTCGTAAAATACCATTAGGTGGCGACAATTATTAGCGGCGGTTTTTTGGTCAATAGCGGCGACACTTTTAGCGGCGACTTATTAGCGGCGACTTTTTGGTCAATAGCGACGAACTTTTAGTGGCGACTTATTAACGGCGACTATTCGCCGCTAATAGTAATAGCGGCGACACTTAGGGGTATTAGCGGCGACATATGTCGCCGCTAAAGGTCTTCTTCCTTGTAGTGTTAAATAAATTCGAGATTATTAGATGGAACATGTAGCAAATTATACAATCATATATATCGTGTAGCGAAGTATTAATATTTTTGTGATGTCTGTAGATGATTGACTTAAATGAATGACCGTAACTGATTGACTTATATGACAATAAAAAAAATGATTGTGAAGCTAATTGTGTTGGGCATATGTTATGATCAGAAAAAGATAGATATTCAAGAAGTTGAGGCCACATATATTTTGTAATCTTAGTAATAGAGATAATTTAATTTAGCAATAAAATAGGTAAATTTTGTAATTAAGCTGTGTGGTGCATGGTGATATATATGGAAGCCGAAGCTTTGAGAAAGTGACATGTGGAGTAAAAAGCACCTCAACCTGAACCACGTACAAGCAACTTCTGATTTCACTCTTTGATCGCCCGGCCTTGTTTCTCCAATGATGGACCAAATGAAAATGATGGAATAGATCATGGAATGAAGTAGGTTGTTGCCATATTCGATCGATCTGTTAATATATGTGAAAATGGCAGGAAGAGATCACAGAAGCAAAGAAAAGCTCTTGTCTCGAAAGGGTTTGTTTGAAGAGTCTGCATATAATAATAACATTGATGATGATGATGATGCTTCCCTGCTGGATCGAATCACCAAATTATGGGAAGATCTTCAGGTGTTTATGGTCAAGGTTTACGAAATGGGGCGGTCTGACCCCAAACAGATAATCTATGCAGCTAAATCCGGGTTGGCACTTGCGTTTGTTTCCGTTCTCATCTTTTTAAAGGAACCCTTCGCTTACATCAGCCAACATTCCATCTGGGCAATCCTCACCGTCATCGTCGTATTTGAATTCAGCGTTGGTACGTATTAATTAATTAACCATGCATACCGGCCTCCAGCTTTTCTTATATTTTTCTTTTTTGAATCTAATCAAATAATTAACATGAGTGCGTGCGTGCGTGAGTGCGTGCAGGAGGAACCCTAAACAAAGGATTTAATCGTGGTTTGGGGACGGTCTCTGCGGCAATACTTGCTGTGGCAATTGCTGAGGCATCTATGTGGGCTGGGGCGTGGCAGGAATTTGTGGTTGTCATCAGCATCTTTATAGCAGGTGCCATCATTAATTTATATATCTATATATATGTAGGTACTTTTTGGAGTACGTACGTACTGCGCGCGGTTATTTTAATTTTTAACTGCATGTACGTTAATTAATTAGGTACCCTTACAAGCTATGTGAGACTATATCCATCAATGAAGCCATACGATTATGGATTCAGGGTGTTTATGTTAACATTTTCTATAGTACTCGTGTCGGAGACTTCACATCTATACACGGTGGCTGTTTCTCGAATGTTATTACTTGCAGTCGGGGCAGCCGTATGTTTGATCGTAAATATATGTATCTATCCAATATGGTCTGGAGAAGATTTGCACAAACTGGTGGTCGACAACTTTAGGGGGGTTGCTACTTCCTTGGAAGGTATTATTGATTATCCAATTAATATGAATCACCAGCTGTTCGATCTTGTTAGTTTATATATATATATATATATATATGTGTGTGTGTGTGTGTGTGTGTTTATGTATAGAATGCGTTAGGAGTTACCTGCAAAACGTGGAATATCAGAGGATACCTTCAAAAATCTTGGTATACCAGGCGACAGATGACCCCCTCTATACCGGATATAGGACAGCAGTACAGTCTACAAGTCAAGAAGATGCCCTTGTACGATCGATTAAGTAATTCAGTTAATTATCCTAGTTTACTACTATATGTGTTCATTTTTACTATATATTTCAATTCTTCTTGCAGTTGGGTTTTGCAATTTGGGAACCGCCCCACGGGCCTTATAAAATGTTGAGATATCCATGGAGCCAATTTGTCAAAGTTAGTGGTGCACTAAGGCACTGTGCTTTTATGGTTATGTCGATGCATGGGTGCATACTTTCAGAGATACAGGTTAGTAATTCATCCATCAACTGACATTTGACAAACAATATATATATATATATATATATATATATATATATATATATTAAACATACATTATATATGTATGTATGTATGTATGTATGTGCAGGCAGCACCTGAACTGAGACTGATGTTTAGAGACGAGATTCAGAGAGTTGGGATTGAAGGTGCCAAAGTGTTACGGGAGCTGGGGAACAAGTTGGAGAGGCTGGAAAAACTAAGCCCTGGTTTTGACCTGCTTGAGAGGGTGCACGAGGCTGCAGAGGACTTGCAGATGGTGATTGATCAAAAATCATACCATCTTGTCAAATCTGAGAAATGGGCAGCCGCAAGACGACCCAAAGAATTCGAAGATCCTGATCACCTTCAGGACGTAAAAGACGAGGAAACCAACAACGCCACCTTCGCCGAAACTCCTCACTTTAAGCCATCTCATCATACCTTGAAGAATTTTGATCATCACATAAGTATGTCTATCAATCATTCTTCTTCATGTTTTGGGATGAACTCCGAAGAAGAGCAGTTACATTGGCCTTCACGCCTCTCGGTTCTTGGGGACGTCATTTTGAATGAACGAGAGATAAGGACGTATGAGAGTGCAAGTGCTTTGTCTTTAGCCAATTTCACGTCTTCATTGATTGAGTTTGTTGCAAGGCTTCAGAACCTCTTGAACTCCTATCAAGAGCTTAGCGATAAGGCCATGTTCTCGAAACCAACTTAACCAATCATATCATATCATATCTATCATATCATATCCTTGGATAATTGATTAAACTAAATGCTTCTTTGCCGGAAAAGTAAGATTGAGTTTTATTATTTGCGTTAGGAAGGATATTAGATCTCTATAATCATGATGGGATTATTGATTTGAACCTAATGGGGTCTGTCTAGAGAGGGTGAGATGAGGACACAAATTTTTTCTATCTCATGCGATATGATGCTGCTCATAAGAAGACATTCAGCTCAACAAAACCTTTTAAAAAATATATTAGAGAAATTCAATGACAAAATGTATATTGTTTTGTATATAAGAACCTTTCTAGAAGACCAATCCGGGTTTCTTATTGTTTTGTCTCAAAGCTAATCTTATTTCTCATTCTTACCAAAAAGAAAATAAGAAAGGACCCGAGTGGTCGAGTAACATAAAAGATGAACAAGCATCATTGTGAAAATTAGTGCTTCACTCCGGTGGATTTTTAAACCAATTTTTTTTTTCCTTTTAAGATCTTATATGCTAACTCATCTGCTAATTCAAGCCCACATTATGTTGTACTTGTATGTGAAGTACAAAAGAGGGGAACATTGATTATTAAGGTCTGAGCCGTCCATTTTTCAAATCGACTGATCACCTTCTTTAGATGTGTTTTTATAAGACACGTCAACTTCAGCAACATGTTTCAACCCCTTCTCATTCCACATTATATTATACTTGTATTTACAGGGTTGACATGGCAAGGATTAAGATACTTATAGATAAAATGTAATTTACTGATTGACATAATAGACAAGATATTAAAAGAGCCACAAGTGCATTTGATTGTCCAGATAACCACCTCTGCTCAAACCAAATTCAAAGTTTACAGGCGTTCAAATTCAAAGCGGGTACTATCCAAGGTCTTAAGCTTCTCCATCTCAGCTCCGATGGCAATTCCAGGATCCACATAACACAACTACAACACAGCCACATTACGTCAGCAGGTTACCAAAACATCAACCAAAACAAATACAATGCATATAACTTGCCTGGTACTCCATCTTCTTCAGCGTGTGAACCCCTCTTTTTATAAACCTTTGCCATCCAACTTTCTTGCTCAGGCAACTTTCTAGAACTTGTGTTCTCTGACAGCAATTAAGATGGTACACTGTTTACATGAAGGCTAAACTAAATATGAAGAAATTTAATTCAGGATGCATTTCCATCTGTTCATGTTTTGGAGCATCTAAGCAATAAGTTATTAAGCACACGATGGCTTCAAAGTTCAAACATCTTTCAAGAAGAGGAAGAGGTCTTTTCGGAGTACTACTTGCATATACCAACCTACAAGAATGTATAGTACTCACATGTGCAGGATCTAAAATTAGAAGATTGGATTGCTGCTCCCCATTTGGAAGAAATTTCGACTCGATTCCAACTATAGTCCTTGAATGTCCTTCGTGCTGGAAATACAAGGGCCTGCTCAATTCAAGATAAAAACACAATGAACCATCTTGACATGTTTCTAAAAATTAAATACTCACCCCCACAGCTAATTAAATAGGAAATGAGGACTAATGTTACGCTTTTTCAGTGAACACAACTTGGTTGCAGCCTGATTTGCTGAGCCTACTGTTGTCAGAAAAGTATGACCACACCCAGTTGGCAAGAAGCTGATGGCCATTGACCAATTCAGGGCAACATCTGGCATTACTACTAGAGCCTGGATCACAAGTATCTGGTTTCTTCAGATATCTATCAATTGGTCCAATAACTTGGGGGTGTTTTCCAACAGCTGGGGGAGTTGAAGTACAGAAATCCACAATGCGGGCACGAAGCCCAAAAGAACGAAGAAGTGCAGCACACTCGGTGGTACCAATCCAAGCTCGCTTCCCATATATCTTTTGATCAAAATCATTTGATCCTGGTGCATCAAATCCCTTCCCCCATGCAATTTCAAGCCATCTTTGTAGTGAAGGGATATCAGGCACAAACCCAACACCACCAAACAGAACCTCCCTTGCTTCTTGCCTCTGCACAAGCAAATGAGAGGCAAGCATTTGGATGTTACGCCACCCACACCCCCACCCAACATCTTCAAACTCTATGCTCTGGAAATGATCAACATAACCTGACAATATAGTCATACTAGTGGATGTTGATTTCTCAGACTCCCACTCCAAACAATTCTTCAACAAGGTCATAATACAATGCTTCACTTCATGCTTAAGATTGGCATCCCTAACCTGTGAACTCACTAGATGATGGATATTTTCATCAGTAGCCTCAGCACTAACACTAGTCAGAAAATCACTTGCCGGTTGTATGGGATTGTGAACCTGCCATATCCATAAAGTAAGATTAATCAATTAGGCCTGCATACTAGAAGAAAAGAAACTTATAGAAGGTAATCTACAACAGATGTATTTGTATGTCTAAGTATAGGAGCATTTTGTAGGCCGTGTGCAGAAGAAGTTTAATTACTAGTATAGAAAGGTGTTATCCTTATAGAAGATACTAAGAGAACTAATCACTCAAGAAGCTTCTCAGTCCGGCACTTCATTGATGAAAATTCTTCATCAAATCTTTGTAAGAATACATGATGAATGGATAAAAATAAGTATTAAAAAGCTACTTTATCTATCATAGAAATAATCCGCATGCATTAGGAAAAGAATCTAAATCTACATATTATATAAATGGTAGAAAATGAACAGGCTCAAGAATAGTACAACAATACTTGAGACTTGCAATCAAACTTAGTCCCAAGTGAAGCAATTGCCTAAGAATATGATTACTCTGGAGCAACTAGTATTATAATATTTTCAGGAAATAGTGTCCCTATGTAGATATTGAATGGATGAATCCTTTCAGGATCTGAGGAAATTATGTGGCAAACAATGAAACAACAGAACATATAACGTGAAACATGGCGAAATGAAGAGGATTGGGGTGATGAAGAAACCGAAATATCCTGATAGCGATTCGCCGATTGGAGATCCTCATCCTCATCCTCATCCTCATCCTCATCTTCAAAGTGATGGTTAGCGTGCCTGCATAAACAAAACAATCAGAGGGTCGATATACGCAATTCGAAACCAAAAAAAAGAACTGCTACCTTTGGAGTTGTATCGAAGGCACTTGCAGCGCGCAAAAAGGGCAAGATGACCACCAGCTCATTTGATTTCTGACTCTTGAGATGGGGACAATTTGCCCACCTTTACAAATTCAAAACCTTTGTTGAAGAAACGTTGTTTAATCGGATTTTGCCCTTTGTGTAGTAAAAGATGGCTTAAAAATTAAAATGCCCCGTTTCGATCCCCTTCTCATCCTCTTCTCTCCCTCTCGTATTTAGAGCCGACTCAACGTTTTTTGGGGCCCTAATCAAACTAAAAAAATAAGGCCCTTTTGAAAATCGCAATCTAAACAAAAGCAATTTAATTAAATTTTTTTGAACAAAAGCAATAAATCAAAAAAAAATTAGTATACCAACTTCTGTATTTGATAGTTGATTTCTTTTAATAAAAAAGAGCTAGACGAAGTCGATCAAATTAATCGGAGAAGAAGGAACTTAGGAATGGCCGTTTGCATTGTGAATTGTGTAACTGCGTTTTTTCAGTAACCTATCAAATCATCAAAAATTTCATTAGGACTCAACTATCAAGTGTTATTCCCTCTTAAAAATTTCATTGAGTCATACAATACCAAAACCCACTATAATATTTTTTATAAACGGAGGCCCTTAATTTTTAGGGGCCCCAAACTCATTGCGTCATAGCTTACATTATAGAGCCGGCTCTGTATATTTATAATATCTTTTTCAAGTTTTACACCAATAACGACTACCCCTCTCGTCACCCGTATCTTCTTCATGTGAGCTTAGAAGAGTGTACTCGAAATGCTTTTAGGAAACCACTTTACCACCTTGGTTTTATATCATATCTTCTATATGAAAAATTAATTTTTAAATTGATTACAGACCTTTAATTTTCTTTTACTTCTTATCTACAAATTAAGTTTTTTTTTCTGGTATGTTTTGAATATTGGTTTTCTATTAATATATAAGTGTTAGTATTTCATATAGAAGCTAGACCATGGCGTCTTTTGATGTGAACTAACTCGTAGTCCAAAATTGTAAGGCGTCTTACAGCGATGTAGAGTATAATGCACCAACTACATCATGAAAACACCACATTATGCCCCGTGCTTAAACTCACGACATTGGTGTTGATCATAATCACCTCACATGCATGAAAGGGTTGGATGCATCCTTTAGAGATATCACTTTCCTTTATTGTAGGAAAGCCTTTCGAAACATCAAACTTATAAGGGCCTCCAAAACCTCCCACTTATAAACCCTATAGATCTCCTAAGATATTAACCATGGGACTTTAGATAATTTCAATGGAGACAACAAAGACGCGCCATGTTCATTTCCTTTAAATCTCCTAAGATTCAAAAGCTTTCAAACTTATTTTGAATTCAATACCTAACAATCGCCCTCATTTCATAAAATATACTAGATTTTTAAAAAATCGGACTAATTAGGACATAAATAGAATTTAAAATTTGAAGGATGTTATAAATATGTAAAAGTGAAGTCTTGTACATTGAGCATGTATGTATAAAAGACCTTAAACCTATCTAATCAAGAATGATAGAACCATAGTCATTAAATCACCATCCTTTATATGCTACATGAAAACTTTTTAGCCCTGTCATTTGGCTTATTCATTCAATCCAAAATAAGCCAATTATCCATGGTAATTGTAACATCTCGGGTTTTCAGGGTCAGATGTAATAGTTAAAATAAAATAAATATAAACTTTACATTTTGTATATTATTAAACGAGTAAGTAATGAGTGAAATAACTATTGTAAATTTAAAGTTTTAGACGAGTTTTAGTGTCGTAAGAGACCGTTTAAATACATATAAATATAATAATATATTTTATTTAACGTGCTCCGTTTTTAACGAAACTTGGGTCGACTCATAGAGAAAAATAAGATCGTCTCAATGGCATGTTTGAAATTTAATATGACGTTATAATTAAAAAGTTATAAGAGAAAAACAAAGTAAGCAGTTGAATTAATTATAATAATATAATAATAATATTATTATAAAAATGTTATGTAGAGCAATTGAAGAATGAAAGTAACCAAGCAAGCAACTAAACCACATCTCACATCGCCTGCATGAACAATTCACCTGTCTGCTTGCTTCCTTATAAATACAAGCCCTATGATTAAATTTAGAGTATAAGTTTTCTTGGGAACGCTCTATATAAAGAAAATCCCGAGTAATCGATACCCCATTGGGTATTGTTATTAGTCGTTTTTGGAGCTCGAGTAGGAGCTCGAGTAAGAAGTCTACGTTAAATTGCCGTAGATAGTTTAAGGTATGTTCTCGTTTAAGTTTATGTCAAGTTAATTATTACTTATTTTAGATTATTATTATTAGTAGTAGTAGTTTTAGTATTATTACTATTATTATTTTTAAGCGTTAGGGTTATTATTAGGGGTGGGTATTGGGTAACCTAGCCTTAGTTAGGCATGCACTGATCACCCATACTTAAACAAGGTAGCGTAAACTAATATCCAACCATTTCAATAACTAGTTAGTTGTACCATTATCTAATCTAGAATTACTTAAATTGTATCAGGATCTAGAGATATTACCAGATTGTACTAGAAAATGCTATCAACTGTTAGGCAACTGCTAAATAGGTGAGTTCCTCTGAACTGTTTTTTGAAACGGGGTGTGATGTTCTGATAACTGGTAATAATTGAAGAATTGACTATCAATAGCATCTGTGATATGTGGCAATGCTTGATAGGATGCTTGAGGGCTGCTTGTATGATTCTGCTTTAGCCAGTGGAGTTTGTATACATAGCTTAGTTATGTGAATTTATATTGTGCTTACTCTGTTCCTATCTGTTTGCGATGGCTGTATCTGCTTGATGCAATAGTTAATAATAAAGTGTTTTGAATTTTGAAGAATACCATGTTTATGAACTCACAAGTTTTATGCTGAATCCCAAATGTTTTCTATTTTATGGACACACATCCTAGGTGTCAAGAGATTGTAGAAATTGGAGATTATAGACTAGTTTATGAGGAAACAGAGGTCTAGAGCGCTATTGAAGATTTGGATCTCTAATATAGTTAAACTGATGCAACGGTATTATCTAGCATTACAAATATAATGTATATTTTGATGTATAAACAAAGTTAGACTTCCGCTGTGAACTCCATTATTACTATGCATTCTGTATATCCGATGCGTAACGCTCCCAGGGATAGCCGGGGAGGCGGGCGTTACACCAATGGTTGGACCCCGAAATTTTTTTATGGGGGTAAAAAATATTTAGAGGTCGTTTGGGTATCATTATATAATAAAAATTTCTGTTCGACTCAGGTCGGATTGGGTTGAGTGATAATCAAAGATTTGAAAATTTTTTTATTCTAAAGTACATAAATCATATGGTATAGTTGAAGATTTAGAGTTCGCAATATTTCAAATTCTAGTTTGTATTCCCTGATCACTAATCAAATACTCATCTAACTACATAAAACATTAAAAACACTCAATACTCAATTATCTTACCTTAGTGCAATGGCCGAAAGTGGTGATCGAAGAAGCGATAGCCAAAAGTGTTGGTGTGATGATCGTAATTGAGTTTAGAATCTTATTGGGCTCATGTTAAATGTTGGGTTTAAACCTTAATTGGGTCTATATCTAATATTGGATTTGGATTATTACCACTATAAATTATGGGAAGATAGGAGATATAGTTGTAACTTTTATAATCGCGATCAAAATTTTCACGTATACATAACATTAAAAAAATTTAGGTGAGCGGTTGCCCCCAACCCAACACATAGGAATGCCCCCTGCGCGGGTCTTATGTGGTTTCTCTTAATGCTCTAACGGTAGGTCTTATAGCTCATTCATAGAAACCTAACTTCGACATTCATATAGATGGATATCATCAAGAGTGTTCCCATAACTAAATAATAATAACATGAGTTTTAAAACATAAAATAATAAAAATAACAGTTGTGGTTATAATTCTATAGATTTGACAAGATAAAAACATGTAATAGATCAGGTAGCGTTTTGAATGTTCTTGTTGGAAGCTTACTGCCAATAAGCTAAAAAAGCATTAGTCGTAACTCCAACATTTTCAACTGAAATGTAAAAATATATTCATCCTTTCGAATGTCAAATAACTAAGAGCGTATACTATACATTAACACATGATGCCATTTTTTTAATTACTTAATATAATTTTTTTTAAAGAGGTCATTGATTAAAATCTTACAAGATGCATGTATAGATAACTAGGTTATTACCCTATGTATTATATAGGTTAAATAAATAAAATATTAAATAATTAGTAATAAAAATTTATTAATTATGAAACTATGTTTGAATATAAAATATGATTATAATTACGTATAAAAAGCTACTTTAAGTTAATAAACAAGAATGTATTTTTCTTAAACTCTTGTTTTATTAAAAAATTATGGTTTTTAAAAATATGATTTTAAAAACCATGTTTGAATATAAAATATAATTATAATTACGTATAAATAGCTACTTTAAGTTAATAAACAAGAATGTATTTTTTTAACTCTTGTTTTATTAAAAAATTGTGGTTTTTAAAAGTATGATTTTAAGAAAAATATTTTTTTAAAAAAAAGTTTGTTGTATTTTGTATTTTATAAATTTTTTAAAAGTATGTTTTAAATAAAAAAAATAGGTTTTTAAGTTATTAAATTAGACATTCTTGAAATTAAAATGATATGAGTAATATTATTATATTGTGTCACGTCTCATCTTAGTTTTTTCTATTATAGATAAATATATAGATAAATGGATAGATTGATAAATAGATAGATAGATATGCTAGAAACTCATTTACTAGAAACTCATTTAGTAGACAGATTATAGTTAGTAATAAACACAAAAAGTTACAACGGGATATTTAATGTAAATATATGTTCAAGAAATAAAACAATTATACTATTTATTTAACTCTCTTATCTAAATAGTTTCATTTTTAAACATTTATTTTAATAGTTTTTTATAAAACATTTAATTTTTATAAAAATCTTATTTATTAAAAACTTTAGTTTGTAATTATTCTAGTTGTTTTAATAAGACTATTTTCAGAAAATTTCATTTTTTTTATAATTTTCTTAAAAAAAGAATCGATTTCAAATATTTTGTTTCAAAAAGGTTTAGTGTTTTAAAAAAATTCATCTTATATAAAATATTTTTTTAATTTCTATTTTAATAAAAATAAGATATTTTTAATTTTCTTAATAAAATCTATTTTTAAAAAGAAAGCTTAATTCTAAAAAATCTAGATGAGAGAGAGAAATATAGTAATTAATAAAATTGATTTTTAATAAGTGAGAAAAATTAGTTTGAGTGTTTAAATTAGTATAATATATTTTTAAAGGGAAATTATGTGAGGATATCTAGAAAGAAGACATGTGGCAAAAAGGTTGGTCAAAAAAATAACAAGTGATAAAAAATATAATTTTATTAGATACAATGGATAATATGAGTATATTAGAAGCTGTATGAAAAAAATATTAAAATAATTAAAAAAAACTTTTCATAATTTTAGGAAGTCCTTGTTTTACCGTTTTGAAGTCTTCTGTTTAATAAATTAATCAAGCAACAATTAAACCTCACGAAACTACATCAAATGAATATGAACATGATTGCAAATCAAGCAAGCAACTATATATGTCCTTCTACCACTTTTCTCTTTGCTCAACTCAACTTCTCTACAGAGACAAGAAGGACAAGAAGAACAAAAGAAATGAATCCATCAACACAGCTCTTAATGGAAGAAAAGTTTGATAGCAAAGCAATGGGTGTTTATGACCTTTGGATGTGATCAAGAATAATTAGCCTTGGTCCACTAGGATAGCACGCTATACAAGATAGATCAGATTAAACACTAACCATATTATTTTATAAATCGTTATCAGCAAATGCTTAAGGAAAGGAGCGTACTTGCTTGTGAGTAAGCAAATGCAAAGTTGTATTAGTTAACAAGCCACTTTAGAAGTTTTTCTCATAATTGTTAAAAGACCAAGACTAGACAATATGTGTACAAGACATCTTCAGCTGGTGGCTTTGAGAATTTCTCCCCTGGTTGAACCAACATAAAACCACCATTCAACTTAGTTACATATATTCTTAATTAATAAAACAACCTCAATCAAAACACGTCCCACCATTAACACCTAAGCATACCTCGCCTGCACATCCGCCTTGCCTCTTAATCTTTTCATGACACAGATATGCATGCATTGATCGACACCCATCGTAACATCAAAATTACGGGCTTGCATCAAAGGTCCTCCTGAAAATGCCTGCACGTGATTAAGAACACATAAGACTTGTAACTAAAGTAACATCTGGTTACAATGTTGCACTTAGTTTATAACACCACATAATACACTACTATACCCATTTCTATGGAAGCCTCACGGGCATATACGTACGGTTTGCCAACCTAATCCTTAAATTCACTCGATCTCCAACTCTTTGTAATTGACGATGGCAGCTAGCCTCACGGGCAAATACGGTTTCCTTCCCCATTCCCACACACCAAAAGCTTTTTGACTAGGATAGATAAGATAATACTCACTCATCAAAACTCGGGTTTCCTTTTCCATTCATACTCTTACTCCTACTCCTATTCTTGCACCAGGCACAACCCGCTATCAAACTTGAGTTGTAATTGACAACTTAAAAGAGGGACGTCTAGTCTAGTGTATTGATGAATTTAATTCATTGTTAGAATTTTAAATTTAAGCAAAACAATAGCAAAGATTTTTGGGTTAACTAAAATTCATTAGACCACTCCTATCGGGAGTCTTTTGATCGGTCGGTTGGGTAACTTATAATTAAATAAAAAATAAAAAAAATCAATGAAAAGTGGTGATTGTCCGGTGCAACAATCATTAGTCGGTTGCAGTAGCAACACACAATTATTATTTTTTAATTCTTTTGCTACTTGTTCACTTATAAATGTTTGTATGTACATATTTTATATAAAACTTATCATCCAAAACTATAAGATTATATTACTTAATAAGATATAAAAAATATACATCAAATTTTATAAATATGTTGTCCTTATTTATTATATATAATATTGACATATCACACATCCACTTTTATTATCTATTTATAATCTTCTTTGATTTTTTATTTTCGACCATGGATTCTAATTTCTTTTACATCTTGAAAAATCGGAAGATTATTTAAATTATTTATTTATTTTAGTTTTATGGTACGTAATTTAGTTTTTAGAAATTTTAAATTTGTATTACATTTTAAAAGCATAAATAAAAAAATTATATGGTTGTTTGGGTTGGTAATCGGAGTGAAAGAATTAGGTTAAGTTGGGTTGTATAAGTAAAAGAGGGAATGATTTGTTTTTAGTGAATAGTTTAATTGAATTGGTTTATGAATGAAAGTAATCTTAGTATTCTCATAAAAGAAAAAAAAACACAACATGATTGTTTTGATGATATGCCTGAGATAGAGCTTATTAGGCCTTATTGCATGGTTCGGATTCACTAGCACAAAACCCAAATTGCATTCATCTTCCTCACCAACTCAACACAAAATCCGATCCGTTGTTATGATGCGAACAAGATGACAAACGATTACAGAATTCAAGAATCCATTCAATTAGTGAAATGAGCAAGGCAGTGCTTAGTATGCAAGACTGATATGCATAATGGAAAGACCCATTGTGAGAGAATGAAAATACAATTGTCTGGTTGATTAATGGAATGAAATGATCAATTAAACAAGGAATTTTATTCCCTTTAAGCACCCAAAATCATTACTTCACTCCTTGATTTTTTCCATTTTATTTCTTCTTCCACCATTCTTTCCATCACCGCCAACCACCATCACCACCATTACCACCATCACCACCATTACCACCAACCACTACCATTAGCCAATATCAACCACCACTGCCACCCAACCACCACCACCATCACCATCGCCGCCAACCATAACCACCACCCACAATACCATCACCAACCACCACCATCCACCAACCACCAACCACCAACCACCACCACTAATAACAAATAACATCACCACCACCACCACCCACAATACCATCACCAACCACCACCATCCACCAACTACCACCATAATAACAAAAAACACCACCACCACCACTAACCAACACCGCCACCACCCGCAATACCATCACCAACCACCACCATCCACCAACACCACCACTAATAACAAAAAACACCACCACCACAACTAACCACCACCACTACGACCCATCACCATCATCATCAACCACCAAAATAATGATCAATTTTATTTTCACAGGGTAACCAAACGGAATAATAGAATGGTAATAATCCATTTCATTTTCCCGTCTATTCTATCTCTTGTACATTCTATTTCCCTTCTATTTTATTGCATCATACCAAACAAACTTAAAAGGTTAGTAATATTCTAAAAAAACCAATATAACTATTGAGTTGTAAATGACACTATAATTTCCATACATTTATAAAAACATAATATATAGAGTTAACTACATGGTTGGTCCTTATGTTATGTTCATATTACAAGATTGGTTCTAAAGTTAAAGAAATTACATCATTTGTTCTAAATGCTTGCGAGATCTTAACACCATTAGTCTTTGACATAGATGGATGTTAACCTTTTCAATTAAGTGGGTGCGAACCACCTAAAACACCCCTTATATTTACAAAATAATAACTATTAGTTAATATATAAAAATAAAAGAATAATGGGTCCCACTCCTACTCCCACTCCTACCCATCCCCACCCACCTCATCTTATTCCCTGCATAAAATTCCAACCACCACCACCGTCAATGTTCCACCCTCTACCACCACCAATTGGCAATTCAACTCAACTTTCCTTCGGATTAACACTGCCAACATTGCCCCTCTCTTTTCCTCTCATCTAACTCATCATCATTGACTTTTATATGTGTCATCATCATAACCTAAACCAAAACCCGGCCTGTGTAATTTTAAAGGCTGTTATAAGTTCAAAAAGCCTATAAAAACTATTGTTTTTCATATATATGAATAAATATTAATCAAACTAGACTATTTTGTTATTAAAATTAATTTCATATTATTCAAATTCAGAGAAAGATGAATAGAAATCGTATGTTCTTAGTTTCATCTCAATCAAAAGAACAAATAAATAGGAATGCCAATAACAAACATTCTGAAAATAAGTCCTCTAAATATGGAGAGGATAATAATCAATTATAATAAACGAAAATAAAAGATTATATTCAATATTCCCCCTCAAGATGAAGCGTGCAAATTTGCAATGCCAATCTTGCCAAGAAGGAAAATAAGTTATTGAGATGTGAGCCCTTTCGTGAGCAGGTCTGCAACCTGCATTGTGCCGCTGATCTTCATGGGAATTATCTTTTGGATTCAACACGTTTTCGCACAAAGTAACAGTCCTTCTCAACATGCTTGGTTCTTTTGTGGAATACAGGGTTGTTGGCGATGTCACGGGCTGCCTGATTATCACAAAACAGAGGCGTGGGTGATGAAATGGGAACCTGAAGCTCACCAAGTAACCAACGAATCCAAATGATTTCACTGACCGTGGACGCCATAGCTCTGTATTCGGCCTCGGCTGAAGAACGTGAGATAACGGATTGTTTCTTAGTTTTCCATGAGATGGGAGTCCCACCTAGCAATAAGAAGTATCCAGTGCGGGACCGTCTTGTGAACGGACAACCTAACCAATCTGAGTCATAATAAGCGGTCAAAACAGGATCTCCTGCACGAGAAAGGAGAATGCCTTGACCTGGTGTAGCCTTTTAAGTATCTTAAGACACGATTTGCTGCTTCTAGGTGATTGCTTCTTGGGTCGGCCACGAACTGACTTAAGACATTTACAGAATAGGTTATGTCCGGTCGGGTGGCCTGAAGGTATACAAGGCGACCAACTAAGCGACAGTACTGGCTCGAGTCAACATGTGGTTCATTCTCTCCTCTGTCAAGTTTCAAACCGTGCTCAATCTGAAAGGAACTCGGTTTGCAACCCAATTTTCCATAAATCCTTCAGGATGTCCAACGTGTACTTGTGTTGGCTTAGGACTAGACCATCTTTTGTCTTGGCCACCTCTATGCCGAGAAAGTATTTTAATGGACCAAGATCTTTCACACTAAATTCTTCATCAAGCTGCACTTTGGTTTCTTGAATTTTCTTGAGACAATTACCGGTAATAATGACATCGTCCACATAGATAAGGAGCACCACTATGATGCTTTCGAGCTCGTAAATGAATAAGGAGTGGTCAGTTTTGGACTGTGTAAAATTCAAGTGCAAGAGAAAGGCAATGAACTTGTGGTACTAGTTACGAGAAGCTTGCTTCAATCCATATAAGGACTTTTTAAGACGCAAACTCGAGTTTCGCCGTCATCGGAAAAACCTTGAGGAATCTTCATGTAAACTTCCTCATCTAGGTCTCCGTGTAGAAAGGCGTTGTTTACAATAAGCTGGTGGTTAAACCAATCTTTTTTTACAGCTACTGCTAGCAAGGTTCGAACCGTGACTAACTTGGCCACCGGCACGAACGTATCATGATAATCCACCCCTTCTATTTGTGTGAATCCTTTTGCCACCAAACGAGCCTTGTACCTTTCGACCTCACCATTGGGCTTAAATTTGATTTTGTACACCCACTTTGAGTCCACTGTCCGTTTACCCTTAGGCAAGCTTTCTAAGGTCCAAGTTCCATTCTCTTTAAGAGCTTTGATCTCCTTTTGCATGGCTTCACACCAGCGAGCATCTTGTGCTGCTTGCTTGAAATTCTTTGGCTCATCATTTTTAGTGATAGCCGTCAAAAAAGCTTTGTGGTTAGTGGAAAATTTATCGTAAGAGACAAAATTAGAGATAGGGTAATTTACCAGTGGAGGTGACCTGATTGGAAGTCGAAGTCGGGTGTTTGACCGAATGGGGGATCTGTATGATGAAGTCTTTGAACTTTGAAGGCTGGACTCTTAATCGAGTGGGTCTACCTTTATTTTGACCTTCGGCTTCCTCATGGGTCTCATCCACTTTAGATTCATTGACATTGGGCTGCCCCTCTTCAGCTACTTGGACCACTTCATTAAGGCTATCACATTCATTTGTGGCACTTGGGTCATCATTGGGTGCAGCATTGTCACTTTCATTTGTGGCACTTGGGTCGTGATTGGGCTCAACATTGTTTGTTTGGGCATGATCCACTTATGTAGTGGGATTATGGGCTTCAGTTTGTATGACAATCGGTTCATCACAATAGTGACAATCATGGATAACAATTGGTTCCTCATCTCCATTGTCACCTTCTTTTTTGACATTTTTGAAGGGGAAGTGCTCTTCAAGAAAATTAACATCCCTACTAACCACTATTTTCCGGGTCTCGAGATCAAGGATTTTATAACCCTTAGTTCTAGGAGGATATCCAAGGAAGACTCCTGGCTTCCCCCTTTCATTGAACTTGTCTCCATTTGTGTCAGTATTTTTGAAGTAGACGAGACACCCAAAAACCCTTAAAGGATCATAGTTTGGTTTTTCATTCCATATTAGCTCAAAAGGAGTTTTATTTTGATAACCTTGGATGGGAGGCGATTAATTACATATGCCACAGTTAGAATGCATTCTCCCCAAAATGTTTTTGGAAGATTTGCACCGAACCTTAGGGCACGAGTGGTTTCAAGGAGGTGTCTATGCTTCCTTTCTACAACTCTGTTTTGTTGGGGAGTATAAGGACACGTAGTCTCTAACAAAATTCACTTTTCGTGATAGAATTCTTGCATGTTGTTAGACGTAAACTCTCCACCATTGTCACACCTAACCCGTTTAATTTGCTTATTAAACTGTACCTCAACCATTTTGTGAAAATTTTTTAGATATTGACTTGCTTCACTTTTGTATTTAAGGAGAAATGTCCACACCATTCTACTAAAATCATCAACTTTGTCCACACCATTCTACTAAAATCATCAACTATCATAAGAATAGTTGGCTCTTGTATATGACGGTACCCGATAACCCCCCCGAATATCACAATGAACCAAATCAAAGAGAGCACTAGTTTTAATAAAACTGGAAGGAAATGGTAGTCTAGTATGTTTAGCTCTAGAACATGAATCACAAAAATTACCCAAATCAATAACACTAGTTTTGAGAAAATCTATTTTAGCAAGCTTTCCTTTAGAAGCATGTCCAAGTCTTCTATGCCATGTCTCAACGGTGGTAGCCATAGCTTTTCTTACTTATGCCATCTTCATTCGGTACAGTCCCCCTTCGCATCAACCCGCTCTAATCAAGTTTCTCCTCTGCAATCCCTGCATGACACAAAATTCAGGAAAGAAGGTAATGCAACATTGAAGGTCGCGAGTAAGACGACTAACAGAAAGATCATTGCATTTGAATTCGGGAACATAAAGAACGCCCTTCACTTTTGCTCCGCTCGAAAGAGTATAATCCCCTTTTTCCTTTAACTGGGATGGACTCTCCATTAGGAATAATAACAGGGGGTTCGAAAGGAGTGTGCATCACATTTGTAAGGGTGTTTAATAAGAAAGTGTTGTATTCGGTGCAACCCGAATCAAGAATCCACTCACCGTCCCCGTCTTCCTTATGAGTCGTATTAGCTACGGGTTTTGTACCCTCGCCTTTACCTATTCTAGAAAAGTGCTTCAAGAAGAGTTCATAATGTTCTTTTGTCAAACCTGGGATGGGACTTGTTTGTCGTGTATGGAGTGTACCTCGTCCCACACGGAACATAGCTGGGTAAAGTAAGTTGAGATGGAAGCACCACTTTGTCGTGTAAATACGATTTTCTGTTTTAACTCATACGCCCTGGGAGCACTCTCCTTCCCAAAACGCTCGTTCAGATCCGTCCATATTTCCGATGCTATACCTGCATATTTTACACTGTTTCGTATATTCTTCTCCATAGCGGTTGTCAACCAACCTTTTATCATTGCGTCAACCCTCATTCACGGCATGTAGTCCTTCGAAGACTTCTCGGGTTTCTTGATCGTCCCATCTACAAACTCTATTTTGTTCTTAGCAAACAGAAAGTTTGTCATCTCTTGACTCCAAATTCGCAAAATTATTGTCGGTAAGGACTTCATTAACATGAAGTTGTTTGGGATAGTCTGATGGATGAAGATAATAGGGTGAGTCATACACGATCCCACCACTAGAACCTTCTCCATCCTTATTTTTGTTTTGGTTGTCATCTACTGCCATCTTTCTGAATCGAGATCAAGAGCTAGATTTGCAAAACCCACTCTGATACCATATTTAAATTCAGAGAAAGATGAATAGAAATTGTATGTTCTTAGTTTCATCTCAATTAAAGGAACAAATAAATAAGAATGCCAATAACAAACATTCCGGAAATAAGTCCTCTAAATATGGAGAGGATAACAATCAATGATAATAAACGAAAATAAAAGATTATATTCAATACATATGTATTAGGATGGAGGAGCACTCGTCACACCCACCACATTACACCATCATACACTCATCAATCACCGCTATCTCGTACTAAGCTTGAAGCATGCATTTGTAAAGCAAAGCACCACCTTGTCTTGTTTTGACCGGCGATGGTGGAGATCTACAACAAGTCCCTAAACACATATGCTAATCGGCGATGATGATTACGATCGCATGGCGAGGTGGGTGGTGAAGGTGAGTTCACCGATATTAGCTAGGTTCATTCTTCCTCGAGGAGGTTGGTACGGGTGGCGATGGCTGCCGAATATGGGTGTATGTGGTGGCGACTGTCAGATGGGGTGTTCGTTGCAACGTGTTGACTGCTGCGAAGGTGTATCATGTTTCATGTATGGTAGTGGTTTCTTCTTCTTACTTCTTAACAAAGGAAGAAGAAATGGGCTAGTGGGGTGTGTCCCGTTTACTAATTAATATTGGTTTTAACTTTTTTGAATTGTTTTTTGAACTATTTATTTTAAAAAAAGAGGGGTAGACGGTTAATTTCACACTCACTTAACGGAATATTTAACGGCAGTTAAGATTAGAAACAAAAAGTGTTACGTTTTTTTATACCTTAAGAGTAAATTGTAATTTTTTAATCACACGTAAGAAACGTAAATTTTAAGCCAAGCCGATCCGTGTCCTTTAAAACAATTGCTGGATCTTTTCTGTTTTCAAATTTGCCCCCAACAAGTGCCACAGCCCGCAGGTGGTGTTTATAGGGTTTACAATCCGCTGCTACTGAGGTTAGGGTTTGCAATCTCTCTTGGACAACAAAAGAAAGATGAGTAGCTCCTCCAGAGAATATTCTCCAGACTGGCTTCGGAGTCACCAGGTTTGAATCTACCTAAACTATATGTATGTATGTATGTATGTATGTATGTGTGTATGTATGTATGTATTCTCCAGACTTGCTGCCCTAACTCTGGTAAAAGCTTCAAGAATCATCCAATTAGCCAACCCAATTCTTACTTTAAATGGATGTTTTCAATTCGTTGAAATTACTTACTTTATGTCTTGTGAATGATTTAAGATTGTGGTATTAAAAATGCCTACTTATTTTCACACTTATAGCATCAATGTTGGATTAGTTTTACATCAGCCAACCATGGCTCTGTAATACTCTTAGCTCGTTGTTCATATTGATTTGATAACTTATTTTTCAAATGATAATAGATTAGTCGCTATTTATTTCTGACAGGCACCACCAACAACATCAATCTGGACGTTATCCTCGAGTTCTGAATCTACTCATGTCGTAAGTGAGGATGAGAAAGATGATCAACTTCCCATAAGCTCTGTGATCAGCAAAGCATCACAACTGAAGCCTCCAAGTGAAATTCTTAATACAAAGAGGAGCAGGCTTGGTGAAAGTGAAGGTGAGTGTTGCTCTCATCTAACATAGCACCTCACAAGTTTCTTTAAAGAAAGGCTATGAAAACTTGTGAAGCTAAATAAATTGCTACGACCAACTACTTGTGTCTTATTTTCTTTCCAACTATTATGGTGGGAATTCATATTCTCATGTTCATCATGTTACTTATGGTTGATGCTGTACAGCTAATGAGGGAGATAGGAAAGTTGCAAAGGGGAAGTCTACTAAGCATCAAGTGAGAAACTATGAACAACATCTTCCAGTTATTTATTAATTATCTTATTTTCTGGTTAATTTACTCTTAAAAGTTAAGGTACTAATATCTATTTCTATAGTGCACCTAGGTATAGTTAATGGTTTACGGCACACGGTAAAGTCTTGCTTTAAGTGGTTTCTGACATGCTTAGATAGGCAGCCAGTCATATAACCATAAGCTTGCACGTCCATCTTATCTCCTTTCTCTTAATGCTCTAAGGGGTTAGTAAAGATTACATTAGGAGAGGACTTTAAGTTTTTCAGCCTTAGGATGATACCTGTAACTGTACTAAGCTTCGTTATTTGGAGCAATATGATTCATCACATCAAAGTTGGATCCTAAGTTTTTGTCACTGTTTGTGATAACTCTTGCTATCTTTCGTTTATGATATTAACTTTCACCCCCCCTTTAGTTTCTTACAATATACTGCCTACTATGAAGTTATATCTCCAGTTTTTATTGATCTAAATTGACTTGCTGTAGTTAGTGTTACCTTCTAACAGTCGGTGTTTAATTATGTGATTAGGAACCCAAAAGTTCATTTTGGAAATTGCCATCTGATTCGGACCACGAGTTGTCTGAAGGTCAACATCCAAAAGTGGAAGATGATGATATTTTAGACAATGTTGAAAAACCTTCACTTAAAAGAGTTTCAAAATTGGAGTCTTCTAAGAAGAGGCTGCAGTTGGAAGATAAGGTACCTGCTGAAACGAAAGGGAAGAGTATGACAGAACAAGGTAGATACATTGATTGTTCGTAAGAAGATATCGTAACGAGTTTTAGATTAAATGAGAAGTGTGATTCCATCTAATCCCTCTGCTTCATACTAAGCTTTCCCCTATATAAAGTCATTGCAGTTGAGTTGGATTCTTAAATCTTAAGCTACTTGTTTGTTTACACTGCTACAGAGAATGATGATGATGGTGATCTTAAGGTTTTAGAAAGAGAAACAACTGATGAGAAGCAAAGCGGACCATATGTAATTAAAATTACAAGATGTCCACTTATTGTGGTATGATTGATTTTCTTTTATCAGTTGATTACATACAGTATATACTTGACATTGCAGATTTCATCTTCAAGGTTGCCTGTGGTGCTTGCTGATAAAGTCCAACGTTCAAAGGTAAGTCTGATCTGGTTATTACATTAGTCAATAATATTCTGTTTCACATACCTAGGATTGCTAGTTGCAAAGCTAAGCGCATCTTAATTGTACATGAAAGTTCTGTAGCTTTCACATCCAGAGAGTTTCCAATAAGAGTAGTTATACATTCTTTTAAGAGGTGGAAAGGGATTGATTTCGTAGCTATTTGCCTATTACACAAAATTACTTTTCCCCAATGGCACTAGAAACTTGGATAAACAATTGTTGTGTTTTTTCAAATATTTTGGAGTCTGTTTTTAACTTGTTTGTAGCTGTCATTGTTTATGGATGTTTAAAATTTGCAGTCTCAATGGGATGGTGGGAGTGGGTAAGGTGCCCCGCTTCTATACTAGAGGTCAAGGTTCAAATTCCACAAGTGGCAGGTAGTGAAGTACATTAGGAGCCATTCTAAAAAAAATTAAAATTTACAGGTGCTTGTGGAGTGTGAAGGTGAATCTATTGATCTAAGTGGTGATTTGGGTTCTGTTGGGAGGGTGATTATCTCAGATTCCCCATCTAGCAATCAAGACATGCTTTTGGATATGAAGGGTATGCATTATTTTTCTTGCAGTGAATTGTTGGTATGGTTGACTGGTCGTATCATTTCATATGGTCATTGAGTTCAGTCTCTGGTGGTGATTTGGGTTCTGTTGGGAGGGTGATTATCTCAGATTCCCCATAAGCTTCTCAAGAAGAAATTTTTTAACATGTTTTTTTTTTCTTCTATTGATTGTTTCAGGAACTATCTACAAGACAACAATAGTGCCTTCAAGAACTTTGTGTGTTGTAAGTACCTGCAAAGTTGTGCAATCTTGGATCATATGACAGACATGTTCTTACGCATTCACCGTTGTTCTTGTTGTTGTTCAGGTTAGCTTTGGCCCGTCAGAAGCGAAGGTCTGTTTTTTCAGTTGCATGTTCTCCTTTCAGTCCGTTCCATATGTTTTCCTTCTAGTCCATGCTTCAAGATTGAAAATGGAAGATTAAATTAACCAAGTATATCACTGCATTGTTTTTTTTTCTTTGAAAAGATAGAGGCAATAATGAATGACTTCATTCAGCTGAAGCCACAATCAAATGTTTATGAAGCTGAAACCATGGTTGAAGGTGAGGGTTTACTTCTGGTATTGCGGCTATCATTTTCCATTTCCTTGCTTACTTTTTGGTTGCATGAGTAGGAACTCTGGAAGGATTCTCATTTGATTCTGAAGATGAAGGTGATAAGCATGCTAACCGGCAAACTGATGAAAATGAGGTTGGTGAGCCGGAAAGCAATGGGAAAAACAGAGGAAAATCTGTATGTCTTTTTTTTACTTTTACTAAGGGCGGTAGCATAAACCCATAATGAAAGTTGATATTAAAAACTGTGTATGATTACAGGAAGCAGCAAAGAAGAAGGGGAAAACAGCTGTGAAAAAGCCGACAGCAAAGAAGGTTAATAAAAAGAAAGCTCCGGTTGCAAAGAAAACCAAGGCAAAAAAATGAGGAGTTGACAACGTTAGTTATATTCAAAGGGAAACTGTAGGAGTGTTTAGTGTAGCCTGAAGTGATGACTTGTATGATTATGAAACATACAATGAGATTCTTTTAATATACACACATACATGATTCATCATACCGCATATCACTCTAGTTAATGTTCAAGAGTATCAGTGGTTCAAGCAACACATTAGCACATCATCACGTTTCGCACACCATAGCACACAATTCACATTAGATCAAACAATATTATACATGTAATCCTCCAATTCACCAAATGGCAAATACCATCATGATATGCTCGATAATAAATGAAATTTATCCTAGTTCTATCTAACGGGTAAAAGATTTGTTTTGTATCTTTCACCATAGTTTAGATATGTAAATGAGTCGAGCCGCTCGTAAGGTACTTGACATTGGATCGATAAAAAACTCGAAACGAGCCGTGCCGAGTTGAACCCAAGCCGAAAAAAAAAGCTCATTAAGTTATCGAGCCCGAGCCCGAGCTTCACATAACTAGCTCAAGCCAGCTCGCGTGCCTAAACAAGTCATTTATTTATATATATTTTTATTTAGTTTTATTCAATGTATTTATACAAATAACTATTGTTATATATACAATTATGATAAAAAAAACATTTACACAATATATACAATGTTATATATTAAATATATAAGTATAAAAACATATAATATATATATATATATATGTATGTATGTATATATACATACATATATATACATACATATATACACATACATACATACATATATATATATGTATGTATGTATATATATGTATGTATATATATGTATGTGTGTATGTGTATATATATATATATATATATATATATATATATATATATATATATATATATATATATATATATATATATATATATATATATATAGGGGGGAGATCCATTGAAAAGCTAATTATAAATGAAAACCTTGAAAACTCAATCTTAACCATTAATTATATAGATCAATGGCTATTAACTCTTGTGTCAATTATGTAAATAAATATAATTTAAATATTCAATTTAAAAGAAGAAAAGGGCAATTTAGGGATTTCATAAGATTTTAAAACAGTTAATTATAATCAGTTTCCTAAAAAAACTCCTAAAATCGCTATTCTTTTTCAAACGAGAACGCTGTAAATTTGGAAGAATAGAACTTGCTATTCTATACAAAATCGTTGATTTCTTTGTCACAATTACATACATTCGGAAGAAATTGAACGGTATTACAGCGTCGTTGGTGATTCTGCAACACCTGTGCTCGGAATCGTTGTTTTTCGAAAACCAGTAGGTATGTGTTCTTATTATTGATCGAAACTTGGAAATCAAAAGGAAATTGGGTTATACATAATCATAGAAATCGATTCTAAGGTGTGTGTAAGTTGGGGGTTAGGTTTTTTGTTGTTAAATTCAATTTCAATTCAATTAGGGCTTTTGATACGTATATGTACGAATGTATTCTGCGATTCTATATATCTTAAATTTTGACCTGGTTTAAAATTCTTGTATGTACATGTATGTATGTGTCATTTTAGTTTGGAAATACACAATATGTATGGTGTTAGTCAGTTAATTTACGTTGGCAGTAATAATTTTAGGAATGCTTGTTACAATTTTCTTTTGTATGTACCAAAACAATGGGATAAATGTATATGACCAATGGTAGATAATGTATATACAATTTTACTTTATAATGTATTTAAATTGTGTGTTGGTATAGGATCAGTGAGCAATGATACAAGTATGCTGAAGTTTGTTACGTATATATACCAAAATTGTATTGAGAAAATATTCTATATATATAAGTAATGAGAATGTTAATAGCATGTACCAAATAGCTATTTGGATGTGGCATTATAAATGCAGATCCCATAACATGCATAAAAATATTGGTTGTTGATTTTTTATCTCTGTGATTAGTTGATTTAATTGAATATATAAGATTGGTGTTACATATATGTATCAAAATGATTAATTAGGTTATGAAAAATGTATGGAATCAATGTGTATGTCATTAAAAATGCCCCAGATTCCTGGTAGGATGTAGCATTATAAAATACAGTCCTAAAAAAGATGTAGATATTGAAAGTGGCAATTTTATCTTCATGATTAGTTGTTTTAAACTTGACTATAGCATTTTGTTACATATATGTACCAAAAAAATGGGATAAATGTAAATTAGCAATGGTAGATAATGTATACATAATTTTACTTTATAATGTATTTAAATTGTGTGTTGGTATAGAAATGGTGAGCAATGGTACAAGTATGCTGTATTGTGTTACGTATATGTACCAAACTTGTATGTATGCATTATATGTAATTAGTTGATTTATCTCTTTGATTAGTTGATTTAAGCATTATATGTATGCATTTGTAGTATATTCTTAAAATCCCACATTATGCCACTTTGTAATAGCATATAATATTAAAATAATGACTGATACGTATGTTCTATAGAGATATGAAATCTGCAAAGTGTAAATTGTTTCACTAATTCATATGTAGGTAAGTGTTTTGAGGAGGATACTGTTGTATCGGTGAAGATGTCATCAAGTAAGTGTGGACATGAAATTTTAATTCGTTTGCATCATATGTAAAATTTAACATTATTATAAAAATATTTGTTATCCAGGTAGGAAAAAAAGTGAAAGGATTGCAAAACTCTACACTTTTAACAAATTCAACAACACGGCGGACGATCCAATTGAATTGGATGACTCACTGGAACAAACCTCTGATATAAAAGGTAGTTTCTAATTTGATTTTTTGTAAATAAGTAATATTAATAGTGAAGATACTAATTTTTTTATTTAACCATGGTCAGATAAAGATACAAATTTATTAGACTCTATGGAAAAAAGAAAGGTAAATAAGGGTGGTGCTGACGAATATGGTAAGTAATAAATTTAAATAATCAATGTTTATATCCTTTACTTTTGTATAATTTTCTAGAAAATGATCTATATTTGCATAACAGTGGCGAGTCGTAGGAAAACTTTAAAAGAGAAAATCAATATCATAAAAGATGTGAAGGAAAATTTCCGGAAAATAAACGAAAGTATGATGCAAGATAAAGGTAAATCATTTTATTTTATATGAATGTATGGTTTTACTATTGAATTGAGTATAGTTAGTTGAAAGTATGCATGTATTTTAGTGAATATGATATAATTATATTAGTAAACACTTATTTAAATCATGTAATTTTTGTATGTAACAAGCTAAAATAGCTGGTGAGGCATCCACAAACGTCGATCATAATGTCATTAATGTTGAAAAAGGAATGGACGTGGAGAAAAGCAAAACATCATCGGATGGTAAGCGATTAAATAGATATTCATATTACCTGTACGTATACAACCTAAAAGTTATATATTTTTAATGAAGAATAAAATGAAATGTTCAGGTAATAAGAAGGTTGAGGGATCGATTAAAGGTGGACGATTTAAAAGTGTATGTAAAAGGAAGATTATTGGACGTAAGTAAAATTTATATAATACAGATACGTTGTGGTTGTAATTATAATCTTTTATTACGTAAATATTTTCCTCATACAGGTAAACGATCATCAGCTAATGAAGATCCAATGGGAAACAATGAAACAGCTAGAATGACCATTAAAAAATGAAGAGAAGGAAGCTGATTAGAAAAGGTAGTTACAATCAATATCACGATGATTTCCTTATAAGTTATATAGAAATTGATGTTTTGAAAATTAATGATATGTATTTTAATTATAAGTTATAATCTTGTTGATAGAAAAAGGTGTTGTTGAATCCAAAATTAAGGATGAGATGAAACAAAGGGTTACAATGCACCGGAAATGGTTTGGAATACATACGCGTTCGTCTCCAAAACAATTTTACAATGCCGTGTCGCAGTTAAACAAGATGCAAAAAGAGGCTGTGATTAGCATGGGATTTGGAAGGTTATTAAGGTTCAAAGTGGATGGTATCCCATCTAAACTTGGACATTATGTTGTGGACATGCTGGACCCCGGAAAGTTAAAGATTAGAACAACTAAAGGAGAGGTCAATGTTGATAAAGAGGCCATCTACAGATTAATAGGGATTCCGAAAGGGGATATAGGCCTATTGAGCAAAGATAGTAAGGGGAAGACTGAGGATTACTCAAAATGGAGGGCCCATTATGGTGGCGTTAATGTAAGCCCATCCGAAATTGTAGATAAGATATTGGAAGGTGATTATGATGACTCTTTTCATTTCAAGCTGGATTTTTTGGTGCTTTTCTACAACACAATGGTTGTTAGTCGTAAGAATGGGAGGTGTTTATGTGAAGTGGTTAAGCACATGACTATGGATACAAATTTTAAAGATTATGATTGGTGTGGATGCATTGAAGATGTCATCAAAAAGTGTAAAGAAAACTGGACGAGGTGCAACTTATCATGTGATTTTGTTTTTGACCATTGACTATTTTGACGGTACGTAGAAAATCATCAAAACTTATTTATGAAGTACTTGTTTGTGCTAAATTAATTAAACTTATGCTTACATATACGTTTTATACACTCATGATTATTGTTTGAACTTTTATTACAATAATGATACATATATGTATGTGATATCAAGAGTATTATAACTGAATTGTTCACAACTTTACGGATACAATAATGATACATATATGTACGTGATATTTAAATGCAGCTTTTGTATGTGGATTGTGTTATGTGCCCGGGTTTTAATTGTGATAAGACTATGTCACCACTTGCGTTTTGGAATATGGAAAAACTAAAGAAAAGGGAGGAACAAGAGATTTTGAGGGTTGGTGGGTTCGGTATGGGAGAGTTAACGGAGCAATATGTTGATGATGAAGAGTATGAAGTTGAATCAGATGACGATACGCAGCGCAAGGGCAAAACTGAAAACGACGATGATGATTCGTTAGGTTTTGATAACGAAACGCTAGAGGTATGTATCTTTATAAATGTTAAAGCATAATATCAAATGTCATGCATAAATGTAAAAAAATACTTTTCATATCCACAGGGAATCTAGGACTGCTTGAATCGATTAAGAGTATTAATATGGAAGGTAAATTAAAATTTGAGAATGCTCTACGGGCAGCAAAAAAACTATTCCCTGAAAGTGAAGAGGTGAAGAAGTACCAAAAGATATATCAGGAGCTATATAGATATCCAGAAGATATTGAAGATGTTGGGTCCCAAAATGTTGATATACATACACCAAAGAATCTGAAAATACCAATCCATGACCCTCAAGTATGGACACAGCTTGCTATGGATGTATCAGAAATCGTTGAATTCGAATCAGCTCAAAAGGACAATGATAAGGCGTTGAAAGATGTCAATTCTGAGTGTCCAAGTTACAGTTTAGGTCTAACACAAGAGTTCATGGATATATCTGAAAGGTTTAAAACATCTAACATTGGAAAAGAGGCCTGCAACTGTAAGGCCCCGCTCCCGGGCACCTCACAGTTGGTCATTCATCGCACATAAACGTTTTAAAACACATATTTACTTTGCAGCGGAATTTAAAATCTCTATTAATAATTAAAACATGTCATTTTATTACAATACAACATCCTTTTATTTCAAAATACAATGACATGTCAATATATGGATGCCAGCCTCAACAACTGAGTAGTCGCCCTATGCCATCCTCAGCAACATATCTGCCAACTGGAAAATACATAAAACGTCAGCGTTGCTGAGTGAGTTCTAGTTTTGTAATAAAACATACTTTACTTTCCATAAAAAAAACGTTCTTTTATACATACGATCATACAACATACGTACATGTAGATAATATTATTATTATCTTCATCATTCATTCATTAGCTTTCGTTCGTGCGTTTCTTACTTTCACTCATACGTTCGTTACATTCGTCTTTACGTATGTTACGTTCATTCTTACGTTCATTTCATTTATTAGTACGTTCATTACTTTCATGCATCCTCTATCTTTCACTTTTATCTAGGTCCAGTCACACTTTACCCTCTTCATGGCACACAGCCATGATTACTGAGGTCAAGTGACATGGATCCCAATTCATACGTTATCATTCTTCTCCCGGTCTTTTGCAACACATAGTTGCTCAACCATTAACGATCTCAAGGATCTCAAGACTTTTAGGTCTGCTGCGACACCGAGTCACTTCACCCATTTCCAACCTCACAGGTTGTAAGTCTTCTGCGGGCTTTTGCAACGCCAAGTTGCTCACCCATTAGCAATCTCAAGGATTGGAAGGCTTCTGCGGGCTTTTGCAACACCAAGTTGCTCACCCATTGGCAATCTCAAGGATTGCAAGGCTTCTGCGGGCTTTTGCAACACCAAGTTGCTCACCCATTGGCAATCTCAAGGATTGCAAGGCTTCTGCGGGCTTTTGCAACACCAAGTTGCTCACCCAATTCCGTAACCAGCCTCGCCATCTCATTGAACTTGGCAGTGTATTGCTTGTGGCTCATGGTTCCCGCCTCGAGTTGCAGGAATTCTCTCTCAATCTTATCAAGTTCCCTGTGAGGACAGAATTCCTCAATTACCAGCTTCTTCAATTCGGGCCACTTCATCCTGCCTATATCCCTACTACCCTCAGCTTGGACAATATTGTCCCACCAACATAGTGCTGAGTTAGTAAAGGAGTGGGTGGCAAACTTCACCTTCTGATCCTCCCGGCACTCGCTGATCTCAAGTACCGCCTCCATCTCCCTTATCCAACGGTGGGCCGCAGCAGCATTACCATTCCCATCAAAAGTCGGTGGCCTGCACCTCTGGAATGCCCCGTAATTGCATCCCTTGGTTGTCACCCCTACCACATCATCTTCCTCTTCATCAGATACTACTATCTTTGGATCCGGTCGTTCCTCTCCTCCCTTGCTTTCCTTCCCAGTTTCTTCGTTCCTATCAGGGAAAAGGGAAACGTGTGAAACAGCCTTCGACAAAATATGTATCGCCTTTTATTAATAGACCAATTGACATGAAAAGGGGAATGTCGAAGGAAGAAATGAGGATATGGAACTACCTGATGTCTGGAATTGTTGATGAGAGGTAATACCATATTTTGGCATAAAAGATAACGTTAGAGTGAATACTAATATAAATATACTTATATTGTATGCATTAAATTTGAGGAGCTAAAAAACTTACGTGTCGATGGGGAATTGGTGCACAAGTAACATATTTTGTTTTATTTATAGTACCTATTCACAAATGATAAATTATTGTGGTATTTATTTTCTAATACGTACACGTAATATTTTTTTTTTTGAATAACAGGACAATTGAAGAAGTTAGAGAAGCTGCCACAACTTTTAAGTAAGTTTCATACATACTTGATTTCATATAGCCATAGAATAATGTGAACATATGTAAGACTACCAATGTGTTACAATATATGTTCACAAAATGGTACATATATGTTTCAGTATTAAAACAATAAAATCAGTAGTGTTTTATAAACATCTCATTATGTAATACAAGATACTATATGTACTTATAACTGTTACATATATGTTTCAATAAAAACAGTATCTGGTACGTATACGTGCTTCTATGCAAACAACCATTTGTACGTTAATGTATGTAATTATATATGCACGCAGCTAACTGAATATTCAAGAACAGATTTGTTAGGTCTTATTAAACATAAGATGAAACAATTAAACACTATAAAATAATGCAAGTTAAAAGTATTTGCATACAGATACATACATTAACGTATGAATGGCTGATTTTATACAAGTACATATACGTACCAAAAATGTGATTTATGTTTTAACATATATGTAACAGTAAGAAACTATTTTTTTTGTATCTATATATGCGTATATGCACCCCTCCAATGAAAAAGATCTTTATCACTGTTACATATACGTACCAGAAATATTATGTTTTGTATTGCAACCTATATTGTGTTTTGATGATGGTACATATATGTTTCAGAATTAAAACAAAATTAGAATTAGTAGTGTTTTATAAACATCTCAGTATGTAATACAAGATACTATATGTACTTCTAACTGTTACATATATGTTTCAATAAAAACAGTATCTGGTACGTATATGTACTTCTATGCAAACAACCATTTGTACGTTAATGTATGTAGGTATATATGCACGCAGCCAACTGAATATTCAAGAACAGATTTGTTAGGTCTTATTAAACATAAGATGAAACAATTAAACACTATAAAATAATGCAAGTTAAAAGTATTTGCATACAGATACATACATTAACGTATGAATGGCTGATTTTATACAAGTACATATACGTACCAAAAATGTGATTTATGTTTCAACATATATGTAAAGTAAGAAACTATTTTTTTTGTATCTATATATGCGTATATGCACCCCTCCAATGAAAAAGATCTTTATCACTGTTACATATTGTTACCAGAAATATTATGTTTTGTATTGCAACCTATATTGTGTTTTGATGATGGTACATATATGTTTCAGAATTAAAACAAAATTAGAATCAGTAGTGTTTTATAAACATCTCAGTATGTAATACAAGATACTATATGTACTTCTAACTGTTACATATATGTTTCAATAAAAACAGTATCTGGTACGTATATGTACTTCTATGCAAACAACCATTTGTACGTTAATGTATGTAGGTATATATGCACGCAGCCAACTGAATATTCAAGAACAGATTTGTTAGGTCTTATTAAACATAAGATGAAACAATTAAACACTATAAAATAATGCAAATTAAAAGTATTTGCATACAGATACATACATTAACGTATGAATGGCTGATTTTAAACAAGTACATATACGTACCAAAAATGTGATTTATGTTTAAACGTATATGTAACAGTAAGAAACTAATTTTTTTGTGTCTATATATGCATATATGCACCCCCCCAATGAAAAAGATCTTTATCACTGTTACATATAGGTTGCAATACAAAACACAATATTTTGGTACGTATATATACGTATATGAAAACAACCACTCGTACGTTAATGTATGTATACATAGATGCACGTAAGTAATTGATCTTTCAATAACGGATTTGTCGGGTCTTATTAAATATAAGATATAACAATTATAGCCACAAACATAGTTTAATCACACTAATATATATTTTTAATTTTAAAAAACAGCTTTATCTCTATATGTATGATACTTTCCCGTATATGTAACACACCATTAACAATGGAGTTCGTACCAACTAATGTGTTTGATTTATGGTTTAGTATTCATATATTTGCAACCAAAAATGGGTCGGAACAAATTTCTATCAGTTGAATAGCTTAACCCCGGGACAACAAATTTATAATGACGTAATTGACTGTTGGGCTAAAGTGCTAAACCATGATGAAAAAGATAGATGTCCGAGCTCACCCTATCGTTTGTTCGTTGGCGTAACTCCATTTGTAAGTATATTTCATTAATGATTGATTTAAATTTCATATAATATAAATATAAATATATATATATATATATATATATATATATAGTGTTTAACTAATGACCTATTGTTAAATAAAAATACAGCTTGGGTGGATAATTGAAAGCGATAAGGAAACGGATGCAGAACGTATCAACCACTTTAAAACCAATCTGGAAAGTTTTGTTGAAGATTTTGAAGGAGTGTTTGATATAAAGCAGTTTGACATTATATTCTTCCCCATTTTGGAAAAAAACCATTTTTATTTGGTTTGTTTTGAGATGAAGTATGCGAAGATCACAGTGATCGACAACATGAGTGATTCACAATGTCTAATCAGTTTTGATGATGATGCCGAATTCATTAAAAAGGGAACACCGTTAAAAGTGGTAAGATGTATTCTTTAAGGGTTTATGTTCATTTAGTTATTTAAATACTTAAAGTTTTTGTATATGTGCATACCTTTATAAATTTATTTTCACTATGCAGAAACATATTTTTGTGTCGTACTTGAAATCAGTAGAGCATCCAAAATGGAGAGAAATAGAATCGGCCTACCCTCAAAAGTTACGTATCGGTTGGTCTACGTCAAAGAACTCTACAGATTGTGGTATATTTGTTATGCGACACATGGAAATGTTTATGGGTAGTCGTTCAAAAAAATGGGATTGTGGGTTTCCATCGGAAGAGAGCAAAATGAAGACAAAAATTAGGAATATGAGGAAGAAGTACGCCGTAAAGATCCTTACTTTTGATGTGAATATATATAAGGAGAAGGTGTTGAAGGAAGCAGAAGAGTTGGATCAAACAAAAAAAGATAGATGATAGTTTGAATTAGGATTATGATGTAATTTTTTAGATAGGGTCAGTTTAATTTTAGATGTTTTCAAGACGTGGATGATTATCAAAACTGTTTTTTGAATGGTTTTAATCAAATGAATTACATTCAGTTGGTTATGTGATGTATCGATTTTATTTTGATGTATTACTATTACTCGTTGACATACTAATATATTGTCACACCCCCGCTTGTAGCGGAAACACGAGGATGCGACGGACGGGATCGTCATAACACTTGGTATAATTACAGAGACATATTACATGCAAAATCCTCGTGTCATGACGTCGCCCGACACAATGGTGACTTGTGTCGTGGTTAGTCAGTTCCACGACTATCATAGTCTTAATAATTCTAAAAATCCATATACACAGTGTTCAGATATAACAGTAAATGATATACAATACAAATGCAATCTATTGAAATCCTGGGGGTCTCTGCTAAGGCATCAGCTCTAGCTATCCTCTTTGTTTATGATTACCTGAAAAGATATGCTCAAAAATGGTCAACATAATTGTTGGTGAGTTCCGCAGGTTTAAATTGAAAACATGTAGTTGATGCTGTATAGAATTTGATATGGAATCATACTGTAAGCAAAAACCACATAACATGTGTTTAAGACAACCAAACCTAATGACGTTATGCATATAAGTTCGTCGGAATATATTCACCCTTGGCCTGATTGCTGGCAGCTGTGTTGGTAACTCACAAGTTAACCAATCGTCGAAGGGTGGGGGTGTCAACCCAGTAGTACTACCAATACCTATCCGTTGGTTCCCAAACCCGGGAATTAATGGTTGTAAGAATCATAGAATAACACCATGTATGTATTAGAATATAAGAATAGTATCACATTGATTCCAAGTATGAAAATTGTATGTAAGATTGTACAGCATCGAAAACGGGTGAGCATACTTTTTCCCCAAGTTTGAAAAACATTGAAACAATTATAAAAGCATAAAAAGGGGCCACGGAAACTCACCTTGAATTGATGTAATGTATATGAACAAGAACTTCAAAGAATTAAGCAATGCACGATCAAGCACGATCAATACCTATTATTATTATTATTATTATTATTATTATCATCATTATTCGTAATAATAATAATATCATTATTATTATTATTATTATTATTATTATTATTATCATTATTCGTAATAATATCATTATTATTATCGTTATTATCATTATTTTTATTATTATTAATATTAATATCAATAATAATAAAAATATAAAAATAAATCATAAATTCATATAAAAATCTTATATTAATTCACGGAAAATTTCGGGTTGTCACATCATCCCCCTGTTAGAGGAATTTTCGTCCCGAAAATTAAGAAGTACTAGTAATATTTTTGAACAGGCTAGGATATTTGCGCATCATTTCGTCCTCTCGTTCCCAAGTAAACTCAGGACCACACCGGGAGTTCCATCGAACTTTGACAATCGGAACCCTGCTATGTTTTAGTTGTTTAACTTTCCGATCCATAATTTCCAGAATATAATTTCGTGGTAAGGTGATGTCTAGAAATCAAGATAAGACCAACAATGATAAGAAAGGTTATCCGTCGGAATTTAAGAATCCCAAACGTCACCATATGAAACGATCTTAACGCATATCTTGTGAATATGTATTTCTCCTTTGACCAACCATCGGTCTAAAGAAATAATAAACTATGCGAGGATCTTGGAATGAGTTCACGAAAATAGTTAAGAATATTATTAAAAAGAAAATGAATCAATCATTCAGAATAACGATTGATGTTTTAACGTCATACCACGGTGTACGAATATTTGAAACGGATGCAGGTTAATTTCTCAACGTTGTGAGATAATGGGTTTGCTTTTTCATAAAGGTTACTCTGAATCTTTCCTTGGTGAGTAAACTCGATAGCATTGCTGATCAAGTGGGTGAGAATTTGTCTAATCCGTAAAACATCACCATTAACCTCCACTGGGACATCACCTCTTCTTGGCCTAAATTTTGTGGCCTCCAACCTCAGAACTCCTGAATCAACTTAGGAAAAGTCGAGGATGTCACTAATAAGTTGAAGGACTAGGTCATCAGAAGACAACATGACACTCAAAAGTTGTTTCTGATCTTTATCAAGTTTTGTTGTTGATAGAATTTCTGCTATGCTAACGACCCCTGATAATGGAGATCTCATCTCGTGTGACATGGTTGCTAGCATTTGTTTTGCTCTCATCGTTACCTCTGTAACATGAACAGTTTTATTAAGTTATGTCTCCCTGGCCTTCTGTACAGCTATTTCTTCTCTTAGTTTTGCCATCTTTTCTCTCTTTTTCACCTGATCAGTGATTTCCATGCCTTTGTATTTAACACCAACTTCCTCCCCATCTTTGCTGAACACGGGTTCAACATATATTAAGAATGTTTTGGCTCCAAATAACCCAGTCTCAAAAGTAATTTATCTTTTTGCTGGTAACTCTCTTCAGAACTTCTCTTTTAAAGTCTTGTTGTTCTAATTCCAGATAGAATTTTTAATGATCATCAAGGTTAAGGATTCAAAAGCGGTTCAAGGAGTGACGCAAATACTAGGAAAGGTATTTGTAAACATGTTTTGCAAGGTAGCAATTTCTGTTTACATACGCAGTTCGACAAACCATTAGTTCAGCTGAGAACATTTACGTGACTAGAAAGTCATGTTTATAAGTTGATATTATCTTCAGCAGAGGGATTGTTTAGGAAGGCTACCATCGCACAATCACGTTTTGATGATAACTCAAATGAAAGTTGATAAGTAAGGAATAAATGTTTCCATATAGCTAGGTCAAAATATGAGGATAAAAGGAGAGAAATCGATTTAAGAATTTTAAGTGCTCCAAGCTTGGAATCAAAATCAACTTAATACGATCGGGTCTCCTTTCAGGTTCAGAGATCGTGCTTTGGCTTGGTAGGTCGAATTACCAACATCGGTTCATCCTTCTTGTTACTTGATTACAGCCATGGTAGGTTGAAGATCAAGAGTTAAGATTCAGTCATCAAGGTATGGAATTCATGCTTATCTTGATAATAACAAGAAAACAATCGAGGGTTGACATTTGTCACCAAAATACGGGTTTCGATCCTATTTTGATGAGATCATGTCATTTGTGAAATGTAAATTTCAATGAGAATAATTGAAGTCAATCCTCAAGATAAGGAAGTCACCCTAATCCAGAGGATGAAATTTCACAAAACAAACAAATGGAAAACCATTTATCGCAATAGTGATTCATCAAAGTAAGGGGATCTCCCCTGCTTTGATGAGGTATAATCATTTAGGAGATACGAGTGTTCTTAGTCATGGGTTGTCTTGAAAACTCTTGCGTTTCCCACGGTGCAAGCGGTATGAAGTTTAACTTAACGACGAAAGGAAAATTATTATCAATTAGGAATTCGGAAAATTTCAAGTTACATCAGTGTATCAAAGGAAAAATCATGATTACAAGCTTAAGATCGAAGTTCGAGATAGCAGAATTCGTTATGATGGTGTTCAAATTTTGAATAATTTAAATCAGAAAGACGAAATCAAAGACAAGAAATGATTCGATATCACAATGAGAGTGAACATTCGATTCATAATCGAAGGGAATATATGGACTTCTCAGGATAATACCTCAATGACAAAGCAAAAGTAATAATATTCATTTCATCATTATAAATACCAAAGTTTCAAGCGCGTAAGTAACACCCCAAATAAGCAAATACTCATAGTTTAGATGGGTCTAAACATAAAGCACGAAGTAACTAGAAATGACTTTTTCCAGTCATTATTTCTCCATTAGTGCCCGTGTGATGTCAGTCCTGGTCGTCATCACTGCTGGAGGAACTAGAGAGACTCGGGGGTAGGTCAGGATAGTTGCCCCCTAAGTTGGTCTCGTCGGCGGGCGGCCAGATCTTAATCCGATTTGCCGGGAACCCTCTAATTCGAGCCGTCCGTCTCACGGCTCCTCCATTGTTCACTTGTTGGGGTCTTGCCTCGGGGGCATTCCTTGCAACTGTAGATGCTATAGGAACTACAGGTGCAGCAGGGTTAGGCTCCACGGGATTAATCGGTGCAGTGGCGACAGCAGGTAGAGTGTGCACAACAGGGTCTATGGGTTCTTCCTCTTCAAATGAGTCTGGTGCATCAAGCATCACCTCCTCAGGGTTAGATTTTCTACTAGAAGATGTTTGTACTAGGTATGCTAAGAGAATCTTTTCAGGCTTCGATTCGTTTTCAGAAGAAGTAATAGAAGGGCTGATAGATGACATCCTGAAATGTCATTAAGATACTTTATGAGATTTGGGGTAATATGAGCTATACAGCATGAAAATGACAATCAGGGATTTGGCATAAAAACAATGAGTTGTTCCGAGTGTAATCAAAGCGAGTACGTCGACTAATCACAGCATTAAGTCAGCCACAAATTTGTTAAAGACATGCGTTCCAACAAGCAGATACTCATCCCACTCTTGCATGTATTGAGTGGTAAGGCACAGACTTTGACGAGACTTTGAAAACCACGAATAACGATTCAAAGCTCATATTGAAAATTATTTGATTTAGACACACAATGCATTGACTATGATTTAAGATTTGTGTGTGCTTTGATAGGAATCAAAGTATAAAAGATTCACTTATGATTCTATTCATCAAGTTCCAATAACCCATGCTTCGGTCCATCAAGATCATTACGTAGCCTAGTTTAAGCATATTCTTAGTATACCGGTGATGTTTATATATAGGGTTCCCCGCAGCGTTCCCACCACATCCACGATATACTTTGAATAATACTTAAACTAGTTACATAACAACTTAATTTTCCTTAGCATCATTCCAAAGTATAACGTACTATAAGTTTAATAAGAGCCACCGCAACTATACTTCTGTATAGGCGGTTTTACCAGTTATAAACGGCTACAGTCAAACCTATACATCGGTTCCACACGGGAATTGATGACTGTAGAAAAAAAAAACATTTCCAAAGTGTAAATAGTTTAATGTGACGTAGCAATATCCATAAAACGTACACGTATAGTTTACAACCAAACCGATCCATACCTTAGTCAATCGGGATCATCACGTAGCCCAGTTTAAACACATTCTTGGTATACCAAGGATGCTTATATATAGGGTTCCCCGCAGCGTTCCCACCACATCCGTGGCATACCTAGAACGATGCCTAAACCAGTTACGTGACATCCGTTTATCCTTAGCATAATATTAAAGAATAACGTTTTGTATGTGTAGAGAGTATCATTACTCCTCTACATTTATGTATTCCACTTTCGTTCTAAGCATTAATCAGTAGTTACTGAAACGCTAAGTGGGTTATTTCTCATAAGGTCAATATTATAATTGGAAATACTATGAAGGCTCTAAGTAGGACAGGACTTGAGTAAGTGTTGATAATGTTTGATTGCCTTCAACAAGGACTTATAATGTTTGATTGCCTTTAACAAGGACTTATAATGTTTGATTGCCTTTAACAAGGACTTATAATGTTTGATTGCCTTCAACAAGGACTTATTAGAATTATGACCCTAGCACCCTAGGGTATAGAATAGAAACGTGTGATACTCATGATCGTTATCTCATGGTAAGATTAACCAGACTTCTCATGCATGGTGAATTGCAATTACGTGTGCACCCGTAATGGTAATTTACCTTGCATGGTCACTCTAGCTCCACTTACCCCAAGTTAACATCATAGTATTATCTAGATTCATCAAGCATAAATAATGTAATGTCCTTATGTCCATGAGCCAGTATTCCAATAATAGCATGTAATAGCAAATAAGCATATAAGCACATTAAGTCTAATGGTAACTGCATATCCGTCATACTTTCAGGATTTCAGTCATAACAATGATAGGGTCGGATTCAATATCCGAGATCGACGCTACGCGTGATCACCGAAGTTCCCTAATAATATGATGTTGTGCGCATACAAGCGTAAAGTTCTTAGTATAAAAGTATCCCATGGAGAAAGACTGAGAGTAATAATGTCTTCCCCAGGATGTTCAGATAACACATGTACATGTATAAAATTAGGTATGTAGGAACATACTTGTAGATTATTAGGTATATAGGAATATACCTGTATATTAAGTTCATAGACTTAATATATTTGACCCACTTGCCTTGTAGATCTGTGTATTGACCATAGTTTATCACTCATCCCAGAAATCCCCAGGTAAGCATACCAGGTCTCGTAATGAGATATATGCGATATGCTTGCCTTAGCCCGAGGGCCTTTTGCCAGGAAATCCAGAATACAGGTGTCTATGTGTCACACAAATCATGAAAGACATTTAGGTAAAATCAAATGCACACAATCCCTAGCATGCATTCTATATGAAGGTTCTTAGGTTATAGTCTAGGTCGAATTCTCCACCTAAATCTCTATAACCAAGGCTCTGATACCAATCTGTCACACCCCCGCTTGTAGCGGAAACACGAGGATGCGACGGACGGGATCGTCATAACACTTGGTATAATTACAGAGACATATTACATGCAAAATCCTCGTGTCATGACGTCGCCCGACACAATGGTGACTTGTGTCGTGGTTAGTCAGTTCCACGACTATCATAGTCTTAATAATTCTAAAAATCCATATACACAGTGTTCAGATATAACAGTAAATGATATACAATACAAATGCAATCTATTGAAATCCTGGGGTCTCTGCTAAGGCATCAGCTCTAGCTATCCTCTTTGTTTATGATTACCTGAAAAGATATGCTCAAAAATGGTCAACATAATTGTTGGTGAGTTCCGCAGGTTTAAATTGAAAACATGTAGTTGATGCTGTATAGAATTTGATATGGAATCATACTGTAAGCAAAAACCACATAACATGTGTTTAAGACAACCAAACCTAATGACGTTATGCATATAAGTTCGTCGGAATATATTCACCCTTGGCCTGATTGCTGGCAGCTGTGTTGGTAACTCACAAGTTAACCAATCGTCGAAGGGTGGGGGTGTCAACCCAGTAGTACTACCAATACCTATCCGTTGGTTCCCAAACCCGGGAATTAATGGTTGTAAGAATCATAGAATAACACCATGTATGTATTAGAATATAAGAATAGTATCACATTGATTCCAAGTATGAAAATTGTATGTAAGATTGTACAGCATCGAAAACGGGTGAGCATACTTTTTCCCCAAGTTTGAAAAACATTGAAACAATTATAAAAGCATAAAAAGGGGCCACGGAAACTCACCTTGAATTGATGTAATGTATATGAACAAGAACTTCAAAGAATTAAGCAATGCACGATCAAGCACGATCAATACCTATTATTATTATTATTATTATTATCATCATTATTCGTAATAATAATAATAATTCATTATTATTATTATTATTATTATTATTATTATTATCATTATTCGTAATAATATCATTATTATTATCGTTATTATCATTATTTTTATTATTATTAATATTAATATCAATAATAATAAAAATATAAAAATAAATCATAAATTCATATAAAAATCTTATATTAATTCACGGAAAATTTCGGGTTGTCACATATATTATAATTATTAATGAAGTAAACAACCACCAAGTTAAACGTATTAGAAAAATATTACGTGTGATACGTATATGTATCAACTGGACTATCATGACCTTACAAATTATTACGTGTGATACGTATATGTATCAACCAGACTACCATGAAGTAAACAACCACCAAGTTATCGATAATGTTAATAAACTACAACAGACAATGATTTCTGAACCAAGGACTACCATGACCTTACAATTTATGTTTTAATACTGTTACATATATGTTTCAGTTTTAAAACAAATAATATCAGTAGTGTTTTATAAACATCAACATATGCACATCAAGACTACCATTACATTACAATAAATGTTTTCATACTGGTACATATATATTTCAGTATTAACACAATAATATCGATAGTGTTTAAAAGCATCTAATACGGTTCGTTTAAACGTATTAGTAGATACCATAAAAAGCATTATATCACTGTTACATATATGTTTCAATATAACAATGATCTGGTACGTATATGTACTTCAATGCAAACAACCATTTGTAGGTTAATGTATGTAGGTATATATGCACGCAGTTAATAAAATGTTCAAGAACAGATTTGTTAGGTATTATTAAACATAAGATGAAACAATTAAACACTATAAAATAATGCAAGTTAAAAATATTTGCATACACATTCATATAAGTACATATACGTACCAAATATGTGATTTATGTTTAAACATATATGTAACAGTAAGAAACTATTTTTTATGTATCTATATATGCATATATGCACCCCCCAATGAAGATAACTTTATCACTGTTAAATATATACGTATATATATGTATATGAAAACAACCAGTCGTACGTTAATGTATGTGTCTATAAATCCAAATTAGTAACAACCAATGTAAAAATGTACTAACATTATTAATTGTTTACTCTTAAAACAAGTAAATAAATATGCCAATAGAAAAAAACTCAACAAACTTATTCTTCCATTTCTTGCTCTGAACCTTCCTCGACATCTTCCTCCTCGCTTCGATCCTCACTCGAATTATACTCTGATGAATGACTTGATGAATCCTCAATTTCATCAAGTTTTTCAGGCCTTTTCCTGTTTTGTTGGTTTAATTTAACGGGACAATTACGAGTATCGTGTCCACGTACGTATTTCTTGCAAAAATTACATAACCTTTTAGGCTTCTTACTTTTAAACTTCGTCTTCTCACCAGGACCAATCAACCGCCTATTCTTTCCACAACCTTTGTTCCTTATACCACTTGGAGGTTTGAAAGTGACTTGGTGGGGTTCTGGTTGGTGTAACACCTCCTCAAATACTACACCTTTGTTATTATGTGAAGGGTCGCATGGAAATTCACTAAAAATTTGAGACCTTAGATTTTGCAGATGGTCATCAAGCCATGTGAGACGCTCCGTATTCATCCTTAACCTATCCACACATTGTTGCATAGTATCCATCAAACGATGTCTTAGAGCTGCATTTTCAGAATTATCTGCACAATATCTATACTCCATACTAAACACTCTTTTGGGCAACGCATCTCTACGCCATCTTCCATGCACGTAATGATGCGGAACTTTTTCAATCTTGTGATGTCTGAATACGCAGAACACGTGACGGCAAAGATATCCAATACGTGTGAATGACATGCATGAACATGTAACAGAATTGTCTGACAAATCAAAATTGACCTGCGAATAAAACATTTACCGAATAAAAAAACTAATCAGACTCACATAAATGACACCATATTGGTATAATCACATGTACATACATATACATACCTTAAATTCATTTAGAATTTCAGCTTTGTTGTCTTGATGTGCAATGCAGTAGTTGTATATTTCGTTAATTACCTCACGATTGATAATATAACATAACGTTTTGCCCTTATGTATCTCCTTTTGCACCTCTAAAAAAATGTTACGTGTGTATATCTCAGAAGCATGACGTTCAATTAATAAGTTTGTGAGGTACTTAGGAACTGTGGTGGTGGTGTTGAATTCAAGGACACGTTGGTTATATCGTTGACCATCGATAGCATTGTCGTAACTTAATAGAAATTGGACAAGTGTGTTAGACGGGCTAGAATTTATTTTGAAATATGAGTTTGAGCTCTCGCACCTTGATGTGGTTTTCATCAAACAACACATTGAAATATCCATAAAATAACCAGGTACCCACTGATCTCTAATGGAAAACATATAAGATAGCGATTTGTGATCTTGTAAACCATGCTTTTCCATTAAACTCTTCCAGCGTGACTCAAACTCGGATGGTTTTAGGTACACATTCCAAACAAGCTTATGAATGGATTCACGTAGATTTGTGTTATTCAAAATATGTCCAGACACCTAATTATGATAATAAAAGTTAGAGGTATCTGCACAAAGAACATGATATATAATACGGGAAAAAAACAGAATACGTATACGTAAGTTAATCTATATTTCATTTTCACTAACAAAAATAAAAATATATAAAACACATAAAAAGTTTTAAATTATATTATTTACACATACCTTGGACGGGAGCTTATTAGTGATATGACACATACATAGCCTGTGGATTGAATTGTCCATCACCTTATGAATAGCCTGTTTCATTGCAGCGTCTTGGTCGGTTAGAACTAACATTGACTGCTTGTTGTTATGAGCTTCCAAAAAACACTTTAGCAACCACGTGTATGAATCGATCGACTCATCGTACAACAACGCAGCCCCAAAAATAACACATTTTTTATGATGATCAACTCCAGTAAATGGAACAAAAATCATATTATACCTACATAAGAACACAAAAATGTAATATATATATATAAATATGTATATACATAAAATTATCATTTATAATGTACATACTTGTTAGTCTGGTACGTTGCGTCAAACGCTAACACATCACCAAACGCCATATAGTTCACCTTCGACACATCATCTACCCAAAATAAGTTCCTAATTTCATCGCCAACCGCTAGAAATTTAAATGTGAAGTTGTTTTGGCATAACATCCGGTGTTCCATTCTATCCTTGAAGTATTGGCCATCACTATCACCAATATAATTAGTGATATCCCTACTAAAATTTTTGTAATCAGTCTTTGTTCCTCTAACCATGTGATGACCACCCTTCAATGCAACTTGCAATCTATGTGCTTTAGAAGGTCCGATATTTGCCAAACGACATTTAGCAATGTACTCCTTGTCAACAAAATCAAGCTTACGCTTCTTCCTTGTCAAATCTAAATTATCCAAATTCACCAAACCGTGATTATGTGCCTCAATAAAACCGTATACTTCAAACATTTCAGTTCCTTCTACAACTCTTAACTTTAAACGAGCACGACAATCACAAACTTTAAAATTTCTTCTTCGAACCCGGGACTTTGTGGATATATCCATAGTGTCAGTTACTTTCCCCGTAGGAATACCAGCCTTGTTACACAATATGTATCTATGAGTTACAACACCTTTCTTCTTATTTTTAATACCTAAACGGGTACTAAAGCCAGCCTTCTCAGCATATGACTCGTACATCCTTACAGCGTGATCCAAACTTTCAAATCGTGTTCCTACAACCGGCTTATGCTCATCGGATACGTTAGGAGTCCAATACCTAGACCCATTGGGGGACTGATATAACGTGCTGCACATGGAATCTGAAACAACAAACATATATAAAGAAATTTCCAACAAAAATCAACCAAAAAAAACTAATATGACGAACAAATTTAATACCTTCATTCTCAACACCGGTTAGAAATAAGGAATCGTTTTGAGTACTTGTATGATCAAATTCCTTTTCAGTCAGATCATGTGTTGTATCTAAATAAATTTCACAAAAAAAAAATATTATCTACATAGTCATATATCAAATACAATACTAAAAATTGACACGAAGACGTATGGTGAAAACAAAAAAACCAACCGTCTTACTATATCTATAAACATTATTCAACTTTATGATACGTATACGTATGCAATATAACAACGAAGATCATAACATCATGATCGTTACCATCTTCATCTTCTCAACTAATTAAACACAAAACTATAAAAAACAAAAACACATAGACAAATATCAAATAAACTACAAAACCATTGGCACGTATATATCAACTGTGAAACTATATCTATAAATATTATTCAACTTCATGGTACGTATACGTAAGCAGCGAAACAATGCAATTTCGAATATCATGGTCTTTACCATCTTCATCTTCTCAACTAATTAAATACAAAACTATAAAAAACAAACACATAGACAAATATCAAATAAAATACAAAACCATTGGCACACTATATTTATAAAATATTGTTCAAATTCTTGATATGTATACGTATGCAGCTAACCATAACAGGGCAATTTCGAATATGTATGCAGCTAACAATTCTTGATACGTATACGTATGCAGCTAACCATAACAATGATAAGATACTTTCGTTAACCGCGGACACACAACGATTTCTTCATTAACAGCAAACCATAACAGGGCAATTTCGACTATCATTGTCTTTACCATCTTCATCGTCTGCGACAATTGATTCTGCATGCGTTATACCTACTGATATCACATCCCGCAACGTATCATCGACATCAACAAGATTTTCGAATACATTGACATCGACAATTGAATCAGTAATCGCATGGACTTCGACAATTGAATCAGTAACCTCATTGACTTCGACAATTGAATCGGTAATCGTATGGTCTTGAACAATTGAATCAATAATCGGATTCATTTGGTATATTTGATTTGCGAATCGTCAATTGAATCAGAAATCAAACACTGTTTGAAACAATGAAAATCGGTTACAATGTTCTTCACGTAAATTATGGAAGATCTGTTTTCAATTTACATCTAATATTGTTTAAAGTTAAAACATATAATAATTTCCAAATTTAAAAATGTTCAAAATTACTTAAATAACCCTTGTTATTAAACAAAAGTGATTAATTTAAAAAAATATGATTGGTGGATGGAGGTTTTTAAGGTTTTCATTTATAATCAAGGTTTTCATTTGATCCCTCCTATATATATATATATATATATATATATATATATATATATATATATATATATATATATATATATATATATATATATATATATATATAGGATCAGGATCATTACAGAACCATTTTTATTTTCAGAACCAAAAGAACCATTGATTTACATAAATGTAAATTATAAACCATTGATTTACATGGATGTAAGTTAAACCTGCTGATATTTAGTTATTTTATATAGTTTATTGTTCATGTCTGATATACACATATGTAAAACAGCTCATGTATTACCAGACTTAATATGCATTTATGTAAATCAATGGTTCTGTAGTTCTGAAAATAAAAAGTGGTTCTGTAATGATCCTAACCCTATATATATATATATATATATATATATATATATATATATATATATATTGCAGGATCGGTTTTGGTCACTCAACAAGTGTTTTTTCTCTCAAACTCTCCTTGAACAACACTCAGAAAGAGTCTAAGAAGAGTTGATCACAATATAACAAGTAACAAATGATAATGAACACAGCATGTAAATTTTCAAGGTACTTTTATATATTGCTTCTCAACTCAAAGGATTACAAGACTCTTACAAGCTCAAGTTCTGGCTCTATCTCGCTCTCTACTTAATGAGTTACAATGAGAAGGCATATATAATACTACCTACAGCCGAATATACTTTGATACCTGCTGGAAACCTCTAACCAAACATCTATACTACAAGACTATAGGTTAAGGTATCTCGGGCGTGTTACCTGAGATTTAATAGTCAGGACATGTCCCTGACTTACCTTTTGTCAGCAACTAAAGTTGATAGCATGTACTATTATAAAAGGTAATCAGTAGAATAAAGTATGGTCAACAACATGGCTCTTTAAGAAGATGCCATGCTGTATCAGAGGTCTGCAGCGGATTGTCAGAGACCATACTTATGTCTACTGGTCATAGCAATGTCTTCCGAAGATTAAATTTGCTTCGGAAGAATAACTTCTTCCGAAGCCACTTATACTTCGGAAGACTGCTTCTTCCGAGGCTTGGAGTCTTCTTTGTCTTCGGAAGTAGACTTTGTCTTCAACTCTTTCTTCAGACTTTATCTTCAGCTCTTTACTTCAAACTTTGTCTTCGGAAGTATTCTTCAGACTTTGTCTTCAGCTCTTTCTTCAGACTTTATCTTCAGCTCTTTACTTCAGACTTTGTCTTCGGAAGTATTCTTCAGACTTTGTCTTTGGAAGATAGTCTTCAGCTGATGTCTTCAGCTGTTGACTTCAGCTGTTATCTTCAGCTGTTGACTTCAGCTATTGTCTTAAGCTGATGTCTTCAGCTGTTGTCTTCAGACTTCGAAAGATCTCATACTTAGCTTCGGAAGCCTTTGAATGTAGCACCAAAATTGACTATATGAAGTGGTTTTGGTTGCACCAGCCTTATAATGACCCAACAAACTCCCCCTAGGCTGATGCTACCAAAACTTCACTTCCCTATACTTCTCAAAACTTTCAGCACCAGGGAAAACAAATAACTATCTGTTTGCTTGTCCTTCCCTGTGATACTGAGAAGTTTGTACAAATCCTTGGTAGACAGAACATCCAGTCTGTTACCTTGGATTATATGTACCCTTTGCTGTGGCCCTCTGAGAAAAGTTAGTTGTTGGGAATTATAGTCATATTCCCAACCAACTATAGGTTCCAAGTCCGGACCCTCCACCATCTGTAGAAAGGTTGTACCCTTGGTGGTAGGTCTTTCCTCTTCTTCCTGTCTTCTCATCTTCAACTCTTCTTTAATCTTGGCTCTTGCATTTAGTTCAGCCAAGTGGAGACTGCTGATATGATTTCTGATAAGAGCAACAGTCTCAAAGTTGGAGGGGTTGGAGAATGGCTTCTCTGCAAGCTCAGCAATGTCAAATCTGCTGAGATGCAGTAGAGAAGTGGCATTGAGCCGATTGGTTTCACCATTCTCTCTTTCCGCAACAAAGTTGTGAGAAGTTTTAACGAACCTCCACTGGATTATACCTTTCCTAGGCACAAGAGACTGACTAGGATTCTTGTCCTCCTTCCTTGTATCCAGTAGAGTCGCCAGTTTTCTTCTAAGTCTATTCTCTTCAATATTAAGAGAGTCAGAATTGAGACTCAGAAGTCTTGCAGCCTAGCCCAAAGTACCTCTAGGCAACTCAAGAAATTGACCTAGGGTGAGGGAGCTTGAACAGTCATCAACATAGGTGATGTTGATGATATCTCCCTCACAGGAGATGCTGCTCACAGTTATGCAGTTGTTGAGCTTTGTCTTGATCTCCCTAATCTCTTCAAGAGAGAGATGTTGAGAAGGCTGAGGGGATGATCTGGGTTTCTGTTAGGTAGTTTTGGGTTGAGTGGTTCTTGGTTGTGTTTTGGGTTTAAGGATGGGAAGCTTAGGTGGTTGAGGTGATGAGGTAGGTTTGGGTAGAGTTGTAGGTTCAGGGGTGAAAGTTTCATCTAGTGGTTCAATTTTGATGGGAAATAGGATTGGTTCTTCTGGTGTAGGTTGTGGTTGAGTGGTTGGTTGTGGTTGAGTGGTTGGGGTGAAGATCATTCCCTGTCCCCTCCTATACATCTCCTTCCTCTTTCCCATACGGATGTCAGCCTTTATTTCGCTGACTATCCATTGGAGTGTCCTTTCGGACATGGGTCCCACCTGCCTACCAGAGAAGTCGTGAGCCCGAAGATAGTCTTTCATCCAGGCTTTATCACTGAGCTTCTTGGTGGCAGTGACCCTCTCTACCTCTTCCCTTCACTTCTTCTCCTTCATCCTCTCCCTTGCAGCCTTCTTCCTCTCTTTCTCCATTTGATCCTGCTCTTTGTTGTGGAGCAACAGGATCATATCATCATCATGTGGAGAAAGTTCAGGAATATTGAAGCCTCTAGAGAGTAGGAACTTGATCCTAGCTTCTCTCTGCTGCAAGGCAGCTTTCCTTTGTTCTTCTTCTTCCCTCTCCAAGGCCAACCTTGCTTCTTCTTCTTGTCTTAGTCTGGTTGTCCTCTCCAAAGTCACCAACTCCTCTAGTGGTAGCAGGAGTACTTCCTCATTGGCAGCTTCTAAGTTGATGAGATGATCAATGAGTGCTGTCCTTCTCTTGTTGTTGATTTCCTCCTAATTGGCTGAAGCTGCCTTTGAACTGGCACCTAGCAACTTCTCAGCAGGGAATCTACCTTTTTTCTTCATCTTCTCAATCCTTTCCTCTTCCTGAAGCTCTTCCGCAGTTATTTTTCTCTTGCCTTTGTCTTTCGCAGAACTTGACTGTGGTGGTTCTTGGATAGAGGGTTCGGATTGAGAGAGAGGGTCAGCTGGTGTTTGGGATGGAGGTAGATCAGAAATGTCCTCACTGCTCAACTCAGATGCTATTTCAGCAATAACATCTGTGATGATCAGTTCCTCGTACATTTTGAACAATCCTTCCGCAGCTTCCATCTCAGCTTCGGAAGACTTGTCTTGTTCTTCCGAGGCTTCAACTTTAGCTTCGGAAGTTTCAGCCTGAGCTTCGGAAGAAGATGCTGATGCAAGTTCTGTCCCAACTGTTTCAGTTGCTGGGCCATCAGTCCCCATTTCCCCTTCGAAGTTAATCTCAGGTTCCATGTGGACCTTAGGTTGACCAACTTCCTCCACAGTAGTAGAAGGTGCAGTCAGTCTCTGAAGCTCTTCAGCCCCAAAGTATATCAGTGTGGTGTCAGGGCTGGGCTGTTCTAAGGAGGATCTCAATACAAACTTTGTGAAAAGTCTGTAGAGATCATGAAGCATTTGTGAGTCAATCTTTAGAATTGATTGAGATGACTCAGGTAGGGTAATGATTTGAGAAGTAGAGGACTGGATCAGTGGTTCCTCAGGTGTTTGTCTCTGATCTTTCTCCCCCTTTTTGGTATCATCATCTTGAGAGCTAGATGAGCTTGAGGAAGAAGTCAATGAGTCCTGAATAGGTACATGCCTAACAGACCTCTCCGTCTGTTTCTCAGCTAGTTTAGCCTTGAGATTGTCAATCTCAAGTTACTGAGTGGCTGTCCTGGTCTCTAAGATCCTAACCTGAGATTCAAGGTTTGAGACCTTAGAGATCAAGTACTGAATAGTGAGTTGCATACTTCCCTCATCTTCATATGAAGAATCACGGGGAGATGAGATAACATACCTGGTATGTTTAGTCTCACCACCAGATGTGGCTTCTTGGCACCCTGGATACCTTTGCTTAAAGTCATCTCTTTCAGAGATATCAATGGGCAAAGTTGTCGTAGACTCAGTCTGATTGATGTTACCACTGTCCTGAGAGCTTAATGAGAGACTCTGAGTGGTGGCAGCTGAGCCTACATGAGTCCCCTCCACATTAGTAGGACTCACCTCAGTAGTTGGCTTCTGATGGGGTCTAGAGATAAGGGATCTCTCTTGGCTCTGTTGATCTTTGAGAGGGTGTTGAATATCAACTTCATGGCCAAGGAGAGATGTTATCTCTTCATCAGTGTGGAGTAAAAGGTCAGTGAAGGATAAAGAGGTTAAACCTACTGACCCGGGACCTAGATCAATGTCTACAGGCATTGAGCCTCTTGTGGGGTTGTCCCTTGTTGGCTGCACAGGGGAGTGTAAAGACTCACCCTGTGGGCTAAAGGCTTGGGTGTCGGGCTCTTGGGTTTGAGACTGAGGAGGCTCAAAACCCAAATTGAGGTCAATGGTGAAGGATGGTGTGACCTCGGACTGAGTGGGAGCCCATGTTTCCACTCTAGTCCTTTTGGTTTGAACTGGAGGAGCTTGTTCAATCAGAGTAGATTGAACAAGGGTTCGTTTGGGATATCTCTAATATGTGATTTTGATAGGTGGAGAAGGTATTGGGACATTTGTGGTGAGGGTTGTTGGTGTGTGTTCATCACCTGTGGGGTCAACAGGGATGTCACCAGGAGCTATGCGCTCAATCATAACTGGAGGTAAAGGAGTATACCTGTCAGTGAAGTTGATAGACACCTTTTTCAAGGTCTTAAAGATGGTAGGCCGCACTTGAGGAACAGTTAGAGCAGCTGCACAGACAAGCTTGCTCTGTTCCAACTCGCAGTTGATGATGTGTTGAATGTATCGGGGATACATGAAGAATGTCTCCCTTTTAAGATTTCTAGTTAAGTTGGTCAACACAAATCTTGAGTAATTGAAGCGCAGCCTTCTCACCAACCCATGAACTAGGCATCCTAGTTCGTATGGGATTTGATCCCATCCCCCAGACTTGTTGGATAGGCAGTGCAGGATGATGTGCAGAAGAAACTTCCAATGATATGAGAAGTTGATCTGCTCACATCTCCACCATATCCCATGAGGATGTATGTGCCATCCAAGTCTTCTTTGGGAAACTCAGTAGGAGCTCTATCATCATGAAGCTCGAGATGCTCCCTGATGAGTTGTTCACTTATGATCAACTCCTGTACACAAATGCGGGTTCTTAGGATGCGAACCCCATTTAGGATTTCAGCTTGACCATTCCTCCAAAATTCAGTCATGTGGTTGGAGTAAACGGTGGGGTTAACAGTAAGCACTATAAGGTAGGTTGATTCAGAGAGAAAGGTGATGATTTCAGTGAAGTCAGCATCGCTTGACGAATCAAGTAATGCGACCTGGTTATGCTGAGGGTTTAGAGCCATTGTTAGAGAAAGTAAGCTTGAGCTTGGGTGAATTTCAGGATTGACAATGAAGGAAATATTTAGGGCAGTAAATCGGTAAAAGAAGATGAAATTGAACAGTCTGGATTATTTAAAGTAGATGAATTGTGGTAAGGGTGGTAATGGGGGGTAACTGTTGGTGGTAACTGTTGGTGGTAACTGTGGGCGGTTATGGTGGTTTCGGAGGTTATGGTGGTTTGCGGTTGTGAAATGACTATGGCGGCAAGGGATAAGTTTAAATAATCTGACAATTATTACCAAAATCTTTACCTTTTACAGAGTGGGGCCCAAAAGATATCCGTTACACAGTAAAATCTCTCTTTCCGAATGTAAAACATTTCCGAAGGTAATTTGTCTTCCGAAGGCAATCCTCTCTTCCGAAGCAAAACATTGCTTCTGAAGGTAAAAACTGCCTTCCGAATGAAGAGTTTTATAAGCTTCGGAAGTAAATCTGATGTAAAATCAATCGCTTCTTCCGAGACTAAAAAACTCTTCCGAGAAGAAAATTTCCATGGAGGATTTTGGCTTTGGAAGATATTTAGAGATATCTTCCGAGAGTTAATTCCTCTTCGGAAGAAATTTACACTTGGAATATTTCAAAGAGATCTTTTGTAACAGGGCTTAAATTGTATTGACACAAGACATTACACATTAAAAAACTTTCAAAAGAGGTAGTTAATTAATGTTTATCATACCAATAGCTGATATGAGATACTTAAATCTTTGTTCATCAAAAACTTTTGTGAACAAATCAGAATATTGTTTATTTGAGTCAACTTTGATTAGCTTTAACAGATTTTTCTCATGAATATCTCTAATGAAATGATACCTGATATCAATGTGCTTTGTCTTTGAGTGCTTCACCGGATTTTCAGTAATTGAGAAAGCACTGTTGTTGTCAATATGGATAGGAGTGGTCATGAAGTTGAATCCATAGTCCAATATCTGATTTTGAATCCATAGCAGTTGAGCACAACAGCTAGCAGCAGCAATGTATTCAGCTTCAGCAGTTGATGTAGAGACACAGGATTGTTTCTTGCATTGCCATGAGATAATCCTTCCACCAAGAAATTGACATCCTCCTGATGTTGATTTCTTGTCAATGTTGCAGCCACCATAATCACTGTCAGAGTATCCATAGAGATTGAAGTCACTATTTCTTGGATACCAGAGACCTAGTTTAGGTGCTCCTTTGAGGTATCTAATGATTCTCTTAATAGCAGCCAGATGAGACACCTTTGGAGCAGCCTGATATCTTGCATAAATGCATGTGGCAAACATGATATTAGGTCTACTAGCAGTGAGATACATCAGAGAACCAATAATTGCTCTATACTGTTGTTGATCAGTATCCTCCCCCTCAAGGTCAGGGCAAAGATTATGGTTTCTGGGTATGGGTGTCTTGGCTGATTTACAGTCCTTCATCTCAAATCTTTCTAAGATGTCTGAGACATACTTGGACTGATTGATGAAGAACCCTTCCTTCATTTGCTTTACCTGAATTCTAAGGAAAAAGTCCATTTTTCCTATGGAACTCATCTCAAACTTCTGCTTTATAATGCTCTCAAAGTCCTTACACATTTGGTCATTTGAAGAACCAAATATGATGTCATCAACATAGACTTGAACGAGCGAAATGTCTTCTCCAGACTTCCTGATGAAGAGAGTCTTGTTAATGGTACCTCTGGTGTAGCCATTCTTCAGGAGAAACTGAGACAAAGTCTCATACCACAGCCTAGGTGCTTGGTGCAGCCTATATAGAGCTTTATCCAGTTTGCACACGTAGTTGGGGTACTGTGGGTCTTCAAATCCTGGAGGTTGACATAAATAGATTTCCCTATCTATATTCTCATATAGAAAAGCACACTTACATCAAGTTGGTAGATAGTGAAGTTCTTGGATGCAGCATAAGCAAGAAATATGCTAACTGCCTCAAGTCTTGCAACAGGTGCAAAGATATTAGTATAATCAATTCCTTCCCCTTGGGTGTATCCTTGAACTACTAATCTTGCCTTGTTCTTGATAATCAAGCCTCTATCATCTTTCTTGTCTTTGAAAACCCATTTAGTGCCTATGGGTACTTGACCAGATGGTAGTGGGCATAGATTCCAGACCTTTTGTCTTTTGAATTAAAGCAGCTCCTCGTGCATCGATTCAACCCAACTACTATCTTTTAAGGCATCCTCCACCTTCTTGGGTTCCATCTGAGATAAGAAGCATGAGTACAAGCAGACATTCCCATGATGAGTTTGCCCTCTTGTTCTCACACCTTCAGAGACATTCCCTATGATGTTCTCAGGTGGATGAGTTGTAACACCCGTATTTTTTGTAATAAGATAATAAAAGGACAAAAGAGAAAGAAAAGGAATAGAATGAAAGTCAACCCCAAAGTTGAGGGGGTAAAAGTGTAAAAGGGGAAAGTTGGTAAAAGTTGGTGAAAAGGTGGCATGGCCGCCCATTTTCACTCTGCACAACATTTCCATTCGGTTTAAGAGAGAGAAAGAGCAAGGAATTCGAGTTTTAGAGAGAGAAAGAAGAAGAACTCGAAGTTTTAAGGTAAAATTTTGTGTTTTAAGTTGTTTTTGGTCGATTTAGTCTCGGTTGTGTGCTCATATGTGTTATTGCATGTTCGGGTTGTATGTTTTAGTGTGATTTAGGTGTTAGAAATATTCGGGAAGTTCAAGGAAGAGTATAAAACCCGACAACAACCAAGGTGAGTTCTGGACCCCGTATTTCACATGTTTTATAAACTTTTGGGGCTGGAAATACATGTAAAAATGTTTTTATACTTATTATGAATGATGCCCGTATGTGCATGCGTATGTATGTTAGTGATTTATGTTATGATTCATGCTTAGTATAGTGTGTATATGCTTAGAACAAGGTAGAATGATGTTTGGGACTGGAATGGACTTAGAAACATGTTAAACAGGTTGATAATGCGCCTATATAAGGCTCATACGCCTAACTTATGCCTTAGAACTTACAAGTTGGTGTTCATGCACCCAAACAGGACCCATGCGCCTAGATTTATGCCTTAGAAAAGATGTAAGTATGGCCATGCGCCCAAACAGTCCTCATGCGCCTGAAAATTTGACTTAGAAATCTAAGTATGAGATGATGCGCCTGAACAGTACCCTCATGCGCCTAGAAAATACCTTGGAAATGCTAAGTGGAAGTTGATGCGCCTGAACAGTACCCATGCGTCTAGAATTGGTGAAAATGACTAAGTGTCCATGCGCCTGAAACCCCATGCGCCCAAACAGTGCCCGGGCGCCCAGAATGCTCATGCGCCTAAGTGTTGGTGCGCCCCAGCAGTGCTCATGCGCCTAAGCAGGGCTCATGCGCCTGCATAGTGCTCATGCGCCTAGGATATTTATACTTAGAAAATTTTACAGAATTTTCTGGGAATATGGTTTTTAGGGTTTTGACCAAGGTTGACCAAGGGCTATATAATGATGATGTTTTATGCATGCAATGGTGATTAATGATTGACCCTTGTTATTGTTACTGATATTATTATCAGTAGTTTATTGTTTTATTAACAATATTATTATTATTATTTAATATTGTTAAGTATGAAATGGCATGATGAATAACGTTTAAAATTTAACGAAGGGTGTAATCATTAATAAGTAGTACATTAATGATAAAGAAGAATGGAACGTAAATAAATAAGTAAAGGCTTGCAAGCAAATGTATGGAGGTGCACACCCCTGGCAGGTGTTAGCTCAACGGTGTGCGGGTTAGCTACCCCGAAGGATGCATACTCGGGGTCTAATCCTTGTGATTGACCATATGTATGGGATCCTTGCTGCTACCCCAGGTGACTGGACCCGCTTCGTGCACAATGTTCGTGGTTGATTACCACAGGTCCAGCACCCTCTTCGTGCACAATGTTCTGGGTATAGCATATGACATTGATCCAGAATGAAAGAGAAAAGATAAGGGGTGCATGTACTTACCTCAGGTGACTGGATCAGCTTCGTGCACAATGTTCGTGGTTGATTACCACAGGTCCAGCACCCGCTTCGTGCACAATGTTCGGGGTATTGTACATGTCACCAGAAGTAATGAACGTACGAATGAATGTAATGAATGTATGAACGAAATGATCGTACGAATAAATGGAATGAATGCATGAATGAAATGAACGTATGAATGAAAGAAATGATCGTACATACGTAATGAATGTATGAATGAAATGAACGTACGAACGTATGTAATGAATGAAAGAATGGAAGTAAGATACGTACAAATAAAAGAAACAGTACGAAAGGATGTGAATGTTAACAATGAACGGCACACGAACGAAAGCTAATGAATGAACAATGAAGATAATAATAATATTATCTATGTGTACGTACGTTGTGTGACCGCATGAAATTAAAGAAAGGTTTAATAAAAGAAAAGTATGTTTTATTATAAAACTAGAACTCACTCAGCAACGCTGACTTTTTATGTATTTCCAGTTGGCAGGTAGTGTTGCTGAGGATGGCGCAAGGCGGCTACTCAGCTCCTTTTGGGAATGACATTCTTTTGTATAATGCTTTTGTGATATAATACAACAATATGTATTTTGTAATTGGTTGACGTTGTATTAATTGGCAAAAGCATTCATGGTAATTTGAAAGAAAGATTTAATGTTTCCGCTGCATTATTTTTATTAAGTTAATGTAAATATATCTTTTTATGTGCGATGAATGACCAACTGTGAGGTGCTCGGGAACGGGGCCTTACATGAGTGTTGTGAATCCTAAGACGAGGAATCACTTCCAGTTGCAGAGATAAGTCCAGGTTGGACATATTCTGATCAGGAACTGGATCACTCTGTCCAGCTGCTATTTCAAAGTCATTAAATGAGGACTGATTGAATGACTGAGAAACATCATCAATGGTTGGTCGTGAAGTAGTATTAACAGTTGCCTGTTCTTTCAGAATACTACTTCTTTAAACCTGGTGTTGTAATGGATCACTTGAAGAATTGTGGGGCTCATCAAGTGATTCATTTATTGAAGCTTCATTATTCCTTAAGATAGTTACACTATCAGATCTAGAAATGGTTGAAGCTTGTTGTCTTTCAGTTCTTGGAGAATTTGGAAGAGGTCTGGGTAGCTCAAATAGTTGATTAGTATCATCATCAGCATCACCTTGAACACCTGTTCCATCTGAAACATTCTCATAAGATGGTTTAGAATAGTCTGGAAACAATTCTAAGTCAAATATATAATCAGGTCCATTCCCCTTAACACAAGGAGTGTGCTCATTAACATCTATATTTGATGACTCCTCAAATTGTTGATTCTTAATGTTGTATACTCTATAAGCTTTGGATCTAGAAGAGTATCCAACAAAGATAGCATCATCTGACTTCTCAGCAAACTTTGCTAAGTTGTCTTTTGTGTTAAGTATGGTACACCTACAGCCAAAGGACCTTAGAAAGCCAATGAACGGTGGCCTCTTGTTCCATAACTCATAAGGGGTTTTTCCATGGGGCTTAACTACAAGAACCCTGTTCTGCACATAGCATGCAGTGCTAACTGCCTCTGCCCAAAATGTTAGAGGTAGTTTTGAATCAGCTAACATGGTTCGAGCAGCCTCAATAAGTGTCATGTTCCTCCTCTCAGCAACACCGTTTTGTTGAGGAGTTCTGGGAGCACTATATTGTCTGGCAATCCCTTTTGAGTCACAGAATGAGTCAAGAACAAAGTTCTTAAACTCAGTCTCTTGATCACTTCTAATGATCTTAACCTTATGATCAATTTGATTTTCTATTTTAAGAATAAAAGATTTTAACGTTTCAGCTGTTTCATCTTTACTTCTTAAAAGAATACCAATGTAAATCTTGTAAAATCATCAACAATCATAAGGCAGTATGATTTCCTTCCAATGCTCATTAAACTTGTGGGACCAAAGAGATCCATGTGCAATAAGTGTAATGGAGTAGTGATGGAGTTGACACATTTGGATTTATGAGATGATCTGTGTTGTTTCCCTTTCAGGCATGCAACACAGTTATCTTTGCAGAAAAATTCCTTTTTAGGCAAACCATGTACCAAGTTATTTTTAGCCAATTATTCATTGTTTTAAAATTCACATGACACATGCGTTTATGCCATAGTGTTGACTCGTCACTATCAGCTTTGGAAAGAAAGCATGATACTTCACCCATAGGAGAAGCATTGTTCATATCTAGCTTGTACATATCCCCTTTCCTGGGAGATCTAAGAAGCACTAATTCCGGAGGAATTGTCATCCCTGGTCTGAGGATAATGCACTCATGTTCTGTGAAAAGCATTTTTTGTTTTTGATTACAGAATTGAGAAACACTTAATAGATTGTGTTCAAGCTGTTTGACAAAGTGAACTTTGTCAATGTTTATTCTACCATTGGATATACTTCCTCTGGTAAAAATATATCCTCCGGCCTCACCTCCAAATTGGACAGGCCCTCCATCATAGTTCTGGAATTATTGAAGGAGAAATCTGTTCCCTGTCATGTGCCTGGAGCATCCACTATCTACAATCCATACATTATTGTTCTTGTCAAATGGATGTCCCTACACATAAGATGAGATGGTTAGTTATGTTTGGAAGCCCAAGCCTTGCTGGTCTTGGGCTCTTCCAAGGATAATGACATAATTGAACCAAAAGATATGCATTGGGGTTCAATAGAGGTCGTTGAAGAGAGGTTTAGGCTGCAACATCTTCCTTGATCTTCCAATCCATCCCTTGGTTGATCCTTGAGGATGAGCTTGTTGAAGCTTTTGCAGCATGGTCTTCTTCCGAAGATTCTTTCTTTTCGGAAGGGGCCTTCACCACCTTTTCTTCCGAAGCAGTCCTTTTCTGGGATGGTTTCAAGGGAGCTTTCTTGTTCTTCCGAACCTTAGAAGCTTTGGCTTCCGAAGCCATTTTCCCTTCGGAAGAAATACTTTCTTCCGAAAGCAACTTGTCTTCCGAGACCAACTTTCCTTTTTTCATCATTTGGGCCGTATGAAATGGTCCAAATGTGAATCCTTCCCTGACTCCTTCTTTTCTAACATTATTTGCATAATGTTTGCTTGCTGGATTGTAGTAATAATCTTTAGCCATGTGGTTGTGCAGACCACACATTATGCATGCAATGTTAGTCTTCTGGGAATTTGAAGGTTGCTATTTCTTGGACTTCTTCTCTTTATCAGCAACTTTCCCTTTCAACTTCCGATCCTTTAGTAGGACAGGAGTGCTGGTACTACACTCCTTTCCTGAATCAGAAGTACCTACCACTTGGAATCTAGCAGAGATGAAGACACCCTTTTGCTTTGGGTCAATCTTCAGCTTGGACTCAGCAACTTTCTTGGCAGTCTTTCTAGCAGCTTTGGCTCTACTTCTTCTTGCCTTGATGGTTAGGATTTGATCTTCACAGGTGGAGATGAGTGTATCTTCCTGTTTCTCCCCTGTGGTGGCCACTATTTTTGCCTCATCCTCTAGTTCCAATGGAGAAGGGTCAGCAGTTGGAGGCCACTATTTTTGCCTCATCCTCTAGTTCCAATGGAGAAGGGTTAGCAGTTGGAACCTCTTGCTCTTCAGTACCACATCTAGGTAGTCTAATAGACTCATAAGAGTGTGGTGGAGCTATTTCATTGGTTCCCAACCCTTCTTTGTTTTGATAAAACATTTTGGAATGAGAGGATGATGCAAGAATAGCTTGAAAGTTTTGCTCAGCAATAGCTTGCTTCCTAGCCTGAGCCTCAGCAGTGACCAACTGGGCTTGAACTTCAGACAACTTGGATATCAGATCTTTGATTTGAGTCTTGTAGTTGGTTTGTTCATATTTTAAAAGAGACACAGTTTTCTCTAACTCCTCAATTTTCTTTTGATAGTCAGATTCAGTTCTTTTAAAATCAGATTTTAAGATATTTAAAGACTCAACATCAGATCTGAATTCCATATTGTAATCCTTATAGAGTTTAACTTTAGCAATACAAGCTGGAGTACAAAGATGTTCATATACCTGAGTATCATCTGTTCCTGCCATGAGTGCTTGAGCGGGAGTCACCTCTTGTGCCATGAAGCTCCAGTCAACTTCTTGAGCTATTGCAGCTGTTTCAGTTGTCTTTTCTTCAGGCTTTGAGGTTGAAGGGATGTGTGGAGGCCTGTGGGGTTCCCGAATTGTTCTTGGGAGCCTTGCATTCCCTAGCAAAGTGACCTAGTTGGTTGTAGTTGTAACACTTTGCTTTGCTCTTGTCAAACCCAAACTTGCTGTTGACTGGGTTTTGAGGGAATTGCCTTCCAGTTCTCTTGAAGAACTTCTTTGCTCTGTAAGTTAAGAGATCCATCTGTTGGACAATGTCTACATACTCTACATCATCTGGACTGAAGCACTCAAGATCATCAAAGTAGTATTGAAAATCCCCAGAGTGTCCACTTCCAGAGACAAAGGCATAACTATCCTGAAAGGAGTTGTGTTGAGCCTTTTGGGACCTTGGATTCTCAGGTAGAGTAATGTAGGGTCCACTATGTGAGTTGTCAAGGTAGCACAGCAACTGATGTTGTGGTTCTGTGATTTCCCTTTCAACCACATGAAGGGCTAAACTCAGTTGGTTATTGGAGTTACCAGAGGGGTTCTGCATGTTCATCTCCATCCGGAATGCACTTAGGATACCATACAACTCTGTGTGAGAAAGAGTCTTAAGGTCCAAAGTTCTCTTGATCACAACACAATAGTGTGTCCATAGTTTAGGAAGGGAAGACATGAACTTCCTAACTATGTCTCTATTCTCAAGAGGTACTCCAATATTCACCAGAGTATCCACTATCTCAACATACCTGAAGTATTGTTGAGTCAAGGTCTCACCAGCCTTGAAAGTGAAGTTCTCAAATTGCTGCTTTAAGAGATCCTTTTTGTTCTCTTTAGTTTCCTTTGATCCTTCATACATAAGCTTCAATGCATCCCATAAGTCTTTAGCTGTCTTACACTTCTTGAAGCCTTTATAGATGGAGTTTGAAAGAGCAGTTTGAAGAGAAGTCATAGCCCTTTGATCAAGCTCTATTCTCTTCATATCTTCTTCTGAGTAATCATCAACATCTTTTGGAATGATGCGATTACCAATAGCAGAAGTAGTGCTTGGTATGAAAGGACCATTAACAATAGAGTCCCACATCCTTGAGTCTTGACACTTGATGAAGCCTTCCATTCTTGTGCACCAAGTGTCAAAGTCTTCAGGGGTGATCAGTGGGGACTTGGTCATGGTACCGGTTTCCATATTAGCCTTAGTGAGAGCGGCCATTTGAGTGAGTTGTTTGTAGGGAGGAGTGAAAAACAAGTTGATTTGGATGGTAAGATCTCACAATCAATAGCCTAGAAGCTCTGATACCAATTGCAGGATCGGTTTTGGTCACGCAGCAAGTGGTTTTTCTCTCAAAC